>JAOTQR010000092.1:9770987-9842761 GCA_025774065.1 Solanum ossicruentum
TATATATATATATATATATATATATATATATATATATACACACACACACACACACACACACACACACACACACACACTCCAACAGGGGTGTCCATCGGTCAATTCGATTTGATTTTGTACATTATCGGTTCGATTTATCGATTTTTGATTTTTAAATATGTTAAACCAATAAGAAACTAATAAAATATTTTTTATTAGTTTTTAGTTTATCGATTTTAAGTTCTTAACAGTTTGGTTTTCGATTTACCTGATAAGAATGCTAATGCAAATTTTATTAATAAAAAAGTAGAGAGAGTATGAAAACTATATTTACTAACTTGCAAAAGCTATAATTAGTTAATTACAAACTAAAATACTAAAGTGGGTAATAATCACTTAAATACTATAAAGATTAAAATATGTAAAGTATTGTTGTAGCTTCCTATTACTGTTAACTTACTAATATTTAATATTTCATGAAGGACTAAAATCATAAATTATTATAATTTTATTGGGTTATCGGTTTACCCAATAACCCAATAGTAAAACTGATATCGAACCTATAGCCCAATAATCTTTTGTTTCAAAATCATTAAAAATTCGATAACCTAATAACGCAATAACAATAAATCAATAATAATTTTATCTGTTCGATTTATTGGTCGGTTCGATTTTTGCACACCACCACACTCCAATGTACTACTAATAGTTGTTGTGCACTAGTCCTTTACATCTGATGTTGGGGTATCCATTGTATTTGAGAGAGACGGTGGTTATGATTGTGTGGTTTGAATTGAGATTGTGGGATACCAGGTTGTGAATATCACCACCTATGTTCACTTTGGGCACGATGTGATTATCATTGCCTATATTCACTCTGGGTACGATATGACTTTGGATAGATTGGTTGTGCAAGTGACTGTTCGATCCTTGAGTCCTAGATGACACCTATTGCTTTTCAAGCACCGACTCCTATGCTCAAATATTTGAGTCCCAGGTTACACGCCTCAGGGTCTAAGTTCCAATGTCCATGACTGGGCACCGAGCTTCGGATGCTAATTTCTAGGACTGGGCATCGGCTGAGATTTGGGTCAACGACCCTACTGATTCCATTTTGGGGGAGAGGCTCCGTGATTTACATTCTAAGATGAGATATTATTGTTTATGTTAGGGGGATTCTTTTTCCCGGGGGATCTGTCCCACCGTTATGCATTTTGGCTAATTGTGTTAGGGAGATTCTTTCTCCCACTGAGGATACGTCCCAGCATTATGTTATTGTCAGACTATTTGGCCTTGGCTGACTTCTCGATTAGAGGCCAAGTTGGAGGACTAAAGGTTCGAGGCCTCATGTGGTACTAGTTCTTGGATGGTCGAGGACCCAACTATTTACTAGTGGATTTACATACCTATACACATCATAATTGTGCATAAGTATACCCTCTTGGCTTATGGGGGCTCAGGGGGCGTGCAGGCTTAGACACTAGGTCCCTAGCCACATGTACAGTTGACCTGTAATATGTGATATTGGGAGTTGGGTTCTATTATTTTGATTGATTAGGTTGTGTGCAGATGTACATATTGGGCTTGTGGGGCTCCGCTGGCATACAAGCATAGATATTAGGGCCTTGCACCCGCATATGACACTTCCAAATAGGGAAAGTTGTAGTATGGGTCTACGTAACTTTGGTTGTCCATATTATTGTTCATCACCTAGGTTGGTTCAGATTATCATTGTTCAACACTTGGGTTAGTTTATGTTATCGTTTTTCATCACTTAGGTTGGTTCAGTTGTCGTTTTTTATCACTTGGGTTGGTTCAGATTGTCGTTGTTTATCAATTGGGTTGGTTCAGGTTGTCGTTGTTCATCACTTGGGTTGGTTCAGGTGCGGTTTGAGGCTTTCTAAATTTTTTGTTTCCTTGATTTGAGTTTCGATTTGGCTAAACCTACTGCAGTTCTTTATATTTGAGCTTTTTGGATTTACTGTATTTCACTGGTCAGCCAATGATGCTTACTGGTGTCTTTTTCTAGTACAATCACTATATTTCTACTTCTTCTCATGGTACAAGTCCGGGTATGGGACGTGATTGCATATTTAGGGGATTCGGGAGCTCGCAGGAGGCTTCATTTGGGTGAGCACCTGTAACTTTGGCTTTGTCGCATTCTCCTTCTTTGTGATGGTAATCTCTTGCTTCCTGATATTGGCCTTGTACAATAGAATTATGTATTTATAGGAGCACTCCTGGTTTGTATATTATTATTATTGTTTTAATTATGGTTATTGGTATATGTATAAGGTGATATCCATGTATCTATTGTAGCTCTATACATGACTTCTAGGTTCTGGGTAGGTCGTGGTTATTTATATTGCCACTTTGGTTATGATCGTTACTACAAAGCTAGGCTAGGTATTCTGGGGGTTGGGTAATTGGCTTGCCTATAGGTGGAATCTAGTAGGTGCCATTATGACTAGGTGCAGGTCTTGACATTGGAGGCGGCCTCAGTGGTTGACAACATAAAGGAAGTGAGACTAAAATGGTTTGGACATGTATAGAGAAGAATTACCAATACTCCTATTAGGAGGTACGAGAGGTTGGATTTTTAGGGGTTACATGGAAGAATAGAGGTAGACTGAAGAAGTTTGGAGGGAGGTGATCACACAGGATATGGCGAAACTTCATCTCTCCGAGGACATGACTTAGATATAAAGGAGTGAAGGTCTCGTACTAGGGTAGAAGGCTAATATGCTAGTAGAGGTAGGTTGATGTATGACCTTGTGATATAGTAGGTTAGTAAGAGTAGTCATGTCTTTATATCCTGTATTGATATTATTCGTCTTACATTTGTTACTTTTATTGTATTTATGGGACTTAATTTTTTCAGATGAGGGTTTTTCGACTACCTCTCTATCTTTATGAGGTAGTGGTAAAGTTTGGGTACATTTTATCCTCCCCAAACCCCACTTGTAGGATTTCACTGGATATGTTATTATTGTTGTTGTTGTTTTAAATTAAATGATATTTAAAAACTTTTAGTTAAAAAAGTTAAATTGATTCTCGAAATTGGAATATCAAAAGATGATTTTTTAATCAAAAAGAAAGAAAAACACATATTTACATGGATCCAGTCCATACACTAAACCAGCCCTATCGAATTAGAAAATAAAAACAAAAAAAGTTGAGACAGCTAATGTAAAAACAACAACACAACATAGAACTCTTTAGATCGACTCCGAATCCATTGATCTTTTAAGATCAGAGTTGTGACCATTCGCCATTAATTGATCACTAGAATCATTAGATGACAAAGCGAGACTCTTTGTTGGATCTCTAGGAAGCAATAGATTCGGCTAACAAAACTCAATCTTCATATTTGATCTTCCGCATTAATGTTAAAGGTTTTTTATTTTTATTTCCTATGTGACTTTTATTGAGCTTGATATCTCTAAAGATTGGGTTGATTGGATCTCTAGACATCTCAAGTTGTCAGTGGATGGTATTGCATCGAAGATCTAGATAAAAATACTTCTTATTTAGAGTGATGTAGCAATAATGTTAACTTCTAAGAAAGCTACTGCTAAAAGACCCGTTTAAATATCTCTACAAATTAATTAGTAATGTAGAAAAAATCCAATTGATTCCTGCTAACTTATCCCTTCCAACGGAATGAACCTCAAGAGACATTAATAACACTTTTGGAGAGGAAAACATTTGAAGAATGTTGGGGAAAAAGGACAAACATTAAACATATATTGTCAAAAGTAATGAAGATACAATAAAAAAATAATGCCATGAAGAATTTCACGTGAAACTCTTTTAAATAACGAAAAAAAATCATAGGCCAATAAAGACAACTAATATTATTACAATAAGAAATTTTAGGCCGCATAGTCACGAGTACAATACACAAAGTAACTACTACACATTCAAAAGAAATAACCCTCTTTTGATTTTTAACCTTAATAAAACTTTCATTAACAACTACCTAGTGAAACTTAATAGGTAAAAAAGCTATAGTTTAAAAAATACTTTTTATAGCTATAGTCATATTATTTCACCATATATAAATTGGATATAACAAAATGTTTATACAAAAAATAAAAGTCACAGCACCATAATTAATAGATTAGCATTAATTCAGGGAATAAAAATGGCAAAATCATTCTATAATTTAAGGAATCTAAATATTTTGATTCTTCCTTCCTAAAATGGTTCATTCAACCAAAAAAATATCATTGCTGACGACTTGTTACTGAATCGAAGGAGAGAAAATTGAATACTACTCTACGTATAATTTTGAAATAGTTGTGAGTATTTTTTTATTGTATTCCGTGAGTATTTTTCATTTTTTGTGAATTTGTATTATACAAAACATGTGATTTTGTATGTTTAAAAATTTGATTGAATTTCTGTAAAATTGAAATTTACTGCATTGTTTTGTATTATTTTTCTTTTGAAATTTTGTGAAAGTTAATCATCTTTGTGTTTGTGTTCTTTTGTTTTAATTTCAATTTTAATTAGGATCAATTTAGACGAATGTATAATTGTGTATTTCAGTGTTATGATGATTTTGAAGTAGAAAAATGATAGATTTGTGTAGTTTGTTGTAGTATTCAGTAAAAGTTTATTTATTTTTCTTTATGTATACACAATGTGTACTGTTGATGTAATTGTGTGGTTTGTTTCTCTAAATAAAAACTCACGTACATTTGTATGTGTCTTGTGTTTGTCGCATATGAATAAAATCTAGGTGATAATTGTTAAATTTTTTGAAGAATGAACTAAAATTTTTGTATAAATTTTTTTAAATTTATTTTTGTTTTATATTTAAAGTCTGTTATTGAATATAATTTACTTTTATTAATATGCATAAGTTTATGACGTGTATGGCTGTGTTGTATGTAGCAATCGGATCAATTGTGATAATGATTTTCCGCCCGGGGATGTGGGATGTTGAAAATCATTATGATGACTATATTTTGAAAGGTGTTATTTTTAAGGAGAGTTCTACATACATAGAACTGTATATGATGATTGCAAAACAACTTATGATTGATCTTACTAAGAATGACATACGATTAGAGTACAAAGTTGAGCAAAGTAGTGTGCCAATGCATATTCATAATGATATGGGTGTTAGGGTTTACGTTTTGTTGAAGAAAGCTGCTAATGATTTCAACATGTATCTAGTTTGTGCTGGTATTGTAGAGAAAGAAGTTGAAAATGTTGTTGTTGGTAGTAGTTGTATTCAAGCATCGATTTCTGTCCTTGCGTCAAACACAGTGGGTGAAATGGATGATTTTAATTCACATGGAATAGGCGGTGGAAGAATTGGTAGAGCCTCTGGATGCTTTATGTTCAGGAGACTGGACGGGAGTCATATCTGACCCAGGACATAAATATGTAGAGAAAGATTAAGTATACAAAGACAAAGCTACTTTGAAAACTTTTATGGAGAAATATGCTATAGCACATAGGTTCTAGTTCAAGTCACATGAAATGTCATCCATTACATTGTTGTTTGTATAACATTGCATGCGTCGTGTGATATGAGGGGTCCCTCTGATAATATATTCAACCTGTGAAGAATGTTAAAATAGTCAATACATGTGTGTATATATATACATTTATACTAATTGTGTTGCCCCCTTCCCCTACTCTATTTAATATGTCCCCTAATAAAAACATTATATACATTGCAAAAAATCTTATGGATATAAACAACATCAAATCATTATACAAAAATATGTATATGCTTCAGAAAAAACCTCATAGGGTATACAACAGACAACTACAGTGTCTTCATAGTTTATGATCTATATCTATCTCAATTATGGTGATTTGTATAAGTATATAACCTTGTGTATCAAATTAATAAAAGTTTCTTCAAAAGGAGTGAATGTATGTATAAAAATAAAAATCCATATAATGGTCAAATTGGTACTTGCACAAACACTTTATACACAGTAAAAAAAAACCAGACAATAGACAACTAAAATTATCTTGAGATGTTATGATGTATATCAATTTCAATTGAAATTAATAAAAGTTTCTTCAAAAGGAGTGAATGCATGTATAACAATAAAAATTTATAAAATAGTCAAATTGCTACTTGCACAAAAAATTTATATGTAGTACAAAAAAGAGACAGACAATAAACAACTAAAAGTATCTTCATAGGTTATGATGTATATCAATTTCAATTAACATGATTTGTATAAGTATAGTAACTTGTGTATAAAATTAATAAAAGTTTCTTCATAATGAGTGAATGCATGTATAAGAATAAACCACTCACAATAGTCAAATTGCTACTTGCACCAAAAAATTTATATACACTATAAAAATAGACATACAACTAAAAAATCTTCATAGATTATGATGTACATCAATCTCAGATATCATGATATGTATAAGTATATTAACTTATGTATCAAATTAATAAAAGTTCTTCAAATTGAGTGAATGCATGTATAACAATAAATTACACATAGTATCAAATGCTACTTGCACAAAAAATTATATATATATATATATTATAAAAGAAACAAATACCACTCTTGTAAAAAGGAATTTTTGTATGAAAATGTATATTGTAACTGAAAATATATGTTTGTATTTAGGTGACTTCTATGAATCTATGTTTGTATATATAATGTATGAAATGCATAAATTATAGATAAATAGTAAACATTATATTCCACACAAAAAAAGATGTATATTTATACATTGTATTGAAATTTGTTTTATTACTCAAAAAAAAAAGGAAAAAAATGTTATTTTCTTCTTCAATATTGTTTTCTTCTGATTTTTCAGAATCAACAACTTGTCTTCGGAATCACCATTACTGTCGGATATTTCATCGGCCTTTCTCTTCTTCATCGAAGTCATCCGGAGTGGAATAGGGTCATTCCGAATTTTGGATCTTCTTCCTTCGACATCCCTAGATTTTGCCAGAGACCTTGTAATATCCCCAAATTCTTGAGTTATACCTAGCAAAAACAAAGGAGGATCTTCCATTACTTTGTCATGCAAAGTATGTACCTCTAGTTATTCTCTTGAACGGAGAATCTTCTACCATGATGGGTGGTTTTGGAACTGTAAAACAAGGGTTTGCATAAAAGAGGAATAAATAAAAATATTGGGCAAGAAAATTAAAAAATACTGCCACAAAAAAATCATGAAAAATTGAAAGATGAAATTGGGAGGGAATTTGAAAAAAAAAATAAAAACTTGCCTATTGAAGATAATAATTCTTGAGAGATTGAAGGGAGTGATTGTAGGAAGTGAGATCGGATGTTCATGAAAAGAAAATCGGATGGAGTGTATATTTAGGGGGATAAAGAACAATGAGAATTTGAAAGGACTTATACAAAAATGATGGGATCCATAAAATCTTATAGCTAGATAAATACAAAAAGGTAGCTATAAGAAGTAATAATAAAAAACTATAGTGGTGTTTTGATATTTAATACTAAATGTTTGCTCAGTTGTGTAATTTTTTCTAATAAAATATTGCTCATGCTTTATTTTTCTTTAGAAATTATTTTCTTATATAGACTATAACATACCTGCCATGACCCAAGCTTGGCCCCAGATGTGACATAACAAATGAGATCCCTGAGGGAACCCCAAACTAGCCTTCTTAGCATATCCTAAGAATTTTAGGATAATGAGTGGTATACATTAGTAGAAGTTAAGACATATACAGAAGCTGCAGTATAAAAGAGTGAGAGGTGCATAAGCCGTTAGAGTTATATATAAGGTTCAAAAAGCCTCTAAGTAATAGATTGATAGTAGATTTTGTCTCCGAAGCATGATGATTCACCTAATTAGTCTTTGAAGCTAAACCAGATCTAGTCACAAGGATGGGAAGGAAGAAAGTCACTTGTCCCTACATTGTGCAATAATGTAGGCATAAAGTATGCATTACTATGTTTGAATGTACTAATTATGCAGGCATGCTACAATGATTACATAAGATTCATAACTAAGTAATGTATGAGCAATAGGATATGTAAGAAAAAAGTAAAGTAAGGAATCACATACCATATGGCGTGAGTCTAAGGATGCATGATATCATAATATATTAGCATATATGGGGATGTCACTATTAACTGATAATAATCCATGTGAGCTATAATATGGAACCAAAGTATTATTTTTACATCATAAAAAATGAAGTCTTCTTGCTCAGGTAGAAGTCTACATGTCATAAGCCATGTGGATCCACATACAACCCATATAGGAAAATCCTAAATCCTACGGTGGCACGTAGTTATAGGACAATTGGATTTACTACTAACCGATCATGTCGCAGCGTTCTGTGGAACTGCAATCCCAAAGTTATCTCGGTGATAATTTAACATCCCATGCAATACATAATATAGACATATAATCATATTTGCCATAAATCATCATAACTCATATTTGTACATCAGCATCATAAGTTTGATCAGAATTTCATAGTTCATAAAAAGATGATAGGAATAACTTATTTCATACCAAGTGTAAAGTAGGATGTGCATTTACATCATTAGTAAGATGATCATAATGAGTGTAAAGTGGGAGGTGCACTCTCATTATCAGTTCACCTCATCAACAATAGTGTAAAATGGGAAGTACGCTCCCATCATCAATAGACCATCATAGAAACATGCATAATCATGATCATGTGATAAATCCAAGAGAGTCACATGGACTCATGTTAAATAAGCTTAAAATCATAAAGCTGAAGTGGATACATGCATAATCTAGGTATTTGAAATTATTTGGATCATAATTGAAAAATTCATACATAATTTATATTTATATCACAATGGACTTGATATAATTCATATAAATAATGTAATTCATGTAAGTTGAGAGCAATCCATGCATATTCAAGTGCATAAATACAATCTACATTATAATAATAACATTAGAAATCAAAATCATGAAAACCCCCTTATTTGATCATACTTGAAATTAGTGAATAATGAAGAAAATAGGCTGGACTTCATCGATGAAAAAGTACCCATGGATGAAAATTCACGTACCTCTATGAGAATTGAAGGATTAGTATGAATTGATAAGAGATTACTTGAAGTTCTTCAATTGAAATATATAGGAGACCTTGAGAGTGAATTGGATGAGTAAATTTTGAGTCTAAATGTTTGAAGTGTAATTAGAAGACTTTAAATGGGTTAGGGTAGAATTATAAGGGTAATTTAGTCTAAATCTATCCAAAAAGAAGTTTGGGAATTATGAAAAAAAACCTAATTTTTCTTGCAAAATTAACATTTAAAACTGGATCAAATTTCTGCACAAAGGCCCACCATGACCTGTGATGGGTTGCCTTGGGGAAATTTTGGAGGTGGCCTAGGAGGGTACAATTCACGAGATCCACCATAAGTTGTGGTGGTTCTGTGGTGAACAACCTTACCAAGGCAATCCCTAATCCTCTCCCACATCACCAAGTAGTGTCACCACAAGGCCCTTTATCAGTTGTAGTGAGCACCATGAGCTGAGAAACATCACTTGGTGGGATACCTTTGTGAATTTTTTATTCCAAAACTCATTTTGACTTTCAAAATTTGGAGCCTTATAACATTCCCCTCTTAGGATTATTCTCCTCGAATAAGATGAAAGCTAGCTTGAACAGAGCAAAATGAGTATCAACAGTCCAACAAGAATGAAAAAAAACGTAATTTGAATATCAAAATCATAAAAATTTCAAAACTTTGAAATAGACATCATTTAAAACTAGTTTCATGAGTATGCATGCATATTATGACATTAAATTTCCAAAATAAAAAGCTTTGGATCATTTGAGCATGTGTGATCTATTATCTTAGGCTTGAGTAGAGTGGAAAAGATACGAGTATGGCAATATCTGTATGACAATAAAATTTACATCGAGAAAATATTGATAATCAACAAATAAAAAATATTGTAACAATTGTAGAATTTCATTTCAAGGAGTTAGTTCTACAATCTCTATGAACTCTCTGATTCGCCTTTTCAAATATGAACTCAAGGGCTCTTTAGCTTGATCTTGAATCTTATGAAAGTTGGTGTATTTGAACTTGACTTGTACTTGAATTCAAGGGATTTTTTGCTTGATCTTGAATTTGGTGGTCTTGATCTTGATTTATAGATTTGATGTAGTCTTCAACTTGAATTTGATAGATCTGTTCTTGAACTTGCTCTTGACTTGTACTTGAAATCAAGGGCTTTTAGACTTGTTATTGAACTTGCTCTTGACTTGTACTTGAAATCAAGGGCTTTTAGACTTGTTCTTGAACTTGGTGGTCTTGATCTTGATGCATTCTTGAACTTGAATGCTTGATTTTTTGAACTTGTTGCTTGTAGAGAAATTTGCATGTTTGATTTACGAGTTCTCTCTAGCTTCTTATTAGAATTCTTGTGTGTGAATTATGAATTATGAGGACCCCTATATATAGTTATAGAATAGTGGAGTAATGATGGAACCATACTTTCTTCCATCCAATCAAATTTAAAGTGACATGCCACAAGAAAAGTGATAGGAATAGATTTCCTTTCAAGTGACATGGAGATATTTGATTGGTCGAATCACATCACTTATACATGTGGTATAATTTTTATTGGTCTTTGATTGAGATAGAAATGTCGTGTCATTTTGACACATGGTATGGTCCTATTAACTTCTTCGTTTGAATTGGAATGCCATATCGTCCTACAAAATATGGTAATTTTTTGGTAATTTTTATCATGCAAAGGAATGGATACGCATTCACGCCTTAAGAAAGACAATTTGAAGTGATCCTTACGGTGAAAAGGAATGGATACGCATTCCCACCTTAAGAAAGAAATTTTGAAGAGATTCTTATGGTGAAAAGGAATAGATACATATTCCTACCTTAAGAAAGATAATTTGAAGAGATCCTTCTAATGTAAAGGAATAAATTCACATTTCTACCTTAAGAAAGACAATTTGGAGAGATCCTTACGATGAAATGGAATGGATACACATTCCCACCTTAGGAAAGACAATTTGAAGAGATTCTTATGGTGAAAAGGAATAGATATGCAATTCCACTGTAAGAAATACAATTTGAAGACTTCACTTTCACGTTTGATGATTTGTAGATATGACGAAGCTAAAATTTTAATTTGAAGACTTCAACTTGCAAACTTTGAAGATTTTCTTGAAGTCCGCACACTTAGTGGCTTTGAAGAACCATAGTGGATGTTAAACTTCATTTTGAAGACTTAGAAGATTTGAATGCTTCAACTTATAGACCTAGTTAATTTGAGACTTCAACCCGCATACTCGAAGAATTTGCATATTTGGAGAATTTAAAAGCTTTATTATACGTACTTAGAAGATTTGAAGACTTCAATTTGTATACTTGTAGGATTTGAAGACTTCAACTGGTATGCTTGGAGGACTTGAAGACTTCAACACACATACTTGGTTGTTTTTTAGACTTCAACTCGCGTACTTGGAGGTTTTGAAGACCTCAACTCGTATACCTAGAGGTTTTTAAGACTTTAAATAGCGTACTCAAAGGGTTTGAAGACTTTGACTCACATACTTGGAAGTTTTAAAGACTTCAACTTGCAGACTTAAAGGATGTAAAGGCTTTAGCTCCTATATTTGGTGGGTTTGAAGACTTCAACTCACATATTTGGAGGTTTTGAATACTTCAGCCTATAGACTTAGAGGATTTGAAGGCTTTAACTCGTGTACTTAGAGGATTTAAAGACTTCAAGTACACTGTTGAGAAAGATTCAATTTCAGAGAGGGTTTTACTATCGAGTCACCACTATTTGGTATAATTCAGAAGTTCGATGAAAGGTACATATAGCTTTAACTCTCATTTAACAGATCAAGTGGGGACATATGATTTTTGACACTCATGCAACTGAACTTAGAACATAATTCTAAGAGCCTACGTAATTTTGAAAGAGTGAGTGTTTTTTTATGCTGGGGTACCATACACGATTTATACTCTTGTAGGCCAAGAGTAACATGAAATTTATGCTCGTATGTTAAGGAGCGCCATCGTGCTTCAAGGTAGTACCTCTTGAGGAATTTTGCATTTATAGGACCAATCCTTATGCCATCTACATTAACAAGCTTGTAAGCGCCATTTGGATATGCTTCTTGTACTACATATGGTCCATCCCACTTTGAGGTAAATTTGCTCTTTGACATATGTGAAGTGATAATGGGTCTTCTTACTGCAAGGACTTGATCTCTGACTTTAGAGCGCCTCAAATGACGTTTTTATTAAAAATATGAGATAAACGAGCTTGATAGTATTCAAGGTTTTATTGAGCTTTAAGATTTTTTTCCATCAAGTTCTTCTAACTCAGAGAGATAAAATCGAGCATTTTCTTCTTCGGTAAGTCCCTCTTGAATAAGAACTCTTAAGGAAGGCATTTGTGGCTCAAGTGGCAGAACTGCTTTAACTCCAAAAGTAAGTGAATATGCAGTCGCTTGAGTTGATGTGCAATACTTTGTCCTATATGCGCTACAAGGCTTCTTCCATTCTTTCATGCTAGCTTTGTTTGGTCTTGGAGACTGCTTTCTTCAAGAGGTAACATAAAGTCTTATTGAATGCTTCGGCTAGACCATTGGCAGCAACATGATAAATGGAAGATTTAAACTACTTGAAGCTGCAGAGGTCACAAATCTTATTAATCAATTTTTTATCAAATTGGTTTCTATTATCGATTATTATGTATCGAGGAATGCCAAATCAGTAAATGATATTTACTCGGACGAAGTTTGCAATATTCTCCTTCTTTACTTCTTTAAGAGCGACAACTTTGGCCTATTTGGAGAAGTTATCTGTTACGGCCATGATGTATAGGTGTCTAGCGGAAGATTTTGGTAGTGATATAACAACATTCAATCCCCAAACATTGAATGGCGAAGATGCGATAGTCGATTGTAAAACTTTAGGTGGTTGATGTATGAAGTTTGCTTGGAATTGGCAAGCCTTGCACCTTTAAGCATAGTCTAAGCAATCTTTTAACATGGTTGGCCAATATTATCCCATTCTCTTTATGCGAAAGTGGAGCTTTGGTCCTGATTATTGTGATCCACACACTCCCAAATGTGCTTCTTGCAGAGCTTGGCCTGCTTCTTCTTCTCACAGACATCGAAGAAGTACTCTCTAAAATGATCTTCTATATAGTGTATCCTTGTGGTAAAGCAAGTGAGGTGCACGAAGGCAAATGTCAGTCCTTCTTCTTGCATCTCCAGGAAGTATCCCATAACATAAGTAGTCGATAATAACTTGTTGCTAGTCCTCTTTGCTGACTTAGAAAACTGCGACAACATTCTGAAGCTGATTCTCTATCTGTTTGTCTTCATTTGGATGCGGTACTACCCTATTTTAGTAGATAGTGAATTACGTTTGATTAAGAAGAGTAAGAGTTGAAGCTAGAGCAGCTTAGGTATCAACTATTTTATTTTCCTTTCTCGACATATGTTGGAGGGTTGCACCTCCGAGCCATCCTGTCAACTTTTGAGCAAAATAGTGATAAAGAGCATTTCAAACTTCTTGACCTCATAGATTCCCAATAGTTATTTAATCACCAAAACTTGCATCTATAATTGTTTCATGTCAACGGACATCTTAAGTTTAAGTTTAATGCTTGATATTTTGTGACAATAGTGGAGAAACATTGTTTCAATTTGAAGATGAATGGTAAGACCTCTCCCTATGAAGTGACAAACACCATGCCAATGCCAGCTCCTCCATGATGTGCAGCCCTATCAAAATACATCTTCCAAGGGGGTTGTATTTCAATAACCCTTGCATCTTCATCGGGAAGCTCATCAGTTAACTCCTAATCATCTAGCATTGGGTAGTCTGACAAGAAGTATTCGCAGCTTCTCCACCTTCTTGGTATTCTTTTTACCCTTGCACTTCTTGGTAATGTCCGCCATGACCTCGGCGGTGCTGGCAGCAAAAGCCTCTCCATCGCTTACCATTACTTCACTTAGAACCTGCTCTGATCCCACTCTATCATGGCCTTAGAACTCACGCTAAGACTTTCGTGCGGCGCTAGTCATTTTGCTGACGAATCTTGCACGAATCTTGCAAAAAACTAGCAAGCCTATTGCCTATGATCGCAAAGGGAACGCTAGAACTTGAAAGACAAGAGAGCTTTGAATAAAGAAGGCTTTGATTGCGTAGAAAGAATTCTTTAAAATGCTTAAGATCTTACAACTTTTCTTGATGCCAAATGAGAAGACTAAAGGGGGTATTTATACTAGTCCCCTTCCCAAATGGACGGGTAAGATTGATTTGATCCTACGGCTAAAATTGACTCTCTAGAGTCTTCCTACAAAATATCTAAGATATTTTATGTACAAGGCTTCTCCTAGACATTTATACAAGACCCTAGAAGCTTCCACTACTTTCTAGTCTTCTTTTCATTATTCTGCATAATTCTAGAGAGTTTCGAAGCCTTCCGGAGCTCGCCAGACACGTTCTTGCACGTTTTTGGGGCAGAATTTAGGCTGGACGTGTCATTCTCCCCTACCTATTATGGTGACGACCATGATGCAATGCTGTTGTAGGAACTCCCTGTCTTTTACTTCGGACTGCCGCACCTCTTCGTGCCGTCCCCTTGTGGTCTTCTCTGGAGCTCGCTCCTTCTCCCTGCCCGAGGTGTTTTGCTGTAGTTGGCCATCCCTTCTTCCTCTCGGCTTCCTTCCATGACTTTTATTCTGGTGTCTTCCCTTCTTGAAGGGTGTGGAATACGATAGTGGCAGCTTATCCTGGAACCCCTCCACAAGCCGCATGGTCGACAACTGCACCTATCCCTCCAACTTGGGTTGATGCGCTAAGGGCACCATGCTGGAACTTCCGTGCTCCAATATCATGAGTTGTTGGAGGTAGGGGTCAATCATCACATGGTACTTCCGAAAAAACTCTTGCCCAAGGATGAAGTCAAAGAGATCTATTGGGGTGACATGGAAATCGGTCTTGCCATGCTAATCGCCTAACGCTATGTCGACTCCTTGACCAATGCCACACACAGGAGTCACTAGTGCATTGACTCTCCTAAGTTGTGCATTGCTGGAAGCATATTTCATCCCCAACTTGGCTGCTGCTAACTTAGTCATGATGTTGGCCTCTGCACCTGTGTCAACCATGGCATGAGCGGGTCACCCATTGATCTTCATGTCCACTCATTGTGCACGACACTCCTTCGGCTTCTCTGGTTGCCGCGTGATCGCTCCGCTCATTCTAATCACTACAACTTGTACTGTGTCCGAACCTTCCCCTGATTCGGGCGCCTTTTCCTATGCCTTCTGCTCCTACCATTCCCATAGTATGGCACCAAGGCTCTTCAGGTTGCGACAACTTGCATATTGCTGTGTACCCCCACAAAGATAACAACCCCTCTCCTTAGGCGGCTGGTCCTCCCTCTCGGCAAATGCTTGACATATTGGCTTCCTAGATGGGCGGGCTTCCTTGCGCTCTCCATTGCTTTGTCATCCGGATGCCCTGTTATCAAGCCTGCCAATTTCATGATATTTGGGATGTGGTTGCCAACCCCGACCTCTGCTACCATCTCCCCCACCTTGGTCTTGACCACCATCCGATTCTTCCCCTCGATCTCTATTTCACCTGTCATATAGAGCGTCAGTCAAAGCCTCTGTGATGGCCTCCTCAAAAGTGAAAACTTGTCAACGCTCCAACTCCGTCTTGGCCCGACTCTGTAGTCCATCCATGAAGTGGAACAACATGTGCTCCTCAGTGAGGCTGGGAATTTGGAGTGTGAGGGTAGTGAACTCCTTTATATAGGCCTTCACGCTACCCGTCTGCCTTAATTCCTCAAACCTCTTCTTGGCTTCATTGACGACGTTATTGTGATAAAACATCTTCTTGAACTCTATCTCGAACTACGCCCATGTGCTGATCGTGTAGAGTCCTCTCCCTATTTTAGTGTCCTTCCGTCTCCACCACAACATTGCCATCTCCATTAAGTATACCATGGCCGTATTGATCTTCATATCGTCACTGGTTATCTTGTTGCACTTGAAATAGTTTTCCAAATCCCACAGGAAGTTCTCCACCTCTTGGGCATCCTGGACACCTTTGAAAAAAGGTGGCTTGGGAGCCTCGATCCTGACCTCCCCTTCTACGGTCGGCGCAACATACCTCCCCTGCTTAATTGCTTCCTTGAGCTCTAGTCGACGAGACTGTTAGAGAGCAAATTAGAGGGCTAACTCAACTATATATAGATCTAAACAACAATGGAGCAAGGAGTAATCTCCTTCACCTTGGCGCTCATGGCTTCCAGCATGCCCATGAACCTTCCCTACAAGGCCTCTATTCTGCTCTCTTAGGAAGCGTGAGCTTCTTCCTCTGTTGCGCGCTGGTTGTCGATGTCCTTGCGGATGTTATCATTTTCTTCAAGGGTTATTTCCCCGAAGATTTTGTGTTTGCATCGTTCTGGCTCAAGCGATGGCCCAGCAACTCCATGGATTGTCGAGCAGTCTCCATTCTAGAGACCCATTCCAACCCAGGAGTGGCGTTAATCGGCAACTCCTCTTGCTCCTCGTCACTATTGTCGGTGGTTGGAAGGGAGACAACATCGCTTGGGGCTAGAGTAGTTGGCAGTTTCTCCACGTTCTTGGTATTCTTCTTACCCTTGAGCTTCTTGGTAATGTCCGTCATGACCTCGATAGTGCTGGCAGTAAAAATCTCTCCATTGCTTGCCATTACTTCCCTTAGAACCTACTCTGATACCACTCTGTCACAGCCTTAGAACTCACGCTAAGACTTTCGTGTGGCGCTAGTCAGTTTGCTCATGAATCTTGCACGAATCTTGTAAATACTAGCAAGCCTGTTCCCTATGATCGCTAAGGGAATGCTAGAACTTGAAAGACAAGAGAGCTTTGAAGAAAGAAGGCTTTGATTGCCTAGAGAGAATTATTTACAATTCTTAAGATCTTACATCTTTTTTTGATGCCAAATGAGAAATCTAAGGGGGGTTATACTAGTCCCCTTCTCAAATGGACGGCTAAGATTGATTTGATCCTATGGCTAAGATTGACTCTCTAGAGTCTTCCTACAAAATATCTAAGATATTTTATGTAAAAGGCTGCCCCTAGCTGTTTCTACAAGACCCTAGAAGCTTCCACTACTCTCTAGTCTTCTCTTCATTATTCTATATAATTCTAGAGAGTTCCGGAGCCTTCCGTTCATTGCTTTCTGAGGGACATACACGATCTCAAATTGTTGGAATTAGAGGTACCACCTTGCCAGTTGATCGTTGAGGACTAGTTTCGACAATGACAAATTTGATGGAATTTGCTTTAGATATAAGGCGAATGATGTGAGCTTGAAAATAGTTCTTCATCTTTTGAATTCAAAGACTAGTGCGAAACATAACTTTTCAATTGGCGAATAAGTCAGCTCATTTGGCATCATCATTCTGTTCAAATTATAGAGGGAGTTTTCATTTCCTTCAGTATTTTCTTGAGCTAGTATGGCTCCTATAGACCTTTTAATGTAAGATATCGGCGGATTTCTAGGTATAGGGGGCTAATAGAACAGAAGGGTTTGCTAGATGTGCTTTGATACTTTTAAAAGTTTTGCTACATGTTTGGTCTTTCTTAAAAGGTACGCCTATATTTATTAGATGATTGAATGCTTGGCATCTCCCCACAAGATTTGAGATGAACCTCCTTAGGTAAACTAACTTTCCTTGAAGGATTTTCAATTTATGAATGTCATGAGGCTCGAGAATCTTCAATATTGCATCAACTTTAGCTTAATTGATCTTAAATCCCCAATGTCGCACAATAAAGCCCAGAAACTTGCCAAAAGTAACCCCAATAGAATATGTCAATGGGTTCATCCTTAACCAATATCTTCAGAGCAATTCAAACACCATTTCAAATGGTCTTCCCTTTTTCTCAACTTCACCACTAATTTAGCAACATAACATTTGACATTTTTATGAAGTAAGTCATCAAATATATTCTGCATTGCCCTTTGATATGTGGCACCAACATTTTTTAGATCAAAAGTCATCACTTTGTAGCAATAGATATCTTTAGGGGTGAGAAATGCAGTGAGTTCGTCATCATTTGGTGCAATGCAGATTTGGTTATAGCTAAAAGAACCATCCATGAATGACATTGCTTCATAACCAGTAGTAGCATCAATCATCAACTCTGGAATAGGAAGAGGAAATTCATCTTTTGGGCATGTTTTATTAAGATCTCTAAAGTCAACCAAACTCGAATTTGACCGTTCTTCTTTCTCACGGGAATGATACTTGAAATCCACGTAGGATTATTAACCTCCAAGATGTGGCTTGCCTCAATGAGTTTGTTCACTTCATTCTTGATTAATGGAGTCAACTCTATCCTAAAACGTCTTTGGGCCAGCCTGACAGGATGTGCACCATTCTTGACTGCCAATTGATGGACCATTGGTTTAGGATTTAGTCTAGGAATTTCTTTGTAACTCCAAGCAAAGATGTCTTTATATTCTTTAAGTATATTCATATAAGTGCTTTCTTCATAGCTTCTCGAAAGGAGCTCAAATAAGTTTGCCTTGGGTCTTCATCAGTATCACAATCCAAGATTAGGACCTAGACGTGACACGGTGAATGGAAAATCTAAAGGCAACCCAAACAAGCCTCTTAGCACGTTTGCACATCTTTAGTTGCGGAATATAAAAACAAGTATTCAACAAACAATTCTAAGGAAAATTAGTCTTATGACTCATGCTATGGGGATAGATAGAGGAAAGAGATTTGCATGAATCACATAACAAATAAAATCTAAGGGGTGGGTAAATAGGACCCAAACTATGGGGAAATAGGGACTTAGGATTTTCATCATCTTTAATTAACATCAAAACAAATAATATCACATAGGGAATAGGGTCTAAAGATAGGAATCCATAAAGCTCAACATCTCATCATATGTAAATAACTTAGTATCCAACAACATCTCTGCACATGAAAAGGACGGGGGCCAAGACATGTCCAAGGCTCACCCTCAAACTAGAAAGTAAAGTGGAATAAAGTCTCAATATAAGTAAGATAGAAACCGAATATTGTCTCCGAACAAGAGGACACACCACAAGCAAAATCTTCTATGATCTAAATGCTAGCCACGAGGAGGATATCAAAGAGATGCGGCCCCTACATGGTTAAATAATTTAAGCAAAAAGTATGCATTAGTACTTTGAATGTACTAGTATTTGGACATACAATGCCCAAAACATAAGTCATAAAACTAGTGAACAAAATTGATCATTTAGAAACATCGGTTGAACAATAAAACATAGGATAATGAGGGACAAATGTTATCATGAATAAGTTAAATAGCCATATCCTTTTGAAAAATATTTCTTTTAAATCAAAGAAAGAACCATCTAATATAAATAAAACTCTAGAAATCATAACGAAGGACACCACACATACTTATAAATGCCAATGCCAATAAAAAAAGACCATAACATATACAAAGTGAACCATGTAAGCTTTAGAGACAATGAATTGTACAACTTTGAGTTATCCTTGGACATGACATAAAGAAACCATCATAATCATCACAAGAGGGACAACTTAGGACCATAAGAAGAACTTGAACATGTATGAGAGCAACCTAGAACCGACATAAACCATGTGAGCTAAGCCATAGAGTCACACTATTTTTTATACACCAGAAGAAAGGGGGAAGTCACTTGCCAGGGCGACCTCCTAAGATGCCTAAGTGGATCTACTAAAGCGAGCTATTAAGCAACCTCTAATAATGGTTGGTCTAGAAGTCATCGTTTACTACCGGTGACCCCTATTTCCCACGATGGCATGTACTTTTGGGATAATAGGATTCTACTAAGGGTCTCTTGCCCTAGCTATGGGGAATATCCATATCTATCCCAAGGTCTACTCGGTGCTAAGTGTGACTCTCACAGAATGACCATAAACTGGAATCATAGGAGCATCTAGTATGGAGAGATATTCTGCTAACCCATTCTAGAAGACTTTTGTACATAGATCATTATTATAAGGATAGCTCCTAAATCTAGTCTATTCCTCTACTATCAACCTATAATTATCTCAGAAGATTTACTAGGTGGAGGACTTATACCTCAATCATTCATTCATCCTAAACTTCATAAGACTAGTCCCATTGGACATACAAACATGAGGATAATCATGACATGCACAATTTGTATACCATAACATGCATAATCTCATAATTGCTCAATGTGATCAAAGAGTAGCTCATCAAAATCAATAATTCACAAAATCAAACAAAGGGGCTTCATATCATTCAAAATATTCACAATGTTGTCATAAGATCATAATATGCATGATATGCCTTCAACATTCTTAACATTTATAATTTACATGTCTTCTAATAAGACTTTCATCAACATAGAAGTTTGTCAATTACTTTAGCAGAAGCATGTTAGGTAATATGCACATAAGCTTAAATCATGCAATACAAGAGTATAAAATGAGAGAGGAGCAAAATCAGTTCATTTGGAAGTCGTTCAATTCATCCCACCAACATTATAGTAGAAACCCCAATTTGGGTGTCATGAAATCCATCTTAAAAGTGCACAATCTTTCATAGTTTAGATAAGTCATATCATGCATAGCTTTAATATATATAAATCAACTCATGGAATATGTCTTCAATAGATATTCATGCTTAATAAATCATTCTTGAAGAATCCAAAAACAATTCATGTTTATAATGCATAATAAAGTTTACCCATAAAACATTCGACCTTAAAATAATGAGAATAAGACACCAATATTATACTAAAACCCTCATTTTGGGTTTTATGAAATCCAACTAATATCCACAAGTTCTTTCATAGCTTTTCATAGAGTACATAACTTTAATATCATAAAATCCACCACAATATCAAATGCCAATGGTATTCAAACATAATAAAATCATTACTTAATGATTTCAAATAAAAATCATGTGTACAACACATAATAAAAATTACCCATAAAGAATCTAACCTCAAAATTATATAATTTCATGAAAAAGGAGAGATTGAGCTCCATGGATGAAAGGACCTATGGATGAAGGCCCATATACCTTAAATTTGAGTTCCTTAAAGAGAAATTCAAGAGGACTTGGGGCTTCACTTGGTTTTTTTGAATTCCAAAGCAAGTTCTTGAAGTCTTGAGATTGCATGGAAGGTTTGGGAAGATTGGAGAGGATTTTTGAGAGGTTTTAGTGAGTTTTAGGGCTAGAAAATGGCTTAAGAACGAGGACTCCTGTCTATATAGACATTGAGTTATTATCCAATTGTCCTTAAGTGAAACAATGATTTTTCAACTCTTTTTGACCTATGGCGCAACAAGTCTGCGACGCGAACTTGTCGCAGACCTTGATGGTTTGCGTATTTTCATCAAAAAAATATTTTTTTTACACGAGCAACGTACGCCTTATGGATAATCATTTTCCCAGCTTCAAAAGTCTCTAACATGGACATCACTTTAAAAACATGAGTAGCAAAATTTTTTTAATTGCACATGCAACTTCAATCAACTTACTCATAAGCATGTATGCATACTATATATCATGTCAAGACTAAATAAATGATGTATGAGATTGTACATGAACTACCATTGTCACCAATATGCCAACACAACCACTTACCAAAACATCAGCCATAGCACCGCAACTTACAAAACCATTTAGTACCAACCATAACCATATTCAAGGAAACGCATACATTCGGGGCATTGAATTACGAGTTCTCTCTCTTCCCTTCCTAGCGACCACCAGGCAATCCCTTCTCTTATGCCCTAACTCACCAAACTCAAAAAAACCTTCTTGACTCACCAAGCACAATCCTAGGTGCATGTTACAACACTTGTCACATGTAGGATATGGGTTTCTTTCCTTCTTACTCCTAGCCTCCGACATTATCAGAAGAGCTCTCTTAGACTCTTTTGCTTTCATCCTTATCTTCCAATCTTCAATTTTCTCCACCTAAGTCATGAGCCTTGAAACATCCATCTCCTTTACTAGCAAAGAGGTCCGACACTCTTGGACAAGCAAGTCGATAATCTTGACATAAATTTGCTTATTCTTGCTCGGGGTTCGACAACCAGTGATGGGGCCACTTGGATAGTTGGGTGAACTTGAGGGAATACTCCCTAAAACTCATATTCCCTTGCTTAAGGTTGATAACTTCTTGCATTTTAGCTTTTGTCAACTCTAAGGGAGAGACATAATCTAGAAATGCATCTTTAAGTTCTCCATGAGAAATGGGACCCAAATCTTCACTCTTCTCATTCTTCCAATGAGTGTGCTATATTTGAGCAACCCCTTTAAATAAGAAGGTTGCTAACTCCTATTTTTACTCTGAAGTCACACCCATAATGGCTAACACCTTATGCACCTCATCCACAAGATCTTGAGCATCCTCCTCCACCTTTGAACCATGAAACTTAGGAGGGTTCATCCTAGCAAAATTCTTTACCCTTGAAGCCGAAGTGCAAGCATTTGGAATATTAGAACCTTGGTTGACTTGATTGGCTAATACCTGAGCCATCTTGGTGAAAGCGGCCCTAAACTCCACATGAGAAACATTTTCCTCTTATTGCATGGGAGGGGCTTGATCTTTGGCATCAACCATTGGCAAAGTGCTCTTCTTGGTGGCATCTTTTAGAAATGGCAAAAAGGGCATCGTTAGTGAGAGTAATTACCTTACCTACTTCTAATGGAATGACATAATTCATAATAAAGTGAAACATTTCCTAAAATGCACGCTTTAAAGTTGTAGTCTCTTATTCATAGTTATAGCGCTCTTCAAAATCATGAACAAGACTCTACTCGATCGGTGTGTTGGATGTCCAAGGACCATTAATAAACTTGGTCCTCTGATCCCAATCTTAACACAACCCCAGCCTAGGTCCTAGACGTGACAACAAATAGGAAACCTGAAGGCTACCCAAACAGGCCTATTAGCATATCGTTTGCATATCTTTGGTTGCGGAATATAAAAACAAACATTCAACAAATAATTCCAAGGGAATTTGGGGATTATGACTCACACTATGGGGATAGATAGAGGAAAGGGATTTGTATGAATCATATAACAAATAAAGTCTAAGGAGTGGGTAAGTAGGACTCAAGCTATGGGGAAATAGAGACTTAGGACTTTCATCATCTTCCATTAACATCAAAACAAATAATATCACATAGGGAATATGGTCTAAAGGATTGGTATCAATAAATCTCAATATCTCTTCATAGGTACATAGCGTAGTATTCAACAACAGTTCTAAGCATGAATAGAACGTGTTTCACAACCCTAGTCTAGGGCCTATACGTGATACGACAAATGAGAAATCCAAAGGGACCCCAAAAAAGCCTCTTAGCATAGAATACACACATACTTGGTCACGAAAAAAAAAATACAACATAAGATAGTAGATAGGGACAAACGGAGCTAAGGATTAATTCTCAAATCATAAACACCAAGAGTCAACAGAGAGTCAAAGCTCAAAGCATAATAAAAACATGTCCAACAACACCTCTAAAACTTAGATACTTAGTGGGGGCCAAGACAAGCTATCGGGCTCACCCTAATAGTCAACATTTACATGGAAGAAAGATAGTCTTAAAATATAGCATGAGATCATAAGTGTCATTCTAGAAATAGAGGACTGACCAACAAGCTTGAGAGATGTTGTAATAGCCACATGGGGGAGGATGATCAAGTGAGGCTCCAGTTCCTACATAGTGATATGTAGGCATAGAGTATGCATTAGTACGTTTGAATGTACTAAGTATGTAGGATGCAATGCAACAAATGGTAAGCACCATAAACAAAATGCATAACATAGGCAATTAATAAGCTTATAGTAATATAACATGTATGGGTGATACTTAAAGTAAAATAATGCTAATATAGAACATAATAAATATGTACGAAGAGACCATTGTAAGTGCATATCCAAGGCCTACCACCCCCTTGGAAAGGCGAATGAGGTACAAACCCCTCAATAGGTTGATGAGGTCCAAATCCCCCAACATGGTTGATGGAGTACAAAACCCCCAACATGGTTGATAGAGTATAAACCCCCCAATATGGTTATCTAAGTACAAACCTCTCGACATGGTTGCATGGGCCTACCACCTCCCAAGCAAGGCAATCGAGTTACAAACTCCTCAACAAGATTACTTGGGCCTAATACCCCCCGAATGAGGCTTGGTCAATTCTCAAGACTATCTAGATAGTATCATATACCTACATTCATTTCAACATCATATACCCATTCAACTCATAATACATGCATTAGACCTTTAATTCCCCAAGAAACCCATAACTGAACATTTTATCAATCACTTGGCGGGTGTGCAGTGTTAGTGTAAAACCATGCAATTCAAGAGTGTCATCATGATATATGTTGTTAACACCCTCAAGCAACATATATCAGCACCCTTCATCAAATCTCATAATACATTGTAGATTCAGAACTCAAAACATGCTAAAACAATCATAATTTCATGAAACCCTAACATAGTGTTCAGTGAAATTCATAATAAGTAAGACCAATGAATAAATCAGCTTTAAATTATGTAATTTTGAGTAGAAGGAAGCTTGGGTATCATGGGTGAAAGGAACCAATGAAACGAACCCACATACCGTGGCATTGGAGAATAGCTTGATAAAGATTGGAGATGGAGACTTGAAGCTTGAATGAGAGTCTTGTAATCCGGATGAGTTTTGAGACTTGAATTTAGGAGATGAAATATTTTCTGAGTGTTTAGGGGTGTATTGGGGAATGTCTTGAATGATATGAGGATGAAATAAGGCTAAGTATAGGCATTTTCATGCATGGGAACACTTAGGCCTAAGACACCCAAAGCCTTGGACCGAGATAGAAAAATTTGGCAAAAATTGTACAGAGCCACGCCCTTGGCACGTCCCACCAGGTGCACGAAAACCTCTCTGGAAATCATTTGCTCTAAAATTGGGGTTAGACCCATTTCCTCCTCAATTTGACTCCTTGAAAAAGAATATAAAGTTGAATTTTCGATATCAGGCATGAATTTTGAGATATATGAAAATTACAATTCTGGGCACTTCCAAGGCATATTTTCGGGCAACTTTGGGGTCATTTCAATGTTTTCCCATTGAAAAAATTCATCCCCAAATGTCAAGGAGATGTATATGAGAAGAGTAATCATGAAGAAATTATCCCTAACAAGAATGCAACAACATACCTAAAACATCATTTTCAAATTCTCATCATAAGTGTAAAATCAATATGAACTTTATCGATGTAGACATGAATGCATGAAAATGACTTAGGGGATGGAACATAAGACATGAAATCATATAGAAGACTTAGAATTAGTACCTTAGGCTTGAGTATGATGGAAGAGATAAGGGTATCGCTTTTGCATATCCATTTCGGCCTCTCAAAAAGTACTTTCAACTTGTTGATTTTTCCAAAGGACTTTAACAGAAGCAACATCCTTGTTCTTCAACCTCTTCACTTGCCTATCCAAGATCTCTAATAGAACCTCTTCATATGACAAGTTGTCTTCAACAACCCCCACAACATCAAGAGGAACAATGACATTAGGTTCCCCCACACACTTCCTCTACATAGACACATGAAAACCGGATGAACCAATTCCATTTCACTAGGAAAATCCAACTTGTAAGACATCTTACCAATCCTCCTCATCATCTTATAAGGATCAACATATATAGGGCTTAACTTGCCTACCTTACCAAAACGGACCTCACCTTTTATGGGTGATACTTTTAAATAGACCCAATCACCAACCTTAAACTCAAGCTCCCACCTTCTCACATCGGCATTAGACTTTTGGCTTCTTTAGGCTATGCTAAACCTTTCTCTAATCATCTTTACCTTCTCCATTGCATCCACAGTAAGATCCGGACCCAACAAAGCCATTTCTCTAACTTCAAACCATCCTACCGAGGAACTACTATATCTACCCTAGGGAGCCTCAAAAGGAGTCATTCCGATGCTAGAATGGTAACGATTGTTACATGTAAGATCAATCAACGGAAGATGATCCTCCCAACTACCCTTAAACCCCAGTACACAAGCCCTAAGCATATCCTTAAGTGTTTGAATAGTCCTTTCGGCTTGGACATCTGTTTGAGGGTGAAAGGTCATACTATGCTTTACTTTGGTTCCAAGACCTCTTTGGAAAGACCTCTAAAAGTGTGAAGCGAATTTTCTCCCACGATCCAATATGATGGACAAAGGAAACCCATACAATTCACCAAGTCATGATAGTAAAACCTTGCATAATCTTCATCCCCATAGGTATTCTGAACCGGTGAAAGTGAGCAAGAAGAAAGATTCTTTCATGTGCAAGAGTTGAGCCAATTTTCTTATCCTATCAATCACAACCCAAATGGAATCAAAACCCTTTCAAGTCTTGGGCAACCCAATCATAAAATCCATGTTAATCTCTTCACACTTCTAAGTAGGAATCTCTACATCTTGGGTTAGCTCAGCTGGCCTTTGATATTCAGCTTTGCTTATTGGGAACTATGGCAACCAGATACAAACTTGGCAATGTCCCTCTTCATGCCTCCCCCTAATACACCTTTCTCAAATCCCTGTACAACTTAGTAGATCCCGGGTAAATAGAGTAAGAAGAACCATGAGCTTTATCAAGAATCTTTTCCTTTAATCCATCAACATAAGGCACACACAAACTACCTTGGTACCTAGGGGAACCATCTCCCCCTTGGGTGAAAACCTCCACCTTACCATCCATTACCAATGTCTTTAATTCTAGTGATAAGGGATCAAGATCTTGGTTAGCTTTCACCTCCTCAATGAATGAAGATTTTTAGAACCATCAATGACAACAACGCCACCATCAATTCCCTCTTCCAACCTAACTCCCAATCTAGCCAATCGATGGACTTATCTAGCCACCCCTATTCCACCATCATCAACATGAGCAAAGCTGCCTATAGACACCCTATTCAAAGCATCCTCCACAATATTAGCCTTACCATGATCATAATGCACACTCATATCATAGTCCTTAAGGAGTTCTAACCACCTCCGTTGTCTCAAGTTGAGATATTTTTGAGTGAAGATATATTGGAGGCTCTTATGATCGGTGAACACATCAACATGCATCCCTTACAAATAGTGATGCCAAATCTTTAACGCAAACACAACGGTGTCTAACTTAAGATCATGGGTAGGATAATTCTTTTCATGCACTTTGAGTTGTGTAGAAGCATAGGCTATGACCTTACCATTTTGCATCAACACACAACCCAAACCAACTCGGGATGCATCATAATACCCTATAAATCCCTCTAGCACTTCCGGTAGTGGTAAGATAGGAGCGGATACAAGCTTATCTTTCAATGTTTGGAAACTCCTTTCACACTCATCGGACCACACAAATTTGGCTTTCTTTTGAGTCAACTTTGTCACAGGAGAGGCAATTGAAGAGAAACCATTCACAAACCTCCCATAGTAGCCCGTTAACCCTAAGAAGCTCCTAATTTCGATGGGGTCAATGATCTAGGCCAATTTCTAATCACATCCGTCTTTGTAGGATCCAGATTAATACCATCCACCAACACCACATGACCTAAGAAGGAAACTTCTTTTAACCAAAATTCATACTTCTCATATTTAGCATATACCTTCTCTTCCCTCAATCTTTCCAACATGACTCTTAAAGAGGCCTATGCTCCTCCTCACCAGGAGAGTAGATCAAATTATCATCAATAAATACCAAAAAAATGAATAAAGATAGGGTTTAAAGACCTTATTCATTAGATCCATGAAGATGGCGGTGCATTGGTCAACTCAAAAGACATCACAACAAACTAAATACCCATACCTAATCAGGAAGGCCATTTTGGAATATCACACTCTCTCACCTTCACTTGATAGTACCCAGACCAAAGATCAATATTAGAGGACTGGCTTGCCTCTTGCAATTGGTCAAACAAATCATCAATGCTTGGAAGAGGATACCTATTCTAGATGGTGACCCTATTATGTTGCTAGTAGTCAATACACATTCTAAGAGACCCATCGTTCTTCTTCATAAACAACACCGGTGCACCCAAAGGTGATTGGCTAAGCCTAATGAAACCCTTTTCCAAAAAGTCCATCAATTGCTCTTTTTACTCCTTTAACTCCGCTTAGGGCTATACGATAAGCGGGAATAGAAATAGGTTGATTATCGGGGAGGAGGAGTATACAAAAATCTATTTCCCTTTAGGGAGGAACACCGTGAAGGTCATTTGGAAAGACATCAACGAACTAATTTACAACCAGAGTCGACTCTATAGGAAGGACTTTAGACTCCACATCTCTAACCCTCACAAGATGATAAAACACCCCCTAGAGATCAACTTACGAGCTTTAATGCAAGAGATGAACCTACCCTTGACCACCACATCATGACTCTCCTACTCAAGGACGAGTTCATTTGGGGATTGGAATTTGACCCTATGGCTTATCAAATGGAAGCATAGTATGCATACAATCAATCCATCCCAAGAATGACATCAAAATTAACCATTTCCAACTTAACAAGATCACAAGGCAATATTTTATGCAAGATGCAAATGGGACATTTCCTATAGATTTTTCTAGCAACAATAGACACATCAATAGTAGTAGACACCTCATATGACACACATAATAATTCAGGCTCAACATGAAACATTTTGGCAACAAAAAGGTTAACAAAAGAAAGTGTGACAACCAGATTAATCAAAGCATACACATCAAAATCATAGACTTTCAACAAACTAGTAACGATGTTGGGCACCTCATCAACTCCTTTCCTCCCATGCGAAGCATAAAACTGATTGTACCTTGGGGCAGCACCTTGTTGACAACCTCTCCCTAAAGGAACCACATTAGCACCTTGTGGACGAACCTCCTTGCCCTTGTTGCGATTTCAGGGACAATCCATCACCTTATGCCCAACTTCCCCAAAACCGTAACACGCATTAGTAGCCACTATGACCACTAACACATTTTGGACACCCACTAGTAGGAACCACACCCCCAACACCTTGGGACCTTGGAAATGCATTGGCAACCCTCTTATTAAATGTAGGAGAGGACCCTTGGCCTTGGTGGAACTGGCCACCCTTTCGACTATGGAACTTTCCTTCAAAACGAGCCCTCTTGGCCTCATGACTCCTCCTCTTCCTCAACTCCTCCTCCTCCATTTGATCAGCATAGGTCATCAACCAGGACAAATCTATATCACCAATCAACATAGTGGACCGACATTCTTCATTCACCACATCGAAAACACCCGTTACAAACTTGTTCATCCTAGACCTTGGGTCGGCCACCAAGTGGGGAGCATATTTAGAGAGTTGAGTGAAGTTGAGATCATACTCCCTCACACTCGTAGACCCTTGTCACAAATTCATAAACTCTACCAATTTGCCTTCCCTAAACTCAAGAGGGAAGAACCGATTAAGGAAAGCCGTCTTGAGTTCCTCCCAAAGCACCACATTATTGATTCCCTTCTCCTCCTTGAATTGCTTAAACCATATTTCTGCCACCGCCTTGAGTTGGTAAGCCGCCAACTCCGCCTTCTCCTCAAACCTAACACCTATAATAGCTAAAACCTTGTAGACCTCATCGATGAGCTCTTTAGGATCCTTATTCACCTTTGACACATGGAATTTCGGAAGATTCATGCTCACGAAGTCTCTCACCCGAGAAGTCAGTGTAGGTGTATAAGGGGCTTGGGCCCCTTGATTGGCTTCGTTAGCCACAACTTGTGTAAGAAAAGTGAAAGCATCCCTAAGCTCTCCATGAGCCGATTGCTCCTCTAGTCTGCGAGCTCTTCTACCTCTTATGTTAGGAATGATCTAGCATAGTAAAGAACAATTGTGATGGGGAAATAACCTTACTTCAACTCTATAGCATGACTTAGAATATGAAGAAGGAAAACATTTCCTAAAACGCCTCATAGCCTCCTACCAATAGTTGTGGTGTACAACACAACCATGAATAAGACTAATCGACGCAGTGTGTTGGACTCCGAGGATCTAATAATGTAGTGCTATGATACAAAGTTCGTCACGACCCAAGCCTAGGGTCTATAGGTGACATGACGAATGGGAAACTTGAAGGGACCCAAAACAAGCCTCTTAGCATATCATACACACATCCTTGGTCGTGGAAGCAATAAAATACAACATAAGATAGTAGATAGGGACAAATACAGGGCTAAAGAACAATTCTCATATCGTAAACCCCAAGAGTCAAGAGAGAGTCAAAGCTCAAAGCATAATACAAAGATGTCCAACAACACCTCTAAAACTTAGATACTGAGTAAGGGCCAAGACAAGCAACCGGGATCACCCTCATAATCAGCATTTACATGGTGAAATCATAACATAAGATCATAAGCATCGTCCTCGAGAATAGAGGACCCACCAACAAGCTTAAGAGATGTCGTACTAGCCACATAGGGGAGGATGATCAAGTGGAGCTCCAGTCCCTACATGGTGAAATCATGTAGGCACAGAGTATGCTTAGTACATTTGAATGTACTAAGTATGTAGGATGCAATGCAACAAGTGATAAAGACCATAAACAAAACGCATAACATAGGCAATGAATAAGCTTATAGCAATATGACATGTATGAATGATACTTAAAGTTAAATCATGCTTATATATAACATAATACATGTGTAAGGAGTAACCATTGTTAGTGCATATCCAAGGCCTAACACCCCCTTGGAATGGTGAATAAGGATCGAACCCCTTATTGATGAGGTGCAAACCCCCCAACATGGTTGATGAAGTACAAACCCCAACATGGTTGATCATGTACAAACCCCCTAATGTGGTTATCAAGTTACAAACTCCTCAACGTGGTTGAAGGGCCTACAAACTCCCGAGCGAGGCGATCTAGGTAAAATCCCCTCAACAAGGTTACCCGGGCCTACAACCCCCCGAGTGAGGCTTGGTCAATTCCTAACACTATAGAGATAATATCATGTTCGAACATTCCTTTCATCATCATATAGCCATTCAACTAATAAGTCATGCGTTAGACCTTCAATTCCTCAAGAAACTCATAACGGGACATTTTATAAAATACTTGGGGGGGAGGTGTAGTGTTAGTGTAAAACTATGCCATTCAAGAGTGTAATCATGCCAGAAAATCCTATCTAAAACTATCAATAGATACTTGGTAACACCCTCAAGCAATATACATCAATACTGTTTATCAAATCTCACAATAAATCTTAGATTCGTAGCTCAAAACATGATAAAACAATCATAATTTCATGAAACCCCAACATATGTGCTATGAAATTCATAATAAGTAAGACCCATGAATAAATCAACTTTAAATCATGCAATTTTGAGTAGAAGCAAGCTTGGGTATCATAGGTGAAAGGAACCTATGAAAGAAACCCACATAACTTAGCTTTGGAGAATAGCTTGACGAAGATTGGAGATGGAGACTTGAAGCTTGAATGAGAGCCTTAGAATCCGATTGAGTTTTGAGACTCAAATTTAGGAGATGAAATATTTTCTAAGTGTTTTGGAGTGTATTTAGGAATGTCTTGAATGATATGAGGGTCAAATAAGTATTTTCATGCATGGGTACACTTAGGCCCAAGACCCAAAGCCCTGGACTGAGATAGAATAATTGGTATAATTTGTATTGAGGCGCGGCCTTGGCACCTCGCACTAGGGGCACAAAAACCTCTTTAAAAATTGATTTTTGGGAAATTGAAATTATGATTCGTTTTCTCAAAAATCGAAGTTAGATCCACTTCCCCTCAATTTGACCCCCTAAACTGGAATATGAATGGCGGATTTTTGATATCACGCATGGATATTGAGATATATAGAAATTATGATTTCGGGCACTTCCAAGGCACATTTTCGGTCATCTTTAGGGTCGTTTCAATATCTCCCCCTTGGAAAAATCATCCCCAAATATCAAAGAGACATATGTGAGAAGAATAACCATGAAGAAATTAGCCCAACAAGAATGCAACAACATACTTAAAACTTCATTTTCAAAATCTCCTCATAAGTGTAAAATCACCAAGACCTTTATCAATGTAGATATGAATGCATGCAAATGACTTAGGATCTGGAATATGAGATATGAGATCATATAAAAGACTTAGAATTAGTACCTTAGGCTTAAGTATGATCAAAGAGATAAGGGTATTGCTTTTGTATATCTGCTTCGGCCTCCCAAGAAGCACTTTCGACTTGTTGATTTCTCTAAAGGATCTTAACAGAAGCAACATCCTTGTTGAGTCTCCAGAGGACCTTAACAGAAGCAACATTCTTGTTCTTCAACCTCTTCACTTGCCTATCCAAGATCTCCATTGGAACCTCTTCATATGACAAGTTGTCTTTAACTACCTCCACAATATCAAGAGGAACAATGGCATTAGGCTCACCCACACACTTCCTTAACATAGACACATGAAAGACCAGATGAACCAATTCTAAAACACTAGGCAAATCCAACTCATAAGACATCTTACCTATCTTTCTCATCACCTTATAAGTACCCACATATCTAGGGCTTAACTTGACCTCCTTACCAAAACAGACCACACCCTTCATAAGTGTCACTTTTAAATAGACCCAATCACCAACCTTAAACTCAAGCTCCCACCTTCTCACATCGCTATAAGACTTTTGGCGACTTTAGGCTGTGCTCAACCTTTCTCTAATCATCCTTAACTTCTACATAGCATCCAAAACAAGATCCGGACCCAACAATGCCATCTCTCTAACCTCAAACCACCTAACCCTGGATCTACAATGTCAACCATAGAGAGCCTCAAAAGAAGTCATTCTGATGCTAGAATGATAGCGATTGTTACATGCAAGTTTAATTAATGGAAGATGATCATCCCAACTATCCTTAAGCTCCAATACACAAGCCCTAAGCATATCCGCAAGTGTTTGGATAGTTCTTTCGGCTTGGCCATCCGTTTGAGGGTGAAAGGTCGTACTAAGATTTACCTTGGTTCCAAGACCTCTTTGGAAAAACCTCCAAAAATATGAAGTGAATTGTGCCCCAATATTTGACTTGATGGACAAAGGAACCCCATGCAATCTTACAAAGTCATGAATGTACAACCTAGCATAATCTTTAACCCTATAGGCAGTCTTAATTGGTAGAAAGTGAGCTGATTTTGTCATCCTACCAATCACCACTCAAAGGGAACCAAAACCCTTTCAAGTGTTGGGCAACCCAATCACAAAATCTATATTAATCTCTTCCCACTTCCAATTAGGAATCTCTATGTCTTGGGTTAGCTCACCCGACCTTTGATGTTCAGCTTTGACTTGTTGGCAACTATGGCAACCGAATACAAATTCAGCAATGTCCCTCTTCATGCCTCCCCACCAATACACCTATCTCAAATCCCTATACATCTTAGTAGAGCCCGGGTGAATAGAGTAATAAGAACCATGATCTTTATCAAGAATCTTTTCCTTCAAGCCATCAACACAAGGCACACAAAACCTACCTTGGTACCTAAGGGCACCATGTCCCCTTTGGGAGAAAGCCTCCACCTTATCATCCCTTACCAATGGCTTTATTTCTAGCAATGTGGGATCAAGATCTTGCTTAGCTTTCATCTCCTCAACAAATGAAGATTTAGAACTATAAATGACAACAACAACACCATGAACACCCTACAACCTAACTCCCAATCTAGCCAACCGATGGACTGCTCTAGCCACCCCTATGCCACCATCATCAACATAAGCAAGGCTACCCATAGACATCCTACTCAAAGCATCCTCTACACCATTAGCCTTACCGGGATGGTAATGCACACTCATATCATAGTCCTTAAGGAGTTCTAACCACCTCCTTTGTCTCAAGTTGAGATCTTTTTGAGTGAAGACCTATTGGAGGCTCTTATGATCGGTGAACAGATCAACATGCACCCCATACAAATAGTGACGCTAAATCTTCAATGTAAACAAAACGGCGGCTAACTCAAGATCATGGGTAGGATAATTTATTTTCATGCACTTTGAGTTATCTAGAAGCATAGGTTATGACCTTTGGATTTTGCATCAACACATAACCCAAACCAATCCAGAAAGCATCATAATACACAACAAATCCCTCTAGCCCTTCCAGTAGTGACAAGATAGGAGCCGACATAAGCTTATCCTTCAATGTTTGGAAACTCCTTTCATATTCATCGGACCACACAAATTTGGCTTTATTTTGAGTCAAATTTTTCATGGGAGAGCCAATTGAAGAGAATCCATTCACATACCTTCGATAGTAACCTGCTAAGCCCAAGAAGCTCCTAATATTCAATAGGGTCAATGGTATAGGCCAATTTCTAATCACATCCATCTTTTTAGGATCTACCTTAATACCATCCCCCGACACGACATGACCTAAGAAGGCAACCTCTTTTAACCAAAATTCACACTTCTCATATTTAGCATATACCTTCTCTTCCCTCAACTTTTGCAACAAAACCCTCAAATGAGCCCTACGCTCCTCCTCACCACGAGAATATATCAAAATATCATCAATTAATACCACAACAAATGAATCAAGGTTGGGTTTAAAGACCCTATTCATTAGACCCATGAAAATGGTCGGTGCATTCGTCCACCCAAAAGACATCACAAAAACTCAAAGTGCCCATACCTAGTCCGGAAGGCCATTTTAGGAATATCACACTCCCTTTCCTTCACTTAATGATACCTGTACCGAAGATCAATCTTGGAGAAGTGGATAGCATCTTTTAATTGGTCAAACAAATCATAAATCCTTAGAAGAGGATACCTATTCTAGATGGTGACCCTATTAAGCTGCTGGTAGTCAATACACATTCTAAGAGACCCATTCTTCTTCTTCACAAACAACACCGGTGCACCCCAAGGTGATTGGCTAGGCCTAATGAAACCCTTCTCAAACAAGTCCCTCAATTGCTCCTTTAACTCTTTTAACTCTACCAGGGCTATACTATAAGGGGGAATAGAAATGGGTTGAGTATCGGGGAGGAGGTCTATACAAAAATCTATTTCCCTTTCGGGAGGAACACCGAGAATGTCTTTTGAAAAGACATCAAGGAACTCATTTACTATTAGAATCGAGTCTACGGGAAGGACTTTAGACTCCATACCTCTACCCCTCATAAGATGATAAAGACAACCTTTAGAGATCAACTTATCAGCTTTAATGCAAGAGATGAACCTACACTTGACCACCAAATCATGACTCTCCTACTCAAGAATGGGTTCATTTAGGGATTGAAATTTGACCCTACGGCTTATTAATGGAAGCATAGAATGTATACAACCAATCCATCCCAAGAATGACATCAAAATCAACCATGTCCAACTTAACAAGATCACAAGGCATCCAAGATGCAAATGGGACATTTTCTATTGACTTTTCTAGCAACAATAGATGCACCAATAGGAGTAGACACCTCATATGACTCACCCTACAATTCGGGCTTAACATAAAACATTTTGGAAACAAAAGGGTTAACAAAAGAATGAGTAGCACTTGTATCAATCAAAGCATACACCTAAAAATTCAAAGACTTTAAACATATTGGTAACGACATCGGGAAACTCATCAACCTCTTGCCTCCATGCAAAGCATAAAACTGATTGTGCCTTAGAGAACCACCTTATTGACCACATGTCCTTGAAGGAACTGCATTAGCACCTCCTAAACGAACCTCCTTGCCCTTATTGCGATTTTGGGGTCAATCCATCCCCTTATGACCAACTTCCCCACAACCATAACACGCATTAGTATCCCTCAAACATGACCTACTATGAACCCTACCACATTTTGGACACCCACCATTCGGATCCACACCCCCAACACCTTGGGGCCTTGGAAAGTCATTGGCAACTCTCTTATTAAATGTAGGAGAGGACCCTTGGCCTTGATAGAACAACCACCCTTTTGACTATAAAACTTTCCTTCAAAATGGGGCCTCTTGGAATCATGACTTCTCCTCTACCTCAACTCGTCCTCCTCTATTTGCTCGGCATAGGTCATCAACCTGGACAAATCTATGTCACCAATCAACATAGTGGACCGGCATTCTTCACTCATGAAATCAAAAATATCCACTACAAACTTGTTCATCCTAGACCTTGTGCTGGCCACCAAGTAGGGAGCATATTTAGAGAGTTGAGTGGACTTGAGGGCATACTCCCTCACACTCATAGACCCTTGTCTCAAATTCATAAACTCTACTAATTTGGCTTCCTTAAGCTCTAGAGGGAAGAACTGATTAAGGAAAGCTGCCTTGAACTCCTCCTAAAGCACCACATTATTGATTCCCTTCTCCTCCTTACATTGGTTAAACCATATTTGTGCCATCCGCTTGAGTTGGCAAGCCGCAAACTCTGCCTTCTCCTCTGATCTAACACCCATAATAGCCAAAACCATCTAGACCTCATCAATGAACTCTTGAGTGTCCTCATTCACCTATTACCCATAGAATTCTGGGGGATTTATCCTCGTGAAGTCTCTCACCTGAGAAGCCGGTGTAGGAGCATGAGGGGCTTGGGCCCCTTGATTGGCTTGGTTAGCCACAACTTGTGCAAGTAAAGTGAGAGCATCTCAGAGCTCTCCATGAGCCGATTGCTCCTTGGGTTTGCGGGCTCTTATTTCTCTTGTGTTAGACATGATCTAGCATAGCAAAGAACAATCGTGAGGGGTGAATAACCTTACTTCAACTCTATAGCATGACTTAGAATAAGAAGAAGGTAAATATATCCTAAAATGCCTCATAGCATCCTACTCATAGTAGTGGTGTACAACACAACCATGAATAAGACTCTAATCGACATAGTATGTTGGACTCCGAGGATCTAACAACCTAGTGCTCTGATACCAAGTTTTTCATAACTCAAGCCTAGGCCTAGACGAGACACTACAAATGGGAAACCCAAAGGGATACAAAATAAGCCTCTTAGAGTATCATACACACATCCTTGGTCGTGGAAGCAATAGAATATAATGTAAGATAGTAAATAGGGATATACGAGGCTAAAGAACAATTCTCATATCATAAACACCAAGAGTCAAGAGAGAGTCGAAGCTCAAAGCATAATACAAACATGTCCAAAAACACCTCTAAAACTAAGTACTTAGCAGGGGCCAAGACAAGCTACTTGGCTCTCCCTCATTGTCAATATTCATATGGAAGAAAGATAGTCTCAAAAAATTGCATGAGATCATAAGCATCATCCCTGAAATAGAGGGCTCACCAACAAGCTTTAGAGATGTCATGCGAGCCACGTCGGGGAGGATGATCAAGTGGGTCTTCGATTCCTACATGGTGACATTATGTAGACATAGAGTATGCGTTAGTACGTTTGAATGTACTGAGTATGTTGGATGTAATGCAAAAAGTGATAAGCACCATAAACAAAATGCGTAACATAGGCAATGAATAAGCTTATACCAATATGGCATGTATGAATGATACTTAAAGTAAAAACATTCTTATACATGTGTAAGGAGAGACTATTCTTAGTGCATATCCAAGTCCTACCATCCCCTTGGAGAGGCGAATGAGGTACGAACCCCTCAATAGGTTAATGAGCTACAAACCCCCAACATGGTTGATGGAGTAAACCCCCCCAACATGGTTGATGGAGTACAAACCCCCCAATGTGGTTATCAAGGTACAAATCCCTCGACATGACTGCACGAGCCTACCACCTCCCAAGTGAGGCTATCGAGGTACAAACCTCTCAACAAGGTTATCCGGGTCTACAACCCCTTAGTGAGGCTTGGTTAATTCCCAAAACTATAAAGATAATATCATACACCTACATTTTTTCATCATTATATAGCCATTCAACGCATAAGACATGCATTAGACCTTTAATTCTTAAAGAAACTCATAATCAGACATTTTATCAAACACGTGTGTAGTGTTAGTGTAAAACCATGCAATTCAAGAGTGTAATCGTGCTATAAAATCCAATGTAAAACCATCAAAAGACACTTAGTAACACTCTCAAGCAACATATGTCAATACCCTTCATCAAATCGCACAATAGATCTTAAATTAATAGCTCAAAATATGCTAAAATAATCATAATTTCATGAAACCCCAACATAGTGTGCAGTGAAATTCATAATAAGTAAGGCCCATGAATAAATCAACTTTAAATCATGCAATTTTGAGTAGAAGAAAGCTTGGGTATCATAGGTGAAAGAAACCCACATACCTTACCTTTGGATAATTGCTTGATGAAGATTGGAGATGGAGACTTGAAGTTTAAATGAGATCGTTAGAATCCAGATGAGTTTTGGGACTTGAATTTAGGAGATGACATATTTTCTAAGTATTTTGGAGTGTATTTGGGAATGTGTTGAATGATATGAGGGTGAAATAAGGCTAAGTATAGGCATTTTCACGCATGGAAACATTTAGGCCCAAGACCCAAAGCCTTGGACCAAGATAGAAAAAACAAGGCATACTTTGTATTGAGGCGTGCCCTTGGAGCGTTGCACTAGGAGTGCGAAAACCACTCTGGAAATCGATTTTTGATAAGTTGAAATTGCGATTTGTTTGATCTAAAATTGGGTTTAGACCCATTTCCCCCCTCCCCCCTTAATTTGACCCCTTGAACAAGAATATGAAGTCGAATTTTTGATATCATGCATGGATTTTTAGATATAAGGAAATTACGATTCTGGGCACTTCCGAGGCACTTTCGAACATCTTTAGGGTCATTTCAACGGGGGCCAAGACATGTCCAAGGCTCAGCCTCAAACTAGAAAGTAAAGTAGAATAAGGTCTTAATATAAGTAAGATAGAAATCGGATTTTGTCTCCGAACTAGAGGACACACCACAAGAAAAATATTTTATGATTCAAATACTAGCCACAAGGAGGATATCGAGGAGCTGCGGTCCCTACATCGTTAAATAATGTAGGCAAAAAGTATGCTTTAGTACTTTGAATGTACCAGTATATGGGCATGAAATGCATAAAACATGAGTGATTAAACTAGTGAACGACATTGATCATTTAGAAATATCACTTGAACCATAAAACATAGGTTAATGAGGGATATAGTGTCATGACCCAAGCCTAGGTCCTAGACGTGAGACGGCGCATGCGAAAACCTGGAAGGACCCCAAGAAAGCCTCTTAACATATCATTACACATCCTTGGTCATGGAAGCAATAAAATACAATAAGAGATAGTAAATAGGGGCAAACAGGGCTAAAGGACAATTTTCATATCATAAACATCAAGAGTCAAGAGAGAGTCAAAGCTCATAACATAACACAATCATGTCTAACAACATCTCTAAAACGTAGATACTTTGTAGGGGCCAAGACATGCTACTGGGCTCACCCTCATAGTCTACATATACATAAAGAAAGATAGTCTTAGAATATAGTATGAGATCATAAGCATCGTCCCTGAAATGGATAACTTACGAAAGAGCTTCAGAGATGTCGTACTAGCCTAGTAGAGGAGGAGGGTGAAGTGGGGCTCGGATTCCTACATAATAACATCATGTAGGCAGAGAGTATGCATTAGTATGTTTTGATGTACTAAGTATGTAGGATGCAATGCGTCAAGAGATAAACATCATAACCAAAATGCATAATAGTTCGCAATAGACAACACATTAGCAATTGGCATGTATGATTTATGCTCAAGTAAAACATTATTACATAGAATATAATACAAGCTGTAAGAAGATACCAACATATAAAACTTGTAGGTTACCAAGGTACAAACCCCTTTGGTTGGTTGGTGGATCGTCGCACGCTACCACCCTTGGTGATTGAGGAACTAACCCCTCAACCAGGTTACCAAGGTACAAAACCCTTGATTTGTTGGTGGATAGTTACACCCTACCACCCCTGGTGATTGATGTATTAACCTCTCAACTCGGTTATTAAGGCACTAGCTCCTTGATTGACTATTAAGGTACAAACCCCTCAACATGGTTACCCGACTCTTTTTCCCCGAGTCAGGCATGGTCACATTCAAACACTATATAGGAGAATATCATAAACATACATTCCTTTCATCATCATAAAGTCATTCAACTCATAAGACATGCATTGGACCTTCAATTCCTCCAAAACACATTAATCGGATATTTTATCAAACACTTGGTGGGTGTGTAGTGCTAGTGTAAAACCATGCAATTCAAGAGTGTAATCATGCTAGAAAATTCAATGTAAAACCATCAATGGATTCTTGGTAACACCCTCAAGCAATATACATCAAAATCCTTCATCAAATCTCACAATAGACCTTAGGTTCAAAGCTCAAAAATGCTAAAACAACCATAATTTCATGGAACCCTAACATAGTATGCAAAGAAATTGGTAATAAGCAATACCCATGAGTAAATCAATTTCAAATCATGCAATATTAGGTAAAAGGAAGCTTGGGTTCAATTTTAAATCATGCAATTTTAGGCAAAAGGAAGCTTGGGTATCATGGGTGAAAGGAACACATGAAAGAAACCCAAATACCTTAGCTTTGGAGAATCCTTGAAGAAGATTGGAGATGGAGACTTGAAGATTGAATGAGAACCTTAGAATCCAAAGGAGTTTTGAGACTTGAAATTTGGATATTAAATATTGTCTAAGTATTTGAGAGAGCATTTTGGAATGTCTTGAATGATATGAGGGTGAAATAAGGTTAAGTATATGTATTTTCATGCAGAGGAATATTTAGGACCAAGACCCGAAGGCCTTGGACCGACTCAATAAAACTGGGCAAAAATAACACTGTGGTGCACCCCTGGCACGACTCGTCATTGAAAATTGCATTTTTGTTATTTTTAAATTTTGCTATGGTTGCTGTTAAATCGGGGTCAGACCCATTCTCCACTCAATTTGACCCCTTGAACAATAATATGAAGTCGAACTTTTGATATCGTATATGGATTTTGAGAAATATGGAAATTATGATTTCGGGAACTTTCGAGGCATATTTCCGGATACTTTTTGGGGTTGTTTCAATATCTTTCCCTTAGGAACATTCGTCCCTTAATGTCAAAGTATATCAGAAGAGTAATCATGGAAAATCAGCCCTAATAAGAGTGCAACAAAATACTTAAAACATCATTTTCAAAATCTCATCATAAGTGTAAATTCACCATGAACTTTATCAATGTAAACATAAATGTATGCAAATGACTTAGGGGATGGAACATGAGACATGGTATCACCTAGAAGACAGAATCAGTATCTTAGACTTGATTAGGATGGAAAAATAGGGGTACCGCTTTTGCATATCCGCTTCGGCCTCCTAAGTAGCACTTTCGACTTGTTGATTCCTCCAAAGGATCTTAACACAAGCAACATACTTGTTCCTCGACCTGTTCACTTGAATATCCAAGATCTCTACTAGAACCTCTTCATATAAAAATTTGTCTTCAAATAGCCACACAACATCAAGAGGCACAATGGAATTAGGATCACTCACACACTTCCTCAACATAGACACATGAAAGACTGGATGTACCAATTCCATTTCACTAGGCAAATCTAACTCGTAAGCCACCCTACTAATACTCCTTATCACCCTATAAGTATCCACATATCTAGGTATAACTTGAACTTCTTACCAAAATGAACCACACCCTTCATAGGTGACACTTTCAAATTGACCCAATCACCAACCTTAAACACAAGCTCCCTCCTTCTCACATCGGCATAAGACTTTTGGAGACTTTGGGCTATTTTTAACCTTTCTTTAATCTTCCTTACTTTCTCCATAGAATCTATAGCTACATTCATACCCAACAAAGTCACCTCTCCAACTTCAAACCACCAAACCGGTGATCTACAATGTCTACAATAGAGAGCCTAAAAAAGAGTCATTCTGAGTTACAATGATAGTTGTTGTTATATGCAACCTCAATCAATGGAAGATGATCATCCCAAATACCTTAAGCTCTAATACACAAGCCCTAAGCATGTACTCAATTGTTTGGATAGTTCTTTCGGCTTGGCCATCCGTTTGAGGGTGAACTTTGGTTCCAAGACCTCTTTGGAAGGACCTCCAAAAGTGTGAAGTGAATTATGTACCATGTTCCAATGATAGAAAAAAGAACCCCGTGCAACCTCACCAAGTCATAAATGAATAACCTAGCATAATCTTCAGCCCCATAGGTAGTCTTAACTGATAGATAGTGAGACAATTTCTTCATCCTATTAACCACAACCCATACGGAATCAGAACTCTTTCTAGTCTTGGGAAACCCAAAAACAAAATCCTTATTAATATCTTCCCGCTTCCAACTAGGAATCTCTATGTCTTGGGTTAGGCCACCTGGCCTTTGGTTTTTGACTTTGACTTGTTGGACACTATGGCAACCAGAGATAAATTTTGCAATGTCCTCCATCATGCCTTCCTACCAATAAACCTCTCTCAGATCTCTATATATCTTAGTAGACCATGGGTGAATAGAGTAAGAAGAACAATGAGACTAATCAAGAATCTTTTCCTTCAATCCATCAGCACAAGGCGCACACAACCTACTTTGGTACCTAAGGGCACCATCTCCCCCTTGGGAAAAAACCTCTACCCTACCATCTTTCACCAAGGCCTTCAATTTGAATAAGGAAGGATCAAGATCTTTCTTAGCTTTCACCTCCTCAACCAATGAAGATTTAGAACCATCAACAACAATATCACCACCAACATCACCCTCTTCAAACCTTATCTCCTAATATAGCCAACCGATGGATCTCCTTAGCCACCTCTATGCCACCATCATCAACATGAGCTAGGCTAGGTATAGGTATTTTCATGCATGGAAAAACTTAGGTCCAAGAATCAAAGGCCTTGGATTAACTCAATAAAATTGGACAAAAATAACATTGCGGCGCGCCCTTGGGGCATCCTACCAGGGGCGCCGTTTGTCATTGGAAAGCGCATTTATGCGATTTTTAAATTTGTTATAGTTGCTCTTTATTGGGGTTAGACCCTTTTCCCACTTAATTTGACCCCCTGAACAAGAATATGAAGTTAGATTTTTGATATCACGCACGGATATGGAGATATATGGAAATTATGATTCCGGGCACTTTCGAGGCACATTTTCGGGCAGTTTTTGGGGTCGTTTCACATAGGTTATCATGCCTAAGTAAAATAGCCATATCTTTTGGAAAATTATTTCTTTTAAATAAAAGAAAGAACCATCTAATATAAATGAAACTCTAGAAATCATAATCAAGGACACCATAAATACTTAAAAAGAAGGTAATATACCTTTATGAGAAATACCAATGCCAATAACAAAATACCATAACATATGCTAATAAAATCATGTAAGCTTTAGGGAAAATGAATTATAGTTAAGACACCATTGGAAATGACACAAAAGGAACCATCATAATCATCATAAGAGGGACAATTTAGGATCATAAAGAGAACTTATATATGTGTGAGAGAAACCTTTAACCGACGTAAGCTATGTAAGCTAAGCCATGGAGTCCCAATTTTTTCCCTACACTAAAACAAAGGGGAAAGTCACTTGCCAAGGTGACCTAATATGCCTTAGTGTTTATGGACCCGGATGTTGTACGACCTCATTGGACCTTAGAAATCTGGTTCCAAAATATTTTGGACTAAGGTGACGCTTCATGGAAGCCTTCATAGAATGTGTGAGGCTATAAAAACCATGTGGAGCCTTGTCGGAGTGGCCCATTGCCTTGTTTAGGGTGTAAGAGCCATAACATGGAGATTTGGACTAAAACATTCCACACATAGACCCCACACAGGCCATGTGAGTCTTCACAGACCGTGTGGTGGGCCGTGTGGTGGCCTTAGCCTTTAAGTTCCATAGTTTTGGAACTAAGTGAAGTGGTATGGCCATGTATACAATCCGTATGGAGTGGTAAGGTTTGTATGCCCTCCTGTATGGGTTCTAGAGTGAATATTTTCTAAGTATTGGATTACCATCTTGGAACGTCGTCGTGGAGAAAATTTTCTATGTGGAGTGGTATGGAGGAGGCATATGGACTGCTTTTAAAAAAACTTTTGATGCTTAAAACTTAGGATTTTCAGTGTTCTCAATGCGACTTTAGTTGTTTTTATGTGTTTTTGTGTTTAGATTTGCAAGATTACAAGTTGGCTATGATTTGCGGAAATATTGCAGAAGTTGCTGGTTTTTGCTATTGTATGAGACCTTGTACTAGTCATAGATCATTCTATGAGTCATAAAGGTGTTTTGTGAGGATTTCCAATGAGGTGCTATTTGCTAAAGTCGAAGTCTAAGAACATACAGACGAGTTGTGGAGCAATTTACGAGTCATAGGCCACCTTTCGTGTCCTGAAGATCAGAGAAGTGGACTTGTAGAAATTTCATCCTACGAAACACCCTTTATGGGTATAAACCACTTTACGGGTTATGAAGGTGTGTCATAGAGAAGAAGTCCAAAATTCCAATAGCTAATTACGAGACCTCGATTATGAGTCGTAGAAGTCACTACGAGCCGTAAAGTGCTTTCATGAATTTTGTTAACCAGTTTTCCTAATTTTTTAGGACTTGTTTTTAATTATTATAAATAGATTTTTAGGTTATTTTTTAAAAGTTCTGGTCAGTCACGTGATTTTTCAGATGTTTAGGTTTTTGTGCTTAAAGAACTCAATATTCTTAGAGAGAAAATTATAAGAGAGTCTTTGAAATACTTGTGCTTTAATTCAATCTTCAAGCTTGTGAGTTTTATTGACTTTGGATTTGGTTGATCTTAATTCAATTGTGTAAGTGTTTAATTATATTTTCTCAATTCATAATCTCTTCATCTACACAAAGCATGAGTAGCTAAATCAACAACTAGGGTTGTGGAATTCATGAATAATAACAAAGTAAAACTGTATAATTCACAATTCTTGGAAGGTGTATATGTATGTATTAATTAACTCTACTCATTTTGCATATTTTCTAGTGGTGCCTAATGTCAGAACCCACCTAGTTTTACTGACTAGACGAACGTATTAATGAATAGAAAAAGAGATTAATTAACAGGATTTGATTGATGTGTTCTCATCTAATCGACCAAACTAGGCCAAGGGGAGGTTGTACTGGGACTTATAAGTAATGTTTAGTAGCAGAAACTATGAATATGGGCCATATAAAAACAAACTACCCTAGTTGCTCTCTATTATTGATTTTTCTCTAGTGATGGTTTATTTTTCTCATTGATTATTACAAACCCGCCTTTAGAGAATTGAGTCGGTTAACTACTTGGATTGCATTTTGGTGAATTTTTCTTGAGTCTACGTATTCCCTATGGGTTCAACCCTAATCTTGGATAGGTTCTATTTCTTGATAGTGATAGTTTTATCCTCTAAAAAGGAGGTGTAACTTGCACGATATCAAGATTTTGGCTCCAATGCCGGGGAATACAGCTAGACTTAGAAAATCCACTAGTGATTCAAGTGTTAATCGTTAATTCCCTTTATTTTACTTTTGGTTTTTTTGTTTTTGTTCATTGCAGCGTGTACGAGTAGTGTATGCGCAACACTCAAATTCAAGGCAAGCTCTTAATTCAATTTGATCCTGAGATCCACTGAACTACAAGAAGAATAGTGCACGACAATGTCAACAATACGTCCAATGTAGCCCTTAATAGGACCAGTAATGAAGAAGATAGAAATGAGGACTCACCTCCTTTGTTGGACATTCCACAACCTCAGGAGTTCAACGTCAATTCTTACCAGTGGAATCAGTATAGGTTGAACCCCACGACTAAGGATGTGACTGCAGTTATTGTGTTGCCACCACTTCTGGTAGACACAAAGTTAACAATATCTAGTGGGTTACTTCAAATGCTACAGAATCATGAGCTATTTATGGGCTTACCATCGGAGGATCTACATAGTCACTTACACAATGTGGCATTTATTTGTATGAGTGTCATGGCGATACAAAATCTATCTATGAATGTTGTGGGACTTCGTGTCTTTCCATTGTCTCTTACGAGCAATGCTTCGTTGTGGCTATCTAAGCTCCCACAAAGTTCAATCACCAGTTGGGCAGACTTTTAGAAGGCATTTTTAGAGAGGTACTTCCCTAGATCAAAGAAGCTCAAGTTAAAGGACCAGATTAACAACTTTGAGCAACTTTCTGGTGATTTGGAAAACAAAACTTAGGGGCGATTTATAAAATGTCTAAGGAGCATCCCTGACCATAAGATAGTTGATGACGCTTTGGCAGAGATCTTCTATCATGTTCTTGATCAGAACAGTTAGGCTTATGCTGATACTATCGTAGGGTGCACGTTTCTAGGTCAACCATTTGCAAGGATTGCAGAACATATGGAGCAAGTGGTCAAGACAAATAATGCATGGGGGCATCGGGACATAGCTTCGACAAAGAGTTTATATGCTGTCAGTATGGAGTCTGAGCAAGCCAAAATTAATGAAGAAATTATGCAGTAGCTTGCTCAGCTTTGCACAAGCATAGATGTGGTAATAAAGTTGAACCAAGAAAGAGTGAATACATGGATCACCAACCCCTGCATGTACCCATGTACGAGCAGCTATACTACGAGGAGGACACATATTTTGTGAATGATCAGATGGGGGTTTCTGGACCAACGCCTAAGGGTACAATCAGGACTACTGGCACGAAGGTCAAGGAAACCAAGGTCTGAACTTTGGCAGAGATGGAGCTTACAGGGACATCCATAGAGGTTATTATGATAGGAAAAGGGGTCCAGATGCGGATAGGGATCACAAAGAAGGCTTTTGAAAGGATCCTTATATGCCACGACACAACCGCGATGCAAGTACAAGCAATTCTAGAATTGCAGAGATGTTTGATCGCCTATTGAAGAAGGCTGAGACATAGGATGAGACACTACAGGGCATGAAAATGGAGATCTTTATTATTAATCAAAAGACAGAGTCTCGTTTTGTGGCTATTAAACAGCTGGAACAATAGTTCGACCAAGTGTCAACTTAGTTGAATCAACATCAGTGGAGGTACACTGCCTAGTAATACAGCACAAAATGAAAGATGAAGGGCAGTGTATGGCGGTTACCACTCGGGGTGGAAGGAGCATAATTGACCCTCCTATGCTGGTGGATGTAGAGGATGTTTTTGAGGAGATGGTTGCAATAAATGATGCATATGAAAGAGATGATCATGGAAAGGATGGGGTGAGTGAAGCAGCTGAAATGCCATAGAGATTTAAGCCTATCCCTAGGCCTCCTCTTCCCTTCCCTCAAAGACTCAAAACGAGGGAGGAGAAAGTCAAGTTCAAGAACTTTCTCTATCTTGAAGTAACTAGCTATCAATATCCCTCTCATCGAGGCTTTGGTGAAAATACTGGGCTATGTGAAGTATATGTAGGACTTGGTCACCAAAAAGTGCACTGTGAGTCAGGATCTTTCTCAAGAGCTTCAACATTGTAGTGCTATCACTACGAAGTCCTTAGCTCAAAAGCATGAAGATCTAGGTGCTTTCACCATTCCTTACACTATAAGAGATGTGGAGTTCAAAAGCGCACTATGTGATTAAGGTGCCAGTATCAATTTGATGCTCCTTGCGGTCTATAAGAAGGTTGGATTGGGAGCCCCTGCTCCTATTAGCATGCGATTCTTAATGGTGGATCAAATGGTGAAAAAGCATGTGGGGATACTCTATGATGTGCTAGTTATAGTGGGAAAATTCATATTCCCTGTAGACTTTGTGATTCTAGATTGCGAAGTTGACTTAGACATCCCAATCATCATGGAAAGACCATTCCTAGCCTAGCCCCAGTGGATATGGAATCCGATCCACTCAGGATTAGATTGAATGATGAAGAAGTTATCTTTGATATACGTCAGTCTATAAAACATCCAGATGAGCTGAATAGTGAAGTCTGGCCTATTGGTGAAGTCTGAGTAATCAATTTCTCTAAGTCGTGCCGCGATAATAAATCAGGGTACTTGGGAGGCAACCCAAAGTTTTTGATGTAATAGCATAGTTATAGGTTTATTTTCAATTTTGGATTCATAGGTAGTTTATTTTCTTACATTTGATTATAATTATGGACAATGGGTTGATTGCATATAGTGTAACAATGTATTGTATGAACAGTATGTAGGTACAGAACTAAGTCAACAAATTTAGCTAAGAAGGGCACCCGGTTAAGCCTCTACAACTGAGTCTACGGGCCATAAAGTATTTTACAACTCGTACTCCATCTCTTAGAGATTTCCACTGAGTAGGAAAATTATGCACTCCAGTCTATTAGCCAACTTTATGATTCATAGATCAAACTACGACTCGTGAATGGGGTTCATGGTCCCCAGGTAAAGTTTTTGCAATTTTACTAAGTATTGAGGACTAGGTTTTCTGAAATTTTGCTAAGTGTTGAAGACCCAACGAAACCATGATCTATGAGCAGTAGAGCCATCTAAGACTCGTAATCGGGGTTTTGTAGGGTTATGTAGTGCATATCCAAGGCCTACCACCCCCTTAGAGAGGCGAAAGAGGTATGGACCCCTCAATAGATTAATAAGGTAAACCCCCCCCCCCCCAAAAAAAAAGGTTGAGAGAGTACAAACCCCCAATAAGGTTATCAAGGTACAATCTCCTCGACATGATTGCACCAGCCTACCACCTCCACAGTGAGGCGATCAAGGTACAAACCCCTCAACATGATTACCTGAGCCTATAACCCCCCAAGTGAGGCTTCATTAATTCCCAACACTATAGAGATAATATCATATACATATGTTCCTTTCATCATCATATAGTCATTCCACTCATAAAATTCATCAAGAAACAAATAACAGAACATTTTGTCAAACCCTTGGTGGGTGTGTAGTGCTAGTGTAAAACCTTGCAATTCAAAAGTGTAATCATGCTAGAAAATCCAATGTAAAACCATCAATAGATACTTGATAAAACCGTTAAGCAATATACATCAAACACTTTCATCAAATCTCACATTAGATCTTAGATTCACAGTTAAAAACATGCTAAAACAACCATAATTTCATGAAACCCCAATATAGTATGCAGTGAAATTCATAATAAGTAAGATTTATGATCAAATCAACTTTAAATCATGCAAGTTTAAGTAAAAGAGAGCTTGGGTATCATGGCTGAAATGAACCTATGAATAAAAACCCACATACCTTGACTTTGGACAATAGCTTGATGAAGATTGGAGATGGATACTTGAAGCTTGAATTAGAGCCTTAGAATCCGCATGAGTTTTGAGACTTGAAATTTGGAGATGAAATATTGTCTAAGTGTTTGGGAGTGTATTTGAGAATGTTTTGAATGAGATGAGGGTGAAATAAGGCTAAGTATAGGCATTGTCATGCATGGGAACAATTAGGCGCAAAAACTTCCCTGGAAATTGCATTATTATGATTTTTGAATGTTTCTACAATTGCTCTTAAATCGGGGTTAGACCTATTCACCACTAATTTTGACCCCCTGAACAAGAATATGAACTCAAATTTTCGATATCATACATGGATTTTGAGATATATGAAAATTACAATTCTGGGCACTTTTGAGGCACATTTTTGGGAACTTTTTGGGGTCGTTTCAATATCTCCCCCTTGGAACATTCGTCCCCGAATGTCAAAAAAAGATATATGAGAAGACTAATCATGAAGAAATCAACCCCAACAAGAATCCAACAACATACTTAAAACATCATGTTCAAAATCTCATCATAAGTGTAAAATCACCATAAACTTTATCAATGTAAACATGAATGCATGCAATTCACTTAGGCGTTGGAAAATGAGATATGAAATCATATAGAAAACTTAGAATTAATACCTTAGGCTTGAGTAGGATGGAAAAGATAAAGTTATCGCTTTCGCATATCCGCTTCGGCCTCCCAAGTAGTACTTTTGACTTGTTGATTCCTCCAAAGGACCTTAATGGAAGCAACATCATTGTTCCTCAACCTCTTCAGTTGCCTATGCAAGATCTCCACAAGAACCTCTTCATATGTCAAGTTGTCTCCAACTACCCCCACAACATCAAGAGGCACAATAGCATTAGGATCACCCACACACGTCCTCAACATAGACACATGAAAGACTAGATCAACCAATTCCATTTCACTAGGAAAATCCAACTCGTAAGCTACCTTAACAATTCTCCGCATCACTCTATAGGGACCCACAGATCTAGGGCTGAAATTACCCCTCTTACCAAACCAGACCACACCTTTCATGGTTGACAACTTTAAATAGACCCAATCACCAACTTTAAAATCAAGCTCCCTCCTTCTCATATCGGCATAAGATTTTTGGTGACTTTGGGCTGTTCTCAGTCTTTCCCTAATCAGCCTTACCTTCTCCATAGCATTCGAAACAACATCCGGACCCAATAAATCCATCTCCCTAACCTTAAACGACCCAACTGGGGATCCACAATGTCTACCATAGAGATCCTCAAAAGGAGTCATTTCGATGCTAGAATGATAACTGTTGTTATATGAAAACTCAATCAATGGAAGATGATCATCCCAACTACCCTTGAGATACAGTACACAAGACCTAAGCATATCCTCAAGTGTTTGGATAGTTTTTGCATCTTGGCCATCTATTGAGGGTGAAAGGCTGTATTAAGCTTTACCTTGGTTCTAAGACCTATTTGGAATGTCCTCCAAAAGTGTGAAGTGAATTGTGCCCCATGATCCAAGATGATAGACAAAGGGACCCCAAGCAATCTCACCACGTCATGAATGTACAACCTAGCATAATCTTAAGTCCCATATGTAGTCTTACCAGTATAAAGTGAGCCGATTTTGTCATCCTATCAACCACAACAAAAGGAATCAAAACCCTTTCTAGTCTTGGGTAAGCCAACCAAAAAATCCCTATTAATCTTTTCCCACTTCCAAGTAGGAATCTCTATGTCTTGGATTAGGCCACCCGACCTTTGATGTTTGGCTTTGACTTGTTGGAAGCTATGACAACCTAATTCAAATTTGGCAATGTCCCTCATCATGCCTCCCCACCAATACATCTCTCTCAAATCTCTATATATTTTAGTAGACCCCGGGTGAATAGAGTAAGAAAAACCATGAGCCTCATCAAGAATCTTTTCCTTCAAGCCATCAATAAAAGGCACACATAACCTGCCTTAGTACCTAAGAGCACCATCTCTCCCTTGTGAGAAAACCTCCACCTTACCATCTTTTACCAATGCCTTCAATTCTACCAATGAGGGATCAAGATCTTGCTTAGCTTTCACATCTTCAACCAATGAAGATTTAGAACCATCAACATCAACACCACCACCATCATCACCCTTTTCCAACCTAACGCCTAATCTTGCTAACTGATAGACCTCGCCAGCCACTCCTATGCCACCATCATTAACATGAGTGAGCCTATCCATAAACACCCTACATAAAGCATCCGGCACAATATTAGCCTTACCGGGATAGTAATGCACATTCATATCATTGTCCTTAAGGAGCTCTAATCACCTCATTTGTCTCAAGTTGAGATCTTTTTGAGTGAAGAAATATTGGAGACTCTTATGATCGGTGAACACATCAACATGCACCCTATAAAAGTTGTGACGCTTAATCTTTAATGCAAATACAATGGCAGCTAACTCAAGATCATAGGTAGGATAATTCTTTTCATGCACTTTGAGTTGTTTAGAAGCATAGGCTATGACCTTACCATTTTGCATCAATACACAACCCAAACCAACCCTGCAAGCATTACAATACACAACAAATCCCTCTAGCCCTTCTGGTAGTGACAAGATAGGAGCGGACACAAGCTTATCTTTTAATGTTTGGAAACTCCTTTAACACTCATTAGACCACACAAATTTGGATTTCTTTTGAGTCAACTATGTCATGGGAGCGGCAGTAGAATAGAAGCCATTCACAAACCTCTGATAGTAACCCGCTAAGCCTAAGAAGCTTCTAATATCCGACAGGCTTAATGGTCTAGGCCAATTTCTAGTTGCATCCGTCTTTTGAGGATCCACCTTAATACCATACCCCGACACCACATGACCTAGGAAGGCAACCTCTTTTAACAAAAATTCACACTTCTCATATTTAGCATACAACTTCTCTTCCCTCAACCTTCGTAATACTACCCTTAAATGACCCACATGCTCCTCCTTACTATGAGAGTAGATCAAAATATCATCAATGAAGACCACAACAAATGAATCTAGGTAGGGTTTAAAGACCCTATTCATAAGATCCATGAAGATAGTCGGTGCATTGGTCAACCCAAAGGACATCACAACAAACTCAAAATTCCCATACCTAGTCCAAAAGGCCGTCTTATGAATATCACACTTCCTCAACTTCACTTGATGGAACTCGGACCGAAGATCAATCTTAGAGAAGTGGCTAGCCCCTTAAAATTGGTCAAACAAATCATCAATCATTAAAAAAGGATACCTATTCTTGATGGTGACCCTATTAAGTTTCCGGTAGTCAATACACATTTTAAGAATTCCATCCTTCTTTTCACAAATAACATCGGTGCACCCTAAGGTGATTGGCTAACCCAAATAAAACCCTTCTCCAACAAGCGCCTCAATTTCTCCTTCAACTCCTTTTACTCCGTTAGGGCTATACGGTAATGGGGAATAGAAATGGATTGAGTATTAGGGAGGAGGTCTATACCAAAATCTATTTCTCTTTCAGGAGGAACACCAAGAAGGTCATTTGGAAAGACATCAGGAAACTCATTTACCACCGAAACTGACTCTATAGAAGGGACTTTAGATTCCACATCCCTAACCCTCACTACATGATAAAGACACACCTTAGAGATCAATTACGGGCTTTAATGAAAGAGATTAATCTACACTTAACCACCACATTATGACACTCCCACTCAAGGATGAGTTCACTTGGGAGTTGGAATTTGATCCTATGGGTTCTATAATAAATAGAGGCATAGTATGCATGCAACCAATCCATCCAAAAACGATTTCAAAATCAACCATATCCAACTCAACAAGATCACAAGACAATATTTTATGCAAGATGAAAATGGGACAATTTCTATAGACTTTCCTCGCAACAATAGATGCACAATAGGAGTAGACACCTCATATGACTCACACAAAAAGTTGTGCTCAACATGAAACTTTTTGGCAACAAAGAGGGTAATAAAAGAAAGAGTGGCACCCGGATCAATCAATTCATGCATATCAAAATCAAATACTTTTAACATACCAGTAACAAGGCACCTTATTAACCCTTTGGCTCTTATACAAAGCATAAAACTATTTGTGCCTAAGACCACCATATTATCGGCCACCTCCCCCCAAAGGAACCACATGAGCAACTTATGGACGAACCTCCTTGCCCTTGTTGCGGCTTGTGGGGAAATCCATTACCTTATGGAAAACTATCCCATAACTATAACATGCATTAGTATCCCTTAAGCACGGGGCACTATTACCCCTACCATATTTTGGACACCCGCCATTAGGAACCACATCCCCAATACCTTGCGCCCTTGGAAAGTCATTGGCAACCCTCTTATTAGATGCATGAGAAGACCCTTGGCCTTGATGGAACCAGTCACCCTTTCGAGTATGGAATTTTCCCTCAAAACTGGCCCTCTTGGCCTCATGACTCTTTCTCTTCCTCAACTTTTCCTCCTCCATTTGTTCGGCATAGGTCATCAACCGGGATGAATCCATGTCACTAATCAACATAGCAGATTGACATTCTTCACTCACCAAATTGGATACACCCATCATAAATTTATTCATTCTAGACCTTGGGTAGGCCACCAAGTGGGAGCATATTTAGAGAGTTGAGTAAAGTTGAGGGCATACTCCCTCATGCTCATTGACACTTGTCTCAAATTCATAAACTACACCAATTTGGCTTTCCTAAGCTCAAGAGAGAAGAACTAATTAAGAAAAATTGTCGTGAACTCCTCCCAAAGCACCATATTATTGATTCCCTTCTCCTCCATCCACTGGTTAAACGATATTCATGCCACCCCCTTGAGTTGGCAAGCCGCCAACTCCGCTTTCTCCTTCGATCTAACACCCATAATGGCCAAAACCTTGTAGACCTCATCAATGAACTCTTGAGGGTCCTCATCCACCTTTGACCCATAAAATTTTGGGGGATTCATCCCAATGAAGTCTCTCACATGAGATGCCAATTTTGGAGCAAGAGGGGCTTGGGCCCTTTGGTTGGCTTGATTAGCCACAACTTGTGCAAGGAAAGTGAGAGCATCCCGGAGCTCTCCATGAGTCAGTTGGCCCTAGGGAGTGAGAACTCTTCTTACTCTTATGTAAGGCATGATTTAGCATAAAAAAGAACAATTGTTAGCGGGAAAATCCTTACTTAAACTCTAGAGCATGATTTAGAACATAAAGAAGGGAAACATTTCCCAAAACGCCTGATACCAAGTTTTTCACGATCCAAGCCTAGGGCCTAGATGTGACATGGCGAATGGGAACCCAAAGGAAACTCCAAACAAGCCTCTTAGCATATCATACACACAACCTTGGTCACGGAAGCAATAAAATACCACAAGCGATAGAAGATAGGGACAAATGGGGCTAAGAGACAATTCTCATATCATAAACATCAAGCGTCAAGAGAGAGTCAAAGCTCAAGCATAATACAAACATGTCCAACAACACTTCTACAACTTAGATACTTAGCGGGGGCCAGGGTAAGCTACCGGGCTGACCCTCATTATCTACATATACATAGAAGGAAAATAGTCGTAGAACATAGTTTGAGATCATAGCATCATCCTCGAAATAAAGGACTCACCAAAGAGCTTGAAAGATGTCGTACTTGCCACATGGAGGGGGATGATCAAGTGAGGCTTCAGTTCCTACATGGTGACATCATGTAGGCATAAAGTATGCATTATTACGTTTGAATGTACTATGTAGGATGCAATGGAACAAGTGATAAGCACTATAAACAAAATGCATAAATAGGGAATGAATAAGCATATAGCAATATGGCATGTATAAATGATTCTTGAAGTAAAATCATGTTTATATAGATCATAATATATGTGTAAGGAGAGACCATTGTTAGTGCATATCCAAGCCCTACCACCCTATTGGAGAGGAGAATGAGGTACGAACTAGATTGATCAGTTATAAACCCCCCAACATGGTTATCAAGGTACAAACCCCTCGACATGGTTGCATGGGCCTACCACCTCCCGAGCGATGCGATCATGGTACAAACCAAAGGGCTACCTATTTCTCAAATACTAACCTCCGCTTCGGTCATCAGTTGAAGTTTAGGGAGTGTGATATTCCCAAGATGACTTTTCGAACTAGGTATGGATATTTTGAGTTTGTGGTGATATCGTTCGGCTTGACTAATGCTCTAGTCATGTTTATGAATCTTTTGAATTGGGTATTCAAGCCTTTCCTTGACAGTTTTATGGTTGTCTTCATTGATGATATCCTTATTTATTTTCGAAATGAGCGGGAGCATATGGATCATTTGAGATTGGTTCTTTAGACTTTGAGGGAGAAGAAGTTGTATGCAAGTTTAGAAAATGTGAGTTCTGGTTGGGCGAGGTAGCTTTTCTTGTTCATGCGGTGTCCGGTGATGGCATTAAGGTGGACCCAAAGAAGACTGAGGTCTTGAAGAATTGGCATAGAACCCTTACTCCATCAGATATTTGGAGTTTTCTTAGGTTGGTTGATTATTATCGAAGGTTCATTGAAGGGTTATAATCTATGCATCTCCATTGATCAAGTTGACTAAAAAGAAAGCTAAGTTTGTATGGTCAGATGAGTGTGAGAAGAATTTTCAAACCTTAAAGGATTGGCTCATATCAGCCTTTATTTTGACTTTACAAGATGTCTTAGATAGGTTGTGATGTATTATAATGTTTCTCGAATTGGCATGGGTTGTGTACTTTACAACATGGTAAGGTGATAACTTATATGACAAGCCAATGGAAGGTGCACAAGTATAATTACCTGACCAATGATCTTGAATTATCGGCAGTGGTGTTTGCCTTGAAGATTTGGAGACACTATTTGTATGGGGTGCATGTTGATGTTTTTATCGATCACAAAAATTTGTAATATGTGTTCATTCAAAGCGACCTTAACTTGAGGTACAAGAGATATTTGGAACTCCTAAAGGACTATGACATGAGTGTACATATCATCCTAGCAAGGCAAATATTATAGCCGATGGTCTTAGTAGGCTATCTATAGGAAGTGTGGCTTATGTTGGTGAAGGGAAGAAAGAGTTGGCAAGATACGTTCATCGTTTAGCTAGATTGGGTGTCATGTTGGCGCACTCTAATAGTGGTATTCATATTCAAATAGGGTCAAATCTTTTGTGGTTATTGATGTAAAGGCTAAGCAAGATTTAGATCGATCATTGGTTGAATTGAAGAAATTGGTTGCCGAAAAGGAGATTGAGGTTTTTGATGTACTATCAAAATACAACAATTTTGATGCTTAAAACTTGAAATTTTGTGTGTTCTCAATGTGATGTTAGTTGGTTTTATGTGTTTTTGTGTTATATTTTCAGGATCCAGGGTTGGCCTTGATTTTGGGAATAAAGTACAGAACTTGTTGATTTTGATCCAGTAAGAGACCCTTATGGGTCGTAAAGTGGGTTTCGTTGACAATTCCAGTGAGGGACTGATTTTCTGAAGTTGTTCTATGAACATGCAGATGGATCATGGAATAATTTATGAGTTGTAGAACATGATTCGTGCCTTGAGGATCAGAGATTGGGACTTTCTGAAGATTCATCAGACGAAACCCCCCTACTTGTCGTAGAAGAGGTGTCTACATTTGAAGTCCAATTTTCCAACAACACTATACGAGACCCTGATTACGGGCCGTGGAATGCAATACGACCCCGTAAACCTATTCGTGAGCCGTGCCGACCAGTTATTCTATTATGTTTAGGACTTGTATTTTAAATATTATAAATAGGTTTTTAAGGTTATTTTTCAGAAGTTTACACATAGTACATAAGAACTTGAGAATTAGAGAGGAAAAATAGTGAGATAACATTGGAGAGTTTTGAGAACACTTGTACTTTGATTTCATCTTTAATCTTGTGAATTTCTTTGAAGTTGGATTTGCTTGTTCTTAATTCAATTGTGCAAGTGCTCTATTATGTTATTCCAATTCATAAGTCTTGCATCTACACAAATCTTGAGTAGCTAAATCCACAACTAAGATTGTGGGAATCATGAAGAACTAACAAGGTAAAATCGAATAATTCATAATTCTTGGAAAGTGTGCACGCATGTATTAATTAATTCTCTTCGCTTTGTATGTTTTCTAATGGTTGCCAACATTAGAACCCACCTAATGTTACTAACTGGACCAAGGTTGTAATGAATAAGAAAATAGATAATTAACAAAATTCAACTGATGTGTTCTCGTCTAATCAGCCGAACTGGGCCAAGAGGAGGTTGTACTTGGACTAATAGGTAAGGGTTAGTAATGCATACTATGGAGATGGGTCAAGTCACGTAGTGAAATTCACCTCTCATCTGGACCAAAGGGTTTAGTGAACTTCACTTACCATCCTGCATGCTACACACTAGAAAATAATTAGGTTATCTTGTGATACTAAGTTAGGGAATCATGGGGAACATAATACCCTAGTTTCTCTCCATATTGATTTCACTCTTGTGTTAGTTAGGTTTACCTTTCCATTGATTATTGCAAAATTGATTATTGCAAAGCTCCCCCCCCCTCCCCCCGGGGAAGTAAGTCGATTAACCACTCGAATTGTGGTAATTGAATTCTCTTGAATCTATGTATTTCCTTGGGTTTGACCCTAACCTTGGTGAAATGCCCTAAAAGTGCCCAAAAATGTGCCTTGGAAATACCCAAATTTGTAATTTTCATATATCTCAAAATTCATGCGTGATATCAAAAATCCAACTTCATATTCGTGATCAAGGGACAAAATTGAGTGGGAGATGGGTATAACCCTAGTTTTAGAGCAACCGTATCAAATTTGATTTTACAAAGTTGACGAAAAATAGAATCGATCTGCGTCCCTGGCGTGATGCAGCCAGGGCGCGGACCTATACATTTTTGTTGCCAGTTCTTCTAGTTCGGTCCAAGGCCTTGGGGTCTTAGGTCTAAGCCTTCCTATGCATAAAAGTACCTATACTTAGTCATTTTTCAACCCCATATCATTCAAGATATTTCCCAAAACCCTCTCAAACACTTAGCTAAATATTTCACCTATTTCAAGCGTCCCAAACTTTTTTACGGATCTTAAGGATTTCATTCAAGCTTCAAGTTCTCATTCAAATCTTCATCAAGGAAATATTCAAAGTTGAGGTATGTGGGTTTCAACCATTGGGTTCTTTCACCCATGGTGCCCAACCTTCCTTTTTATGAAAATTACATATTTTCAAGTTAATTTATCTATGGGTAATTCTTATTATGAATTTGACTATATGTTGGGTTTCATGAAATGATGACTGTTAAGCATGTTTTGAGCTATGAATCTATGATCCATTATGAGATTTGATGAGGGGTTTCAATGTATCATAGATGAAGGTGTTACCAAGTGTTGGTGGATTGCTTTACTACAAGTTTTCTCACATGATTTCACTCTTTAATTGTATGATTTTAAACTAGCATTACACACGCACCAAGTGTTTGAGAAAATGTCCAGTTAAGGATTCTTGAGTTATTGAAGGTCTATTGCATGGCTGATGAGTTAAGTGACTCTATGATGATGTAAGGAATGTATATATGTGTTAATTTCTTGAAAAGTATCTGTAGTATTGCAAGTTGACCACACCTTGTTGAGGGGGTGCTATGCCTCAACCACTATGAAGAGGGTATTTTGTCTATCTACCAGTTAAGCACTATACCTTAACCACTTTGATGGGGGATACTATGCTCATCTACCATGTTGGGGGATATATACCTTTACCGCTTTGGTGGGGGGGAGGGGGGTTACATGCCCATCTGTCATGTTGAGGAGTATATACCTTGACCACTATGATGGGGGGTGACATGCCCATCTAGTAATTGAGGGGTATATACCTTAATCACCTTCCAAGGGGGTGACATGCCTTGGATTCTAAGTACTAGTTTGCTTGGTCTATGATGATGTTCTCTTCCTACACATGTATTATGTTCTAAAGAAGCATGTTTTTACTCAAGCATTGATCATGCATGCCATGTTGCTAATATACTATCTATTGCTTATGATTATGCATTTTAATTATGTTCTCTATCTCTTGTTGTATTGCATCCTACATACTTAGTACATTCAAATGTACTAACGCATACTCTATGCCTACACAATGTTACCATGTAGGAACCAGAGCTCCACTTGATCATCTTACTCCTCCACATGACTAGTACTATCTGTTGAAGCAAGTTCGATGACTCCTCAACTCCAGAGTGTGTAGTGTTTACCAACATCTTAGTTGGTTATGAGATTGATTGGGCCTGCCTCATCGCCGAGTAGATTCGCGAGGCGGCCTGAAGAGCTCCACCTCTATCTCTTTCCCTTGTTTGATATATAGGCTCTGTGTAGAGTCGAGGGTGGAGAGCTTACACCAGCTAGATTCACTGATTGAGGGCCAGAGTATCATCGATGCTAGCCTGATTAAGGCTGAGGAGAACTCGATGGCGCTCCAACGACCACAACACCAACTTGCTCCTATGCTTGAGATATTCTCCAGTGCCACCGCTTGAGGTTCGATAGATCACCACAACTGCTATTGCTACTGAGGATAGGCCTCCATAGCCCGAGGTAGATAAGAAAAAGGGCCCACTACTTCTATTTCTACACCACAGGTCACGTCATCGCAAACTACTCCTGCAGGCATGGTTTACGTGTTCGCCATATCTATACAGGCCATGGTGCAGAAATTATCTCATACTGAGTTATAGTTTACTCAGTTTGTTCATCAGATTAGACCATGGGTCCGAAGGGCGATTTCAGACTTGGAGGATCATATGCAGGAATTCACGGTCACCACTATTTAGGAATGTCTCTTCGTGTGGATGCCTGCATTAATGCCTTTGAGGTTAGGGTAAAATAGAGCTTGAGCACTGCCCGACCATCAGACTTGATGGCCCTTCAGATAGAGATCCAGCAACTCTGGGTTGATATGACAATAACATTGGCAACATTGGTGACACTACTAGAGACCATACCCTTGGTGTATTGGTTTATCTTCTTGCTACTGATGACCCTTTCCAGCCTTCCCTTGGGAATAGATACTACACAAAGAATGATGATCTAGATGTCGTACGTGCATGTGAGGGGCTTACAAAGCAGGAGGAGCTCGAGCTTGTCTTGAGGGAGTTGAGACAAAAGGAGGAGAGATGACAGGCTCGAGGGGGTGACATCTTAAGGGGTGCTGGCTCCTCCGGACAGAGTGCTACTACTGATAAGAGTACCACACAAGATGAGGGTGGTCATACTTAGCCACACATTGGTGCTTAGGTACCCAGGTATGATTTTTGACCCCTTACACTTAGTTTTGCTTTGATTGCATGCATTAGGGACAATGCACCTCTTTTTCGATGGGGTGTGGGTAGTTATGGATCTCAATAAAGTTTGAGTAGTTTATATCCATAACTATACCAATTTTTGCTCCTGGAGTTTTCTTGCCTGTGTTCTTTTTCCTCATGGATATTTATTTTCTATTGAACTGACTCATTTAGGATGTTTATATAGTATTTGTAGAATATAGTACTAATACCTATGACATTTAGCATATTTTTATATTTTGTTTAAAAGATGATACCCACCAAAATTTTGAATAGTAGTTTAGATAGCAACCATGCATGTTTAGGTGTGTTGACAATGTTTGTTCTGATAAATGAGGATAAATTGAGATAAAAAGCACGATCTAAGAATCTTTTGTTGATAATATAGTCAGTGTCATGTGAGTATGAGCTTTAAATTGCTAAATTCATGTGTTATGTGCTAATTCAAAACTTGCCCAGTTACTCTAAGTTGGACTATAGATTAATTGGATTAGGAAAGGATCTTAGTCTATTGTTTTAAAATCTCACTTAGCCTAAATGACCAACCAAAATTGCAGTATCTTAATTATCTAAGGTATGTGAGATTGATTCATGGTCTCTTTCAATCATGAAGACCCCACACTCTTTTTACACTTGATTTATGAAATTTAAGCATACTTTGAATATGAGTCTTTTAAATTATTATTTATTTAACCTGATTGAGATATGAGATATGTTTAAATGACGTTTTTAAAATGATTTAAGCCCTAGTATACTGAATTGCATTAATATTATGAGGATTTGAATATACATGTCCCCTTTAAAGATTGATTTAAGCATCGGTAATTTAAATTATGATTTAAATATGAATTTACTTATGAATTCACTTGAATTTCACATTACATTGTTGATTTAAGTATGAGTCTCCATTACCCATGCTATTCTCATATCATTCATGGCATATACATAAATAGCATTGGTTTTTATGAAGATTATGAAGTGGGTTAAGCCCAATTATCTTTATGAATATGATTTTGATAAGAATATGATTATGACGAGAATGTCATCACATAAATATCTATGATATAGCTCTTTGTGAAACTTTGGGTGTTTACGCCAATATGATATATGTGAATGAGTTATTCCTATGCATGAAAGTATGAATTGAATTATAATGTGGCCCTTGAGCCCAAATGTGCATGATTATGAAGAGTGGTTGGCTTTTAAGCCTAAATATGCATTGAAATGATTTGAAAAGACTTATGCCTCTTTTGAAAGCACGTATATGCATATATGTATTCTCGTAGGATGACGACTTAGCATTGAATGAGATTGGAGGCGTTAGGACTATCCCCAAGGGTCCTCTTTCTTTCTATTGAATTGTGTGCCGGCATAGGTATATGTTTATGCCCCTTTAAGGGATAGTTATGATATGATATGGAATCCTTTCGAAATGATCGAGTTGTAAGGAAGGTAGTCATCACGCCGAAATGATCGGGTCATATGGTGTGGTGTAGAGTATCTTTGGCAGGTAGTCTACTCTAATCCGATGGGAGGCTTTCATCAAGAAAATTCATGTAATAGCTCGCATGGGCTTGAGATATCGGTTAAGGTCACATCCTTTCTATGTTGAAATATCATGACATTTCATGCATCATGGGTTTCATGGCATAATGATATAGTACTCTTCTTTGCTTATATACTTTTTTCTATATATGTTGCCTTGTCATCTAACATTGAATGCAAGTTTAATGAGTTTTTATGCATTGCATACCCGAATACTTAGTACATTCGAATGTACTAATGCATGCTCTTTTCCTACATATTGATTTAACTCTTGTGTTAGTTAGGTTTACTTTTCTATTGATTATTGCAACCCCCCTCCCCCTCTTTGGGGAAGCAAGTTGGTTAATCACTCTAATTGCATTACTTGGATTCTCTGAAGTCTACGTATTCCTTTGGGTTTGACCATAACCTTGGTTAGGTTTTATTTCTTGATAATGACCGCTTTATCCTAAAAAGGAGGTGTTACTTGTGTGACATCAATAATCCTCTGAAAAATTTCCTTTTTCTAGAAATAAATAACTAATAGTAAAATAATCACACACGACTTCATTTTTGTCTTATTCCCTATGAAATTTGACCCTAACCTAGTTGAATTCTATATTTGATGATGATCCTGTTATACTTCTTATGCAATTTGAACATATTAGTATCCTCCCAAACATTTATGTCGATTGTCACGTGTTCCGCAGAGTTCCTTCAATGCTTTCCTCCTTTTGTGATACTAGATGCTTCTCTAGTTTCTCTTTTTGTGGTTCAGTATGATCCAAGTACTTCTCTTATAAATCAGAGGAATCTACTTTTGTTATTAGGTCTTTATCCCTTTCACCCTTTTCTCTTTTCTTTTACTGTGATGTTTTATCTCCTCAATGATAGCAATACTCAATTGTTCATTGTGTTACTTCAATATCTCCTTTCTCCACATTTGTTTCTTCTTCTACTTTGTCTCTCTATTTTTTGGAGGCACTATTAATACTGTTTGCCAATAATCATAAGCTTTGTTATCATCCCCATCTAAGTTTTGGTTACTTTTTTAGGATTATCCTAATATTTATATTAGAATTTGATACAACCTAAGCTAGTACATTTTGAGTTTTTTTGTAATCTGAAATGCCTCTTCCTTTGAGTTTTAATATCTAATTTATTCTAATGATTCATATCCTTGTCATCACCTATATTATCCATATTTTGCACATTTTTTTATATTTCTTATTGTTTCTAACATCTTTTAATTGTCAGGATTCTTCATCAGTTTAACATTAAATAAAACTTTCGTTGGATAATGTTTTGAAGGATACACTTTAGGTTATTTGAAATTCCACTTTCTTTGCGCTCTTCTCCTCTTCATCTCACTTTACTCTTGGAAGTGCCAACTGAGGATATAATATTTAACATACGTCATTAGAATGCCCTTGTATTCTAAACTGTGTGTAATACTCTCATAGAAAACTATATTGAATTTCAACTTTAATTTCTAATTGTACTAATACTTTCATTTTCTATCTCCATGTTTATAAAGCTTCAGAAAAGAAGAGATTCAATCAACCTAAAGTTTTACTCTTGTTGAAACGCCCCAAAAATGTGATTCGGAAATGCCCATAACTGTAATTTTCATATTTCTCAAAATTCACGCGTGATATAAAAAATTTGACTTCATATTCTTGGTCAGGGGGCAAAATTGAGTGAAAAATGTGTATAACCTCGATTATAGAGAATCCGTAGCGAAAAATAATTTTACAAATTTTCGCAAAATAGTGTCTGTCCGCATCCAGGCCGCGATGCGCCTGGGGCACATATCAGTATTACTTTTCCCTCCGCATAGGGTTCGCGTTGTGGACCAGATGTGGACCAGTTCAAGTTTTCCCTTAGTTTTCATTTCGTCCTAAGGGCCTTGGGGTTGTAACTCCATGCCCATTTATGCGTGAAAACACCTATATTTAGCCATTTTTCAACTCTATATCACTCAAGACCCTCTCTAACACTTAAACAAATATTTCATCCAAATTCAAGTATCCCAAGCTTAGTTTTAGATCTCAAGAACATCATTCAAGCTTCAATTCTATATCAAAAAAATCCAAGTTTAAGGTATGTGGGTTTCATCAATTGGGTCCTTTCACCCATGGAGCCCAATTCTCCTTTTTATGAAGATTGCATGTTTTCAATTGTATCTTAAATGGGTATCTTTTATTATGGATTTTTACTACAAATTACATTAGGGTTTTATAAAATGTTGATTGAACATGAATGTTTACCTATTTTAAGGTTATACCATGAATTGGTTTTGTCTATGGAGACTATGCATGTTTTGAGCTATGAAACTATGATCTATTATGAGATTTGATGATAGACTTCAAGGTATTTTACATGAGAGTTTTACTATGTATTGATGGGTTGATTTACATTGAGTTTTCTCATATTACTTCACTCTTGAAATTCATGATTTTGAACTAGCATTACACACCCACCAAGTGTTTGATAAAATGTCTTGATAAGAATTCTCAAGTTATTGATGAACTATTACATGATTTATAAGTCAAGTGACTTTATGATGATTGAGGAATTATATATATGCATTGAATTCATGAAAAGTATCTATAGTATTGCAAGTTGACCAAACCTTGTTAGGAGGTGAGATGCCCATACGACCATGTTAAGGGGTAGATACCTCGATGACCTTGTTGTGGGGGGGAGGGGTGACATGCCCATTTTGCCATGTTTAGGGTTAGATACCTCGATCATCTCACCGAGGGGGTGACATGCCATAGATTCCAAGTAGTAGTTACTTGGTCTATGATTATGGTCTCTTCCCACACATATAATCTATATTTGCAAGTTATACAATTTACAAGCATTTTTTACCTCAAGCATTGATCATGCATGCCATATTGATATTATACATATCCATTGCTTATGACTATGCATTTTGACTATGTTGGCTTATATCTTGTTGCATTGCATCCTACATACTTAGTACATTCAAACGTACTAACGCATACTTTATACCTACATGATGTTACCACATAGGATCTGGAGCCCCTCTTGATCATCGTCTACGTGACTAATTTTGGTATTTCAAAAGATAAGCTTTGGTAAGTCCTCAAGTCCGGGGACACTTGTTATGCTACTCTTACTTTCGATATATCTTTATGTTGAATCCCGCTGTAATCTATGTCATGGGTGTTGTTTGAACAATTGATGTGCTTATGCTTTGAGCTTTGACTCTTTTATGATTTATAAATATCAAGACTTCCCTTAGTTCCGCTTTTCTAATTTATATCTCTTGTTGTTTATTTTGCTTTCGCGATCAAAAAAAGTGTGAATGATATGCTAAGAGGCTTGTTTGGGGTCCCTTCGGATTGCCATTCACTATGTCACGTCTAGGCCCTAGGCTTGGATCGTGACACTTGTGTAGATAGATTTAATCTTATTGATTGTTACCATGCTTAGTTGAGAGGTATCCCAACCGTAAAAGCAAGTGTGATCAAAGCCTCTTTCACATAGAAAGTGAGAAGTAGGTTTGGAAAAGATATTCAAGTCAAAATTTATGTCATTTCTTCATTGATGCTAAAATTTGCATCAAATATGAAGGGATCGCATAAAATAACAATATTCATCCTTAGCTTTAAAGTGGTATGAACTTTGGGATATAATATTGATAAAGTTTTCTTTAATAGTATATCTAATCAAAATATACCCATTTCAAAAGAAGCAAATAGAATAAACACCTTTCAATCTACATTGTTTGGGAATAATTTTCTTATAGCACCCCGTTTAGACCAATTATAGGAGAACTTCCCAACAACTGTAAATTTTAATTTTTCAATCATATTCATTCAATCAAATTCTATTTTTTTGTCTATTGTATTAGGTTCACCGTCGATCACTACGACATATTTAATAGCAGTGAGTTGAATATTGTTATTTGAAGTTGGATTGTGATTAAGGGTGAACGTTTGATTTAATATTCTATTTTCAATTTGAAAAAAGTATACACCAGACATTGAACTAAACTAATCAGTTTCATTTTATTTTTTTGAAATTTGATTTGGTGTTTTTTAAAATAATTTTTATGCAAATGAAAATAAAATTATTTCTTTAAAAAAGTAGATATACACTATTGATACTGACATGCCTTTTCTCCTTTTCTATTTTGAAGGTTTAAACATGACTTTGGAGCTCTTCTGCAATTTTGAAATCCATCTGTGTCTTAGTTTAATTATAAAAATGAAAGTTTTTAAACTTTTCATGAACTTGACATTATGCAATCTAAACATATAAATGTAACTAAGCATTTTAAAAGACAAGCTTGTATTAGTAGCACAAATAATAGTTCAACCAATAAATTAAAAAGAAAAAAATATTATTGATTTATTGATATTGAGTTAACTTTTTAATAGTTTTGTAATTTTTTATTGGGTTATAAGTCCCTTTCTTGATTTTAAGGTCTCAGTTAATGGTTAACTGACTTAAATCAACAACCCAATAAGAATATATTAAGATTATATACATTTTTATCCTTAATTATATATAATGACTTTAGAAGAGACTTCCATTAACCTAAGGTGACAAGCTTACTTTCATAAACTCTTAAACAAAAAAAGAGATAGAGATATTGAGCTGGGTGAGTTGGCACACTCCAAAAAGCATCGAGTGGTTTAGAGTTGAGGAGGTTAGATGTGCTATTAGCAGGATGAAGAGAGGGAGGGTGATCAAACCCCATGAGATTCCAGTAGATTCTTGGAAGAACATGGTCAAGGATGGCCGCATAGAGTGGTTGACTAGATTGTTCAATGCTATCATGAAGACTGCCAAGATGTCTAATGAATGGAGAAAGAGTACAATGATTTCATTGTACAAGAATAAGGGTGATATTAAAAAATGTAACAATTACAGAGGTATCAAGTTGTTAAGTCACACTATAAAGATCTGGGGAGAGAGTGGTGGAGATAATGGTAAGAAAAGTAGTGCCTATTTCAAAGAATCAGTTTGGATTCATGTTGGAGCTGTCAACTATTGATGTTATTCATCTTGTTCGGAGATTAGTAGAGAAATATAGGAAAAGAAAGAAGGACCTTCATATGGTGTTCATGATCTCGAGAAAACCTATGACAAAGTACCGAGGGATGTCCTATGGAGGTATCTAGAGGTGAAAGGTGTCCCATTGACATATATTAGAGTGATAAAAGACATGTACGATGGAGCTAGAACTCGGGTAAGAATGGTGGGAGGGGACTCAGAGTACTTTCCTATTGAGATGGGACTTCATCAAGGATCTGTGTTGAGACCTTTTCTGTTTTCCTTGGTGATAGATGAGCTAATGCGGTTTATCTAGGAGAAGGTTCCATGGTGTATTCTATTTATTGATAACATAGTACTGATAGATGATGCTCGAACTTTAATTAATGATAGATTGGAGGATTAGAGACACAGTTTTGGAATCTAAAGTGGTCAAACTGAGCAGGACCAAAACAGAATACTCGGAGTGCAAATTTAGTGTTGCGAGGGATGAAGCAGACATTGATATAAGGCTTGCCACTTAACCTATCCCCAAGAGATAAAACTTTAAGTACCTTGGGTCCATCATCTAGAGTAGTGGCGATATCGATGATGATGTCACACATCGTATTGGAGCAGCATGGACAAAATGGAGGCTCGCATTTGGAGTACTGTGTGACAAGAAGAAACCACCTAAACTCAAAGGTAAGTTTTACAGAATGGTGGTTAGACTGTCTTTGCTATATGGGGTAGAGTGTTGGCCAATCAAAAATGCACATGTTCAGAAGATGCAGGTCGTAGAGATGAGGATGTTGAGATGGGTGTGTGATCATACCATGAATGATAAGATTAGGAGTGGGACCATTTGGGAGGCCCCTATGGCTGATAAGATAAGAGAAGCGACATTGCGATGGTTTGGACATATGCAGAGACGGAGTACTGACACTCTTGTTAGGAGGTACGAGAGGTTGAATTTGAGAGTTACACGGAGGAATAGAGGTAGACTGAAGAAGTATTGGGGGAGGTGATCAGACAAGATATGCGAAACTTGATCTCACCGAGGACATGACCTTAGATAGAAATAAGTGGAGGTCGTGAATTAGAGTAACAGGCTAATAGGTTGGTAGAGTTAGATGGATGTCTAGCCTTGGGGTATAGTAAGGTAGTAGGATTAGTCGTACTTTTATATCATGTGTTGTCATTATATGTCATATATATGTTGATTTTATCGTATTTACACGCTATCCTTGTCATTATCATGTGCTTTTCGTTGTTAGTCATTCTTTCTGTTTCCTTTTCTTTTCCTTTCCTTTTTTTCATATCTAGTTTTCCCCATAATTATGGGTTTTTGAGACGAAGGTTCCTAGGAAACAAACTCTCTACCTTGTGAGCTAGTGGTAAAGTCTGCGTACATTCTAATCTTCGCAGACCCTACTTGTGGGACTCCACTGGCTATGTTGTTGTTGACTTTAGATTTTAAGTACGTACCTTATTGTGTTTTGCATTTTATAATTGTTGTCTTAATTTTGTTATTTTCTTTGAAAAGTCATTGGTCTGATGAGGTTCTAGTCATGTAAATTATAAGTTGATCTAATTTTTCTTTTTGAGAGATTTCTACTCATGTTATTACTTCTTAACCAACAAAAAATAAAATTTGTAATAACGTTTTGAATTTATTTCTGATTATAATTTGTGTAAACTTTTATGCATGAAGGTAATGTATATATGAATGAAAAAAATAAGAGAAAGCAAAAAAATAAAAATAAAAAAATTAGGGGAGCGTTAGAAAGCAAAATAATAATAAAAAAAAATGATAAGGGGAGCCTTTTCTTATCGGTAAATAGACAATCGAAGCGTTAAAGACATAAAATCAATCAACCAAAAGTTCATTAGAAATATCTTACAAATTTAGAGTGCTTACAAATCAAAAATTGATAAATTAAATAGTTAATACATAAAACTAAATTGAACCAATTGGCGTCTGATTCGCATTCCTAGCATGTATGACATAATTGAAATTATGATGGTTTTATGTCAGTAACTTTAGTTTATTACTCGATTAGGTTTCTAGAAATCTCTTCAAGTTTCAAATATTTGTGATGATGAAAAATATTTATTACTTTCAATAAGGTATGTCTTCTATTTTGTTTTAAATCTATTATCCATGAGAATTGTACTTTCTACCTTGCGCGTGTTGAAGTTCAACATTTAGTAATTATGTAATTAAATTAAAACCTTTCATGTTCTAATGACTGTGTTTTAAAATTCTTATTAAATAAGAAATAAAAATTTAGCTCTTTGATGCATCAAAGAACAACCTCTACCGCGAACACTAAAACCAAGAATCAAACTTTCGAGAAAAATCTATCAAAATCAAATTCAAGATAAGATTAGGATCTAGTTAATGATTAAAATTTAGAGAGTGATAAAGTATGAAAAATTAAGGAGAGGTTATGACAGTTATCTGGCCAACCAACATGAGTGGTTGGCCAATGGCCAAAGTGGCCATGATCAACACTTAGTAGTGGAGGAATAGGGTTTGCGTAGAGAGAGAAAGAGAAAAAGTTGCACTTGCATCTTTTGCTTGGGATGCATAGAGATGTTACTTCATAATTTTTTCTTCTTTTAAAAAAATTACAATAATTTAGTAAATTATTTTTGGATTATACTTTTTACAAATAAAATAAAATATATTTTATTTGAAATTTATGAAAATAAAGTTGAAAACAAATTTGATAACCTAATCCTGATTTTGAAATAAAATAAAAAATTATTCCAAAAAAAAATAAAAAAAACTTGTCATTTAAAAAATCTCGTTCCAAAAAGTTGCACCAACTTTTCCTTTTGTCTTTTGGGAAATGGACGTTTTAGTGCAGCGAGGCATCCAGATATGAGATATGGCACAAGCCAACCACACGCTGCTGTCCGCAAATGAATCTTATCCATCCACTCGTGAGTCCATCCAACGGTCCTCATCGTCTGCTGTTGACTCAGCTTTCTGTATATGTATAGGGTTCATTTTTCCCTTCCAATCATCAGTCATCACCACACACTTAATTTTCTCCCCTGTGTTTTGCCTCTTCTACACAACCCTAATTTTCAACCATGCTTCTCAAGGTTGCACCAGCTTTTGCTTTGTTGAATGCTGCTAACCCTACCTACGGGGAAAATCTTTTTTCCCAGAAGAGTTTTTCTGGCAAAAGTGGAAATGGGTTCATGGTTTGTGCTTCAAAGGCGACAAACCACAAGCCCTTGACCGGTGTTGTTTTTGAGCCATTTGAGGAGTTGAAGAAAGGGGTGATGCTTATACCCACTGTTCCCCAAGCTTCTCTTGCCCGCCAGAAGTACTGCGATGACTGTGAAGCTGCTATTAATGAACAGATCAAGTGGGTCTTTTATACTCCTTGATTGTTTTGTGTTTCGTGTTTCAAATCTGTGGTTATTAATTGGTTATTTTGGATTTTCAGTGTGGAATACAATGTTTCCTACGTTTATCATGCCATGTTTGCCTATTTCGATCGAGACAATGTTGCTCTCAAGGGTCTTGCCAAGTAATTTTCTATAAACCCTCTTGAAATTTTTATTTTCTTCCCTCTTATATGGGCGTTCATTCTTGCTTCCTTGACTGTAGGTTTTTCAAGGAATCTAGTGCAGAGGAAAGGGAGCACGCCGAGAAACTCATGGAATACCAGGTCTTTGACAGTTAGCTGTTATCATGAATCCGCCTTTTTAAGGCTGGGGTTATGGTTTCTAATATTTTTTTTGTTTCTTGTTTCTAGAACAAGCGCGGTGGGAAGGTGAAGCTGCAGTCTATTTTGATGCCGCTGACTGAATTTGATCATGCTGAGAAAGGGGATGCATTGTATGGTAAGTCTAGGTTTATTCTCCTAGTAGATGTAAATTCTAATTTGGGAGTTCATATAGACTTAAATGTACTTTGATGCTAAGTAGAAATGATTTTCTGTCAATTTATTGAATGAACAGCATGGAAATGGATTTCTTGTGGGTGATGGCTCTGTTCCATTCTTGGAAAATTAAATGGAGTTGGGTGAATATTTATTCTGATGGTTTTTATTATTTATGTTGTCCTTCTCGTGAATTTGAAAGAGCCACTAAACAATACATTTGTTACATGCCGTACAAACACTGATTTGGATTTACTTGCCTTTTTTTTATTTGTTCTGTAGCGATGGAGCTCGCGCTGTCTCTGGAGAAGTTGACAAATGAAAAACTTCTAAACGTGCATGCTGTGAGTTCCTCTTCCATGCTTATTGGTTGTATTAACATAAATTTTGATGTTATACTTTTGTGATAAAAATGACAAATTTTGAAGTGCGATACCGCATATGCCTATTGTAGAATCTGCCACTGTTAGGTTTTCTATTGACGTCGTTAAACTCTAAAAAACAGGTGGCCTCACAAAACAATGATGTGCAGTTGGCTGATTTTATTGAAAGTGAGTTCTTGGGAGAGCAGGTGATGGTTTACTACTGTGCAGAAATATGCTATATGTTTTAAAGATTTTGGGATAAGATCCTAAATCCATTTGTAGCTATGCAAATTTAAGATGCTGCTTTACTAATTTAGGTGGAAGCTATCAAGAAGATCTCAGAATATGTTGCTCAGCTGAGAAGAGTTGGCCAAGGACATGGTACAGATTGTATTTGTTCATATATCTATTAATGAGAACAAAAGAACAGTTGAGAGTTAACCAACATAGTTAATTATTAGTTAGCCTTGGTTAGTTTAGTTAAATCCC
>JAOTQR010000092.1:9852596-9883499 GCA_025774065.1 Solanum ossicruentum
ATGATATTAGGTTCCCTCCAACAAAAACACAATAACCTGTAGTAGATCTTCTATCAATTTTGGATCCAGCCCAATCAACATCTGTTAAACACTCCACACGAGTATGGTCGTGATTTCTATATAATATTCCCAGTCCAGGAGATCCTTTCAAGTAACATAGGATCTGTTCCAAAGCCTCCCAATGTTTGACCGTAGGTGCAGACATGAATTGGCTAACAACACTTATCGCAAAAGCAATATCTGGACAAGTCATAGTAAGGTAGTTTAACAACCTTCTATATCTCTCCGGATCATCAAAAGGATCACCATCATCTTTAATAAGATGTACATTAGGAACAATTGGAGTACTATAGGATTTGGCTGCTAACCTTTTGGTATCTTCCAGTAGGTCAAGAATATACTTTCTCTGACATATGAAAATACCCTTCCTACTTCTAGATACTTCTACTCCCAAGAAGTATTTCAGTTATCCTAAGTCCTTTGTATGAAACTTAGTATGTAAGAAAGACTTGAGAGAAGATATTCCTGCAAAATCACTACCAGTAGTGACAATGTTATCGACATATACAAAAAGGACAATAGTTCTAGACGCAGATTGTCTATAGAAGACCGAATGATCGCATTTGCTCTTCTTCAATCTAAAATCTTGAACTACCTCACTGAATTTTCCAAACCAAGCTCGAGGGCTCTGTTTCAAGCTATACAAGGACTTCTTCAAGCGACAAACCTTTCCATACTCCCCCTGAGCAACGAAACCAGGTGGTAGCTCCATATAAACCTCTTCGTGGAGATCACCATGAAGGAATGCATTTTTAGTATCCAACTAATACAATGACCAATTCTCAGAAGTAGCTAGAGAAATGAACAGGCGGACAGAAGTGAGTTTGGCAATGGGAGAGAAGGTGTCTGAATAATCCACTCTATAAGTCTGAGCATATCCTTTGGCTACAAGTCTAGCCTTAAGTCTTGCCACAGATACATCTGGATTAACTTTGATTGTGAAGACCCACTTGCTTCCTACTGCTTTCTTTCCACAAGGTAAATCCACCAAATCCCAAGTGTGGTTTTCCTCTAAGACATATATTTCTTCAAGCATTATTTCACACCATCCAAAATGATTCAAAGCCTCCTTAATTGTTTTGGGTATGGAAGTAGAGTCTAGGGATGCAATCAAAGATCTAAATGCAGGAAATAACTGATCATAGGAAATAAAATTACCAATGGAGTATGTGGATTTGCAAGTGTGTGTACCTTTGCAAATAGCAATATGACGGTCAAGATCATATGGAGGATCACTTGGAACAGGATCTGATGATGAAAGACCTAGTGCAGAAGAGGTATCATTATCATCTTGCCTCCTAGAATAAACCTGAACAACCAACGGTCTTGCTAGAGTAGATTGAACTAGTGTTGATTGGTGCTCAACTGAAGAACTAGGTGGTGTATGTGAAACATCATCTGATTATTCTGGTGTGGCCCTAGTAACCTGGTACACTAGTCACTTATCTTCCTCCCACTGACTCGTAGAAATAGGAGGTGCATAGAAGAATGGTGTAGCCTCCGCAAAGGCTACATCAATTGATGCCAAATATTTTCCTAGTTCAGTAGAGTAACAACGATATTCTTTCTGAAGGTGAGAATATTCCAAGAAACACACTTCAAGGCCTTGAGATTCAACTTGGTAACTGATGATCGAACATCTCAAACATAACAAGTGCTTCCAAACACCTTAGGTTCCATTGAAAATAGTGCCTTATTTGAAAAAAGAACACTATAGGGCACATTACCAACAAGAACAGTAGATGACATGCAATTGATCAGAAAACAAGCTGTAGAAACTACATCTACCCAAAAGTGTTTAGGAACTTTCATTTGGAACAAAAGTGCTCGAGATGTCTCAAGTAGATGTCTATTCTTACTTTAGGCAACTTCATTTTGAGAAGGTGTATCAACACACGAAGACTAATGAAAAATACCATGTTGTCTCATATATGACAGAAAAAATTCTAACATGTATTCTTTAGCATTGTCACTTCTTAAAATACACACAGAAGCATTGAATGAGTTTTAATTTCAGCATAACAAAAATGAGTGAATACTTTAGAACGACTCTTCATAAAATAAACTAAGTCATCTACTGTGCTGCCTTTGTCACGCAACTCACATGGCTTTAGAAGTGTTATTGATTAGACATGGAGAAAATAACTTGTTTATTATTCAAAGAGAATAATAATACAAATACATGGAGAGGAAAAGCTAAATAAGCTAAGTAAATAAGCTAACTATGGTAACTAAATGTTCAAATACTAACAATCAACTATATTATCTATCAAATCTCTATACTACGTATATTATTATACAAATTTTGTAACAAGAAGTTTTTATTTATCCACCAAAGCACATCTTAAGTTTCACATATTTAAGTGATGCATCAAGAATTTACAAGTGTTTGCATTTGTGTGATTGGAGAGTTTATCTACATTCTACAAGTATACCCTTTGTAATCAAAGTTTGCAGTCTTCTAATTCCATATCAACTTCTGGTTTCTTTCTCATTAATATTGTCTTCAATATTCATCTTTACATGTATAGGTTCCTCGGGCATCGGCTAGTGCTGTGGCATTTGGGATGGGTCTATTTAATGAAAGAGGAAAGCTTGGACCAGGAAGGCATCGAGCGTGAAAGCCGTGCAAGTGACATAGTTTTGAGATTTCATGATTGTTGTCAAAGCTACAAGGTATGCATGCAAATTTTATCTGTCTATATGGTGGAAATTTTCTGTGTGAAATAACACAAAAATTGGTTTCTATTCATGCGTTTTAACTAGCATTTTGAGCGTTTGCTTGTAAATTGGGACTTGAGGTAATAATAACTACATTAATGCTGGTTAAGTTGTACACACATTGTTTGATCGTTGTCAAAAGTTTACAATTTTGTATCACCTGAATGAAGTCCCTTTCCTAAAATAGGGAAGTTTAACATCTCCTAAAGGTGTAAAAGTAAGTAGATAGTGACTAAGCTAGAACTGAGCTAATGGAGATTAACTTATTATTGTAGATGTTGATGGAAGTATAGAGCACAACTCATATTATGGGCTTATTTATTTGTGGTTTTAATATTTCTTAGAAGTCTGATGCTCATAGAAATGCAAACTTGCTTTTATTAGTGCTGGGTCTGCATGTTTCTGATTTACAAATAAAAATAAAGGAGAAGTATGAATTGAGTATCAAAATATACTACATTTCAGTGTCCGGACATGGTGTTCTGTATTGACACTATTACTCCTCTTTTTTTAAGTAATCATGAGTGTTGTTTCTCAATAACAACAATAAAAACATACCTAGTGAAATTCCACTAGTAGAGGGTAGACCTTACTACTACTACCAGTGTTGTTTCTCCTACTCCTTTTTATTGAATATGGGTTCCATCTAATCTAAAGAAGATGTAGTGGGTGTATGGATTGACTTATTTTTTTAATTTTTGGCTTTTAAGCACTTTGTAAGTTTTGGAAGTATTTTGGATATACTTTTTTTAAGCATTTTCTTAAAGCTGAAAAAGAGAAAAAAAAGCCAAAAGCCAAAAGTTAGGGGTTGCGAGCTTTTGGCTTTTAACTTATAAGCTACCAATAAAAACACCCCCTTATAGATTGGATGTTATTTCTTTTTTGGGTTGTGTTGTGGGTGGGGGGCTTGATTGGCGAGTTGAGTGAGCAACAAAATGATGATACTTTTCATTTGGTTGCAGACTTTAAGAAAAAGTCAAGGAGCTAAATGTGGACAAGCTCAAAGAACCTGTATTGCATGAAATTACTCGTGAATTAGTCAGGCAATATGGGCTTAATTTTACAAAACAAGATGTATCTCCTTTATGGTTTCTCTGCAAACAGGTCAGTCTAGCACTATTAATGTTCTGATGAGTGCTAAACCTTGTATTATTATTATTATTTTTTATCTAGAGATTCTTTCCCATGTGACTTTTCCCCCAGGAAGCATCCTTGCTGAATATCACCAATCAAGCTTGTAGTCTGTTTAGCCCATCTGAGGTACTTTCTGCTAATCCGATTATTTTTTCTTCATTTCTATCTCATGGTTTGCCTTTTATTGTTCCTGCTGCTTTCTTTTTTCATTATCTTGGGCGACAACTGGAAATGGAAAATTATCTTTGTGTACGTTTTGGGGGTGGGGGGTGGGGTGCTATCACAATTCCCCTTTTTATCAACACTTATGAATTGCAAGTGGAAACTGTATCTTATAACACCATATTAAAAAGGTGTTACAATATACCATCCTGTGCTGTACGCAAGCTCCATTTTTGTCTTTTTAGGTCATAATGTGAAGTGCAGGGAGAGGGTGAGAGATCAGTCCATCTCCTTTGATGTTTGATTGAAATATATCATTTACTTGTTGAGCACCATGTATATTAAGTACATCTCCAACTTTTCATTTATATGGAATGTTGGAACTTTCTTGTTGCCATCGATGGTTACTGACAAGTTCTCATTTTAGGTTTCTTTGTTGGAGTGGGCTGATGAATTGGAGTTGTTCATTCAGAAAGGGTATGGTGACACACTAAATTATCGAATGGGAGTCCCACTGCTTGAGGATGTTATTCAATCAATGGAACAGGCAATCAAGGCTAAAGAAGGTGATACTAGTCCAACAAGCTTTTCTTTCTTCTCTTTATTTTTCTTATTGTTGGGGGTTAAATAGTGTCTACGGAGGCATACGGATATCTTATTCTTCCCTGTTGCTGCTAACAAGATCTAAAAGGAAGAGACAGTTATGGTGTAAATGATGTTTGCTCAAACCAAACCAGTAAATGTACTGTGAGCTGTGTACTCTCTCTAGTATCTCCTTCCAAGTAATCTTGAAAATTTATATCACAGATTAGCCACTAAATTTGCAGATTCTGTTCTTATTCCTTGGATTTAAGCTTCTACTATTCAACTGTCCTTTGTAAAATGATTTGTGTATATCTCTCTAGTCTCTTCTTCCAACTAATTCAGAAAATTTATATCCCACATCAACACGAGATTTGCAGCTTCAGTTGCTACTCCATGAGGTTTAGGCTTATATTTATAAGCTATCATTTCAACAAGGTCCTTCTGATGTTCAAGTTAACCTCATATTGTTTATTCCAGTATGAATGCCTCCCTATATCACTCGCTCTAGTCTATCTGAAATTCTACTATCCAATTCATGTCATTTTCCATCATGTATGTGTGTGTATTCCCTAAACTGAACTTAGATCAAAACAACAAATTTGTTTATATGTGAATCAATTATACACCTGAGAGTAATCTGTATCTAGTCTTGTATTTCTCTTACTTTCAACTTTCTGAATCTCTTCTGTACATTCTCCTCCTTCAGAAGGATATGCTCCAAGGACCTATGAAAAAGCAAGAATGCGTTTTGTTCATGCAGAAACTCTCCTTCCCGTTTCATGCCTAATTGGGCTCTTTCTTGAAGAATCTGGTGAGTGTTCATACAGTAGAATTAGAATAGTTATTGGCTCCAACTCCGATTTTTTCGATCTGTTTCTGGTTGCTACAGAGTTTGAACTAATACAAAGAGAGGAAAGCTTGGAACTCCCTCCTAAGCCTCCTAAAAACAGAAACTGCCGGGGAAGTATTATGGCTCCTTTTGTTGGAAATAACATGTTAATCCTTTACAGCTGCCAATTGGACAACTCAAGCAACTACTTTGTACAAGTGCTACATAATGAACGTCCCATTGCATTGCCAGTAAGTGTTCCTGGACTCATATTATGGTGAATCTGAATAAGTTTGGTCTTTGCTTTGCAATTCATCTTCTCGGATTATTAGGACTCTGGAAATTTTTCATGCTCCTTTTAATTGAAATAGTATAAAATGTTTCAGTGGCAGCCTTAGTCCATGTTGCTCAATTAGTGGTTTGTCCTAATCATTCATCTGATTTGGTCATGTCAAAGCGGTGAACTTACATGTTCATAAAGCGCCTTATTGTCTGTCTAATTTTGGGAAGTACAAAAATCCACCAGTACTTTCCTGTGAAACAGTTTTTATCAGGGTTTCCTTTAGACAACAATGATTGTGTAAGCTCTCGTTTTGGCTTTTTCTTTGCATGTCCCCTTCTGGGTCATTTTTTTTCGTTTATAATAAGATTTTCTAAAAGAGTGACTGGGAACTCACTCTACTTATAGAAACCACTTGTCAAAATGTTGCCAACAACTTGTGCTACAGGTGATATATATTTGTTCCATTTGGGAATTTTGGTGGTTAGTGATTACTTGCTATTTTTGCCCATTCTAATTTGAAGCATCTCTCTGTTCTTGAAGGGTTGCCATGGTTCGAGTTTTTGCCTGTTTGAAGTATTGAAGGTATTACTTTCATTTATCACTAGATGTTTCAATTTACTGAGACATAGATTATCCCTTAAATCTCACCCATTCTAACTGTTTTCTACAGGGAAAAATAGCAGCTCCTCATTTGAAACACGACTACATGCTTTGCAACGTAATTGGACAGAAACAGAAGAATTCTGCTTCCAGTAAGTTTTCACAATTACTTGGTTTTGGCCTCTGAGGAATGCTGGTTCGTTGGCCCAGAAATATGATTTTTAGTTTCTCACTAGATTCTCTTCTTTTCTTTTGATCTTTTCTATGTTTGGCTGGCTGTGCCTGCTTATTAGCATGATTCAATCATTAGGCCAGCAGATGGTCCTGGCAGGGTACGATAGCTAGGCCAAATACTGCATGGATGAAGCTTAGGGTTGACTCAGTAACTGGTGGATTTTTGTAGGTCTAACCGTAGGTACCAAAGAAGGAATATACAACAACATACCCAGCGAAGTTCCACAAGTGGAGTTTGGGGTAGCAAAGAAGAAATATAATCAGAGAAAATTCTTACTATTGTTACGGTATGTTTTTCCACATATGGGAAATTTCTGTAATGGCCAATATTCCTAGAGTTTGTCAAGTTTGATTTGTCTGGGTGCATTCGTCCTTAGGTATTATTTAACATAGATATTGCAACAACCTCAACCTAAATATGGGACTCAAGTTTGTTTACTAATCCATTTTTAATTGGGATGTGCTGCATGATCGATTTTGCTCTTGGAATGGAAAATCCTCTCAGATTCTTCTCATGTCCAAAAGCATCTTTCATTTCTGTTAAAAGGGAAGCTAAAGCTTGAAGAAGAAGAAGAAAAAGCAGTTTTTGAAGAAGGAATCAATTTGTAATTCTCATTTCTGCAACAATTTCAAATACACTGTAGCTACTCCTATTTATATAATTCGCGCATAGCTACAGATATTTCCCAAATAACAATGTAGAACCTGCATTAGCCTAATTGACTAAGTACAAGCATCAACAGCTATGTAGCCCTCAAGTTGGACCCCTGACTGCATTAAAAGGTAATCATGCTGCTGTCTTTCAGTCCATTAGTCAACACATGTGCAATCTGTTCCTTACTGTCTCCATGATCTGTTTTGGTCAGTCCTTGTAATCTTTTGTCCTGAAAAAATGGCAATCAATTTCTGTGTGCTTTGTTCGCTCATGACACATAGGATTTGATGGCAAGTTGCGTTCAACTTGTAACCCCAATTCCTTCAGTCAACTATTGAATCCATATCAACTTTGGCTTCTATACTCAGTTTCAGTAGTAGTCCTTGAGATTGTTCTGCTTTTTGATCTCCAGGATATTAATAATTCATCTAACTGCACACAGTAGCTTGTAACTAATCTCCTTGTTGCTCAAGCTTAAAGCTTTTGGTTTCCCCGAATAACTCATCATATACCATGCAGACTCAATGCCTTAATAACACCAATTGGACAGTTGCTCACACTCACTCAGCTTGGCTTAGACAATTTAATCAAAGACTCTTCATGCAAAATGACAACCAATAAAATTGACTCTTCATGGAATATAGAGCCAACATGTGCATGTACGTATTGCAATTGAGTCATCTAATTCTAACAATTAAGTGCCCTCACAATTTAAAACAGATGCTCCATGATGTGTGTTCCAATCGGGGTCCGCTCACTCTATCCATTAAAATTCAAGCATACGATACATACCATAAGTTTGTACGTATTGTGTTTAGGGATGACAACGGGGCGGGTTTAGAGCTATGCGGGGCAGGATCGCATTAAAGTTATGTTGGGCAGGACCGGACGAGTTGAAGTAGCTATTTTTTAAAACTAATCCGGGGCGCGGTGGCAAATAGGAATTCAAAGAAATTTAAATATTTGTAATTAGTAAAAATCAAAAAATATAAACTTTTTATATTAAACATTGACTTTAATTTTATTTTATTTTTCTAAAATTTAAATTAGACATGTCCGATAAATTATTAGTTGTTAAAATGTTAATTAGAAATTTTTAATTAACGACGAAGAAACAATTATTGAAATGTCAACTAAAAATAGTTAATTAGCAAACAATTAAAAAAAATATATATGAATTTTAATTTTTTATATTAAATTCAATTAAAATAAAAAAACAAAAAAATTTAAGCGGGGAGAGGTGGGACGGGGCGGGGAGGTTTAAAAAAATTGCGAGTTGAGCTCAACCCGCCCCGCACCCGCCATTGCCATCCCTAATGGTGTTCTCTCAATTTAGGTTTTTTTTTTTTTTATTCTTTGGTTGCATTTTCGTCTCTATGTTTAATTAGAGGTGTCAAACAGGAGGGTTTGGTTGAAATTGAAAGCGTTAAAATGGGTTGAAATAGAAATTGAGTTAGGTTATGACGCAAATGTACTTTGGGCTCAAACAGGTTAAGCTCAAATGAGCTAAAGTTCGGGTTGGGTCATAACCCGCACAATCTCAATAATTTTAACATATTATTTTTTATTTTTTTAGAACTACAATTTGAATTTCAACTATATAAAAAATAAAAATAAAACAGTTATAAATTGACAGATATATGCTAAAAAATATAAAATAGAGAGAAAACATACATTGCATAAATGCAAGTAAAAAGGTTTAGAACGAGTTGAAATTGGAGATTAAATTGGGCTCAATTGAAGATTCTTTTGATATGAGTTAAGGGTTGAATGAGTTGAAATTGAACCTAATTAAAATTATTTTAAGCCCAACCCATAAAATTTTGGACGAGTTGGGCGGGTTATCTATATTTGGGCTCATTGTGACATCCGTACGTTTAATCTCTTTCACATTTAATGCTCACCTAACAACAAGCAAAATAGTAATTCACACGGGCACTACCTTTTTCTTTTTCCACCACATAACCCAACACCCCTTCTATGTTTTACCTCCACTTCTTTTGCTCTTTTTTCTCTACATATCTATTTGGAAAATCATTTGATAATTTGTGGTGTAATTATTGTCCTAATAATTACGATGACCAGTTTAATTATCACAATGCAATAACATTGTCATTACAAATGTATTGTTTGATTATACAAGCACAATCATAAGGTTATAATAAGTTTTAAAAATAAAAATTTATATTAAATAAATAACAACTTTTATAAATGATAGTATTAAATTATATAGTATATATTTACTTTTGAAAATGTACTAATGTAATGACCCTCTAGGTCACTTGTTGTGTTTTCCATGATTATCTCGTCAGTTTGAGCATGTGCATAGCGATCCTGAACCATTTTGACTTTTTGGCACTGTTAGGGTGATTGCTGGATGAATCGGTTGAGATTTATATCTCTTTTTGAGTTGGACGAAAGATTATAATTATAAAACGAATTTTTAGATAAAGCCCTAGTAAACGGCGTGAAAATTGAATTCTGATGATTCCATCAACTCCGGAACGACCTAAGTAAGCCAAGAGCATGTTAATGCAATTATATCAGGTGTTGTAAATTTAGTCGTCGGAATAGGTCTACAGATGACTTTAGCCAACATCCTTGTAAACATGCTCAAATGAGAATTCTGACTACGTGGTTAGCTTTGGAATGTTGAGTTTGGTCTAGGAGGACCTTTCGTTCGGTTCTCGAAGCATTTAGGTATATTTTGGCCCCTTCGGTAGATTTTGATATTGAGAAGTGGGACACATATTGAAATACAATGATATTCCATGGGAATTTTGACCACATTTTTGAGTCCAGAATGTCATTTCCGATCAGATTTTATATATGATTTATATTTTTGTGACTCCTAATTAGGTTGAAACATCGAAATTAACTTTGAGCAGTTGCTCAAAATCATAGATGGTGGTGATGTGGACGCATGAGGAGTCACTACGTGGATGCACGAGATTGCTCCACATGGCAATCGACGAGCCTAGCAATATAAAGGAAAAATTTCAGATTCGTACCAAAATGTTGCGTGAACTTTCGTCAGCCATATCTCATGCATTTTTTGTTCAATTTTGAGCACTCAAAAGGCTAATTTGTGTATATTTTTGAGAGGAACATCGTGGAAGTGTTGAAAATTGCTTTTGGCATGCTGTTAGAGGTAAAACTCACTATTTTTCTTTGCATATATTATCATAAATTGTCAAAAACTTTGAATTGCAATATCCTCGTTATTTCTTATTGGAATTAAGTAAAGTTTGGGTCTAAAATGTACTAATTTTTTAGGCACACACAGTGGTATATTTGAATTTTGTTAATTTGATTGTATTTTTTGACTAATTTGGTCAAGAAGTTGTTGTAGTAAATGTTTTCCTTTAAGAAATATCATGTGATTTTTGGGTTGTTTCTCATTATTCTGAGCCTCATTTTGCGCTCAATTTGTGGCTATAGACTCGTTGTAGATATTATTTTAAGGGGGTTGGTTTCGTATTTCGAATGTGGACCCAATTTTCTCCATTTTAGTAGCAATTGACGTATTTTTCCATGTTTCTTGAGATATTACAGCCGGAGCAGCCGTATTTATATTGTGATTCCTATTTTGATAGTTGAGCAGCATTTGGATGTGATCAGGATAGTTAAAACTCATGTGGACTAATTCGGAGCACATGGTTTCACTTTCTAAGTAGGGTAGGTTTTTCATACCGCTAGACTGAATTGAAATATGTAGTGAGAGCTTGTTTGTTGTTGGAGATTTTTGAGTAAAGTATATATGTATGATGCTGAGAATGTGATTTTTGTTGGATTATGTAATACCTGCATTTGTTCTGGTAGTTATTTTTAATACTGTGTGGGTTGTAATTGCTTCTGGGAAGGGTTGTAAAGGCGAGATAGAGCGCGACTGAGATAAGTTAAGCGTTGATGTCACATGTACACATATGTTTTTGACTATTTAAGTGCGAATTTTCCCTGTTTGGCCTACTGATATTGATACCTGCATATGTTCAGTATGTTTCTAATTGCTTGCTACTCATGCTATGATCATATCCTGCTTAAGATTCCTCCTCCCCCTAGTCTAAGCTGAAAAATGTGGTACATGTCTGCATATGGTTGGGATTCACTAAGTATATGATACATGATGACTTGGGCTTATGATCACTATTTTGAATACTGCAATAGCTATAACTATTATATCTACTGGGTTGTGGCATTGTTAAATTGGGAATAAGCTTGGTGAAAGTTAAGTGTAACATATGCCATATTATTGATATGTATATCTAGCTTAATGCTTGACTATCGGTGTGAGTAACCTGGTGCTAGTGGTATGTAATGCCTTGAGGGACCGATTGTTGGCTACATTCCATGCTACGCCTTGAAGGTATGATTCTGTTGACACTTGTTATTCTGGATACCTATTGTACTTAGTAGTTAGGTTGTCTATGGATACTCTGGGTACATGTATTTATTTTGGGTTGTAACGAACTTGTCTACAACTAGACATGGTTCAATTGAGATGTATGCCTATTTGGCTACTTGTATACCTGTTGGGTTTTCTGGTACTAGGGGAAATATGTTACATTTGGGAGATTAGTTATTAGTTGTACTCCTGACTATGCATCGTGATTCTATTGGGAGTGGTGTACGATTATACTAGTCCCTTGGTTATTTAGTGACATGGTTGTAATCCTGATTGCGAGATATATGTCATACCTTGGGAAACTGTTGGGCTATATGTTGTTGTGGGGTGTTTGTGAACATTTATCAACTAGTTTGGATTCCATCTTGTTCTGGGGACTTGTTACATTACCAGCTGGCATGTATATTATCGCCCTAGTTATTTATTATGCTTATCAGTTGGGTTGTTATTGTGATTCTAGATGGGCAAGATACCTCTGGTTATCTGTTCTCTATGGGTCTTAGCCAAGGCTTAAGCTAATGCTACCATAGAGTTGTTGTACATAGGTCCACATATTACATATATACATAGGATGACTTGGATGACCCACAGGATCAGTTATCATGGATCGACACAATATACTACTAGGATCAGGTGACTTGTTCCTTCAAGATAGAGGGATTCATCCCACCGTTATATATCTACATATCTTGATAGGTGTCACGGACCAACACGATGCATAGGACCAGGTGACACGTTCCAATACGAGATCAGGAGGTCAGGTGCCACGAGCTAGCATGGGATACACGGTTCTTACCTGGTTCCACCGATACATCTATCCACATCTTGGTTGTGTGTGGGTGTACCTTGTAGGCTTATGGGGGGACCAGTTGGCATACAAACATAGATACTACGGCCTTACACCCACATACAACACATACCTTGGCCGTGTGACAACACAATTTGGTTATGCGTAGGCTTTGTAAGTTGGTTTCGATATACACTATTGGGTCCTACTTAGTTGGGCCCTCCTAGTTCTACTCGGTTGGTTCTCCTAGTTTTGCGTAGTCCAGTATTTCTGATGCCACAACCGTAGCTAACACTTGACATCTGGATCCCATTAGTCGATATTATTGTACATTGGTTGGGTTGTTCTATAAGGGTTCTGTGATTTTCCATACATGCTTATCTTTGGACTTGAGTGCAGATAGCTGACACTGCAGTATTGCATTACACTTATTCTTGTCGTATTTCTTAGGGGTGGGCGTTCGGTTCTTCGATTTGGTTTTAGCAAATTTCAGTTTAGTTCTTTAGTTTTTGGTTTTGAAAAAGTGTGCACCATATACTGAACTAGAATATTTTGGTTTGATTCAGATTTACTCGATATTTTAATGAAAAATAAAATGAGGACAAAATCAAAGTATAAGACACTTAAAAAATTTAAATCATGTTAAGTGATGATGTGCTTCCATGGTAATCTTATTGTGCTTAAAAGACTATATTTATCTTTGCTAATAACTTACACCTCCAACTATTACTTGAGGAAAATAGTATGTCACGACCCGTACCTAGGGGCCTAGGAGTGGCATGGTGAATGGGAACCCAAGAGTCCCCAATAAGTCTCATAGCATCCATATACATACCATGGGTTCGGAAATGCATAATTAAATAATAAACACATAGTTATAAGGGAGGGATAAGTATGACACAAGCTATGAGGATGTCTTAAGGATAGGGATTGATATGGATTCATATAGCACAGACTGTGTAAGAACTAAGGGGCGGGTGAGTATGACTCACGTTATGGGGGTAGAAGAGACTTAGGACTTTTCACATTTTTAGATCTCAACATGAACATATCATCATATCATCAACATCTGGAGATATAATCATACTCTCCATAAGCAAATAACATAAGACATCACAATCTTGTGCATAAAGTTTACATGATATCCAACAATGCCTCTTAGTCATGGAATATGATGGGAAAAAACATGTCCCAGGCTTACCCTCAAAGTAAAGACATAAGTGGAAATAACATATTAGGTAGATAGAAGGTTACTTGTCCTTGGATGATAGCACTCACCACAAACAGTTCTCACAATCCAAGCTAACCGTTAAGAAATGGATGAAGATAGTCTCTGATCCCTACATGGTCAGATCATATAGGCAAAGAGTATGCGTTAGTACATTTGGTTATACTAAGTATGTGGCATGCAATGCATAAGAACTCATTAAACTTTCAATTTTAGATGACAAGGGCACATATATAGAATGAAGTATATAAGAAAGAATATAATATCAATATGCCATGAAATCCATGATGCATGAGACCTTAACCGTCATCATAAATCCATGTGAGCTGTTAGATGAATCGCCTGATGACTAGCCCCCAATTGAATGAGAGTAGACTACTTACCAAATGTAGTCTACACTACACCTACAACTCTTATTTTCGGTGTGATGCCCACCTTTCTTATGAACTCATCTTTTTGGAAGGATTTCCATAACATAATCATCCACTAAAGGAGCATAAACATGAACTTATGTTGGCACATAGTTATGGGACTTGAGGATTTACATAAGGGACCTTGGGGATATCCCCCCCCTCCATTGCCAAAGGAAGCCTACACCATACCTTACAAACTCATCTTTTTAGTGTGATGGCTACCTTACTTGGGAACCCATCTTTTTGAAAGGATTTCCATAACATAATTATCCCTTAAAGGGGCATAAACATGAACCTTCACTGGCACATAATTATGGGAATTGAGGATTTTACATAAGGGACCTTGGGGATATCCTCCCTCACATAAGTCTGCTCGGTGCTAAGTCATCATCCCACGAGAATACATATACATATATGTGCTTTCACAAGAGGTAAAGTCCTTTCAAATCATTTCTATGCATACTTAGACTTAAAAGCCAAACATACTTCATAATCATGCATACTTGGGCTAAAAAGCTAAATCATACTTCATGTCATACTTTCATGCATGGGAATAGCTCATTTATATTTGTACATGTTAGTGTAAGCACGCATAATTGCTCAAAGAGTCATATCATAGATATTATGTGATCACATTCTTGCCATACCCATACTTCTCTTAGAATCATAGTCATCAACATAACTGGGTTTTAACCCACATCATAAACTTCATGAAAATCAATATTCATGCATGCATATGCCATGAATGATGAGAGAATAGCATGGGTAACAGAGATTAATACTTAAAATAATATTATAAGATGAAATCAAAGTAGAACCACCAAGAAATTCACCATTAAAGCATGCTTGAGATTACTCATGCATAGATTCAACATTCAAAAGGGACACGCATATTCAAACCTTCATAATATCAATGCAAATCAACATAATAGGGCTTAAATAACTTTAAAAACATTAATTAAATATAATTCATATCTCAATTTAATCAAATCAACACTAATTTAAAATACCCATATTCAAAGTAAGCTTAAAATTCATAAATTAAGAAGTACGAAATCTTTGGGGTCTTCATGATTCAAAGGAATCATGAATCAATCTCACATACCTCAGATATCTAGAAGAATCAAGAAGAAATCGATTTGAGAAGAAGGCCCCTCTTGAATTCCCAAGTTGAACCTTCAAGGTCATACTTGAATGGAGCTCTTAGAAGAGAGGTTTCTAGTGTTCTAAGTGTAATGAATGAATTTGAATAATAATGGAGTATAGGTCTTTTCAGGGTATAGATTAAAAAGTCTCAAGCGACCCTTAGAAATCACTAAAATTATGAAAAATCTATTAATGAACAAGCATTAAAAAGTGCCCAGGGGTCTTGTGGTGGAGCACTACGGATCGTACAAAGAACCACGGACCATACAAGGGTTCGTGGTAAGGGATTTCAGAAACTTAACTAAATTTCAGATAAAGGATGCTTCCACTGAAGGCTTCACCATTCATACAAAGCTCCATGGTATGTACAAGCTCCAATATAAAGATCCAAGTTCCAAGACACTGTTTGATACTTAGAGAATTTTGAAGACATGGCCTTCATGAGACCTCACCATGAGCCATGATGGGTTGTACAACTTGTACAAGGATCCGTGGTAGGTTCCTTAGCTACACAGTGGCTTTCAAGCCAAAGGCACCTACCACAAGCCACTTTCATGACCAGTAGTAAGCACCACGAACCGTGAACGGCTCAGTGGAGGGCCACTTGGTTTTAAACTCCACCATAAGCCAAAAAACATCATGCACATGGCCAAGGTCCACCACTAAGCAGCCTCCACAACTCGTGGACCTCTCCATGGCTCGTGGAGGTGACCATAGAGTGTTACCTTTGGTTGAAACTCCCAAAACCAGATTTTTGGGCATCATCAAGGCCTCCCGAGATCTGGGTCCTAATAGAAGACATCCTTTAGATGACATAAATCAACAAAAATATGTTTGAATTTCTCTTGAAAAATAATATTTCAAGTAAACTACATAAATTATAAATTTGTTGCTACTTTAACTTGTTTCACGAATGATTTAATTGCTAATTGATTTATATGTATATAAATATAATTTTATTTTTATGGTCTAATATATGTATAGTTTGTTTGAAAAAATTTAATAAAAGTTTAGTTCTTTGGTGCATTGAAGTTTTGATACCCCTACACCGAACATCGAACCGAAAAATTGAACTTTTGAAAAAACAATACCTATACTAAACTGAAAAATCGAAGAACCAAAATAGAAGAATCAAATTACTTATATTCAGTTAGGTTTTTTGATTTTCTGGTATTTATGTCCACCCCTAGTATTTACTATATTTCATTCTTTCATTGATACTCACCCCTATATTTTTGCTACAGGATATGGCCATTGAATTAGGAGCTTTGTAGCTGCTACAGGAGACCATTCGGTGAGTATCAATAATTTTGGGATATTTTACCATCTCCTTCTGTTCTATGGGCTGCCTTTTGTATTCCAACACTGGCCTTGTAGATTATATTGTTGGCTTGTTTATGTAGGAACCTATTCTGGATTACATTTATGGCTATGTATATATATATATTTCTTACTCGAGTATTGAGTCTATATTAGCTCTGTATAAGTGACTTCCATTTCCTAGGTAGATCGTGTTTGGCATATTTATATATTGCTAGTATCTTTATGATTAGTGATTCTGGACTGATACCATGGGTACTGGGTTGGCTTGCCTATAAGCGGGATCCAGCAGGTGCCATCATGACCTGAAAGGCCAGGTCGTGATAAGGTGGTATCAGAATGAGGTTCACTTGTCTCATCTGTACAGAGTTGTCATCTAGTAAAGTCTTGCAGATGGGCGCAAAGATGTCCGCAACTTATATTTAGGGGGCTACCGGGTGCTTAGGAAATTCCCTTGTTGTTGATTCTGTCCATGCAATATGGTCTGTCAACCTCTTAAAATCTTGTAGTTTCATCCTCTCCTAAGATATGCTACACAGGAGTCAGACTTCGGGCAAAGGTCAAGCTTTACAAGAAGTCCTTGAGAGGAAGCAGCCCCAGAGTCTATGGAGCAGCAACATAATGCCCCAACTTCTCCACAGTTGGAGGCACTAGTTCCTTTGCGTCTCCTAGCAATTTTTGTGATTACGCTAGAGGTACAAAGGGATCTCGGGTAGTTGATAGTTGCACTAAGGGACAATCAGCCAAGCCCAGTTCTTTCAGCACATGTCCTAGTTGGATACGCCCATTTTGGTGAGTAGTTAGTTATAAAGACCATGAGGGCAGCGACAAACACACACAACATAAGGAAGGTTTCAGTGGATGTCGATTTGGATTCGGTAGACGGAGAAACAAATTGCTTTCAATGTTTCAGGTAGGGCCATTTAATGAAGTCGATCAGAGCTCTAGAGCCTTAGAGGTCGATAACATCGATCGCCATAGTCAATGCAATAGAGCCTGAGCTTTCCTATGATGTTATAATTGCAGAGCATTAGATCATTGGTCCAAAGAGTGCCCAGAGTGTAGAGAAACCTAATTAGCTTTACGGGCTACCGAATTACCTTCTGTACAGTCCATTAGGGCCAAAGAAATGGTTTTGGTCATAGAGGCGACTGATATGAGCACAGGGAGGATCCATAGAGTTCTCAATAGAGCCCGGGGGGGTATTGTTAGAGGCAGTGAATATGGGGGTGGAGGCGACATCAAAGATAGGGGTTGTCAAGGCCAATCGTACACCGCCCCAGTTCGGTCAGAGGACAAAGTATCAAATGAGTCCACCTACAGACATTAATATTTTACGCCATAGCTGCCTTCGACTTGATTTGATCTAGTTCTATATTAGTATATGTATTTGTTTGTTTCACAGCTTGCTTGGGTGTGAGCCCCGAGTCTCTTTTATCTCGAATTAGAGTATTGACTTTAGAGGTTGATTTTTTAATGACATCACCAGATGGGCTTGATTTTGACACTGTCTTGTGTATGGATTGATTGATTGAACAACAAGGAAATGGGCTAAAGCTCCTACGTGTGAGTGTGATTATATTAGCTATTATCTGTAGCTGTTTAGGTTAGCTTGTGAGCCATCTATGGCTAATTTATAGGGACTGCTTGTGAGGAAATAGGGGACAGGGTAAAGTTTGTATACAGGAAATATGGCTACAGTTATTGGTGACTGTGGTTACTCAGATATCTGAAGGGGGTGGGATTGAGGGCATATATACATAGCCTATTACGTTCCTATTACATTTTTGGCTGAGTGAGCAGGTGGCATGAGCGATTGACTTGTGAGGACCCTTTAGAGATCGCTACACTAATTCTCTATACGTACTGACAGATTGTCATACCGACAGATTAGTTACGCTTACCAGAACTACATTTTGATACTGAGCACAGCTATGACAGTCGTATTTACTACTCATTGTAAGCTTAGAGTAGAACTTTATGTGTTTTGGATAGGAGTCTCAATGTGTTTGATGCTGCTGACAAAGTACTTTTGTGGGTACTAGCCCTGAAATGAGGTAATGCGGTAAGTTGATGGGATACGCTTAGCCCGAGATAGATTGGGCCATCCAAGATTCTGAGGCAAGTTAAGCTTGCAGCATATGAGTTAGTTGCACCACCAATATATTCTATCAAAAAGTTTGTCTTTTAGGTATCAATGTTGTTCCGTTATATTCAGACAGGTTGCATATGCTTCAATAGAATTTAGTTATGTTAAATGACCATTTGATTTTTGTTGAGAAATCAGGAACTTTTCTATCTAGAGGTGCTAGGAAGTGGTGTTTTAGGGTTGTACTAGTAGTTAAAATATAGTGGTAACATCGCCTAATCGAGGAGACAATTTGGGGATGAGAGATGGACCTGGGAGCTGCACCCCACCTTATTTTAGTCTTAAGGTATGCCTTTACTCTTACTTTTGCTGACAAAAGTTCTTTTAGTGGGGGATATTATAATGACCCTCTAGGTCATTTCTGTATTTTCGCGATTATCTCATCAGTTTGACTATGTGCATAGCGACCCCGAACCATTTTTGACTTATTGGTACTATTAGGGTGGTTGTTGGATGAACCATTTGAGATTTATATAGCTTTTCATGTTGTACAGAATATTTTAACTATAAAATGAATTTTGAAATAAAGTCCTAGTAAATAGCTCGGAGTGGAATTTTAATGGTTCCATCTGCTCCAAAATGATCAAATTAGGCTAGAAGCATGTTCGATGCAGTTATATCAGGTGTTGCAAATTTAGCTGCTAGGACAGGTCTATAGTTGACTTTAGTCAACATCCATGGTAAATATGCCCAATATGAGAATTCTGACTGCGCAGTTAGCTCCAAAACGTCAAGTTTGATCTAGGAGGACTTTAATGTAAAGTTATGAATTTTGATGACTGTGATCTCATGTATGATAAGGTCTGTTTTAAATGATGATGATGATGTTATGAAAGCTATGATGATGCTATCCTAAAGAGGGTGATGCAACCTTAATGTTGATGATGATGATTTCAAGATGGGAATGTCTGCCCACACTATGATGAAAAGCAAGTAGATAGACTATTCTTATGATATGATGTTCTCATAAAAGCTATGATGACTATTTATGAATTATGAAAGTATGACTTTAATATGGTATAAACTATATCGAAAGCTATATATATGCATGATTTATATATTCTGTGGGATATGACTTAGCACCGAATGAGATTGGTGGTGGGGACTCGACCTAAGAGGTCCTTAATGTAAATCCTACCTCTCTCATAACTACGTGCATTATAGGGATGATAATTATGTGCCTATATGGTATTGTATTAGTGGATCCACATAAGTAAAACATATGCTGGAATGGGAAGGTTCCCATAAGGTTTCATGTTAAAGTAGTTACCAGAATAGGAAGGGTCCCGTAAGGTAAGGTGTAGTCTACCCTAGCAAAGTAGGCTACTCTTTTACTCGATGTGAAGGCAACATTAGGATTCTATGTAATAGTTCGCCTTGTCTTATATGTCAGATATGGTCTTATTCCCACATATGTAATGTAAAGTTATGAATAGATGTGATGATGCTTCTTCTCTTAATTTTAAACTTGCATGCTCATACATATTATGTCCTTATCGTATTGATTATGTTTATGCATATTGATACTATTATGATGTCCTTTAATTCATGGCATACCTATATACTTGGTACATTCTATGTGTTAATGCGTATTTTTTGTCTACATGACCTAACCATGTAGGGACGGATAACAAGACAACTATTCCATTTCGTGTCAAGATTTGGATCTTGAACTTGAAGACATGTTGGTGAGTTCCCATGCTTCGGGATCAAGCCCTATGATATTTTTTTTATGTTGATACTTCATCAGTTCATCCTCCGGGATCAAGCCTTATGATGTTTTCCCTTATGTTGAGACTTCGTTAATTCATTTTTTTGATATATATCTTGAGGGTGAGCTAGTGAGTGATGTCACCTAAGCTACACCTTCTTTTTGAGGCTAAAGCGGTCATTATTAACATATATAATATAACTAAGGTTAGGGTCGAACCCACAGGGAATATGCTAGGTTTAGAAGAATTCAATTGTAAATTGGTTGATTAACCATCTTATCTCCCCAAAAAAGGGGGACGTTATAATAACTATTAAAAGTAATTCTAAGCTAAGACAAGTGTTATACCAGTATGAAGAGGAACTAGAGTATTGTGTTCCCCATGATTCCCTAACTCAGTATTACCTGATAATCAAATTCTTTTCTAGTGTGTAGCATGAAGAACATTAAGTTATGTTCACCAAACCTTTGGCCTAGGCGAGAAGGGAATTTCAGTATGTGATTTGGTCCATCCCCGCAGTGTGACATTACTAATCCTTACCTATTGTTCCAGTACAACCTCCCCTTGGCCCAGTTCATTTGATTAGATAAGAAACATCTATCGAATCCTATTAATTGATCTCTTTTCCTATTTATTACTATCTTGATCCAGTCAGTAACACTAGACGGGTTCTAATGTTGGCCATCGTTAGAAAACATTCAATATGAAGAGAAAGAATTAATACATGCATGCATACTTTTCAAGATTTATGAATTATCTGATTTTACCTTGTTAGTTCTTCATGGTTTTCACAAACCTAGTATGAATTTAGCTACTCATGATCAGTGTGTAAATGCAAGACTTATGAATATGAATAACATAATTGAGTACTTACACAAGAGAATTAAGCACAAGAAATCCAACTCTTCAATGAGAATCACAAGATTAAAATTAAAAGATGAAAATAAAGTTTTACAAATGTTTCTCAAACTCACTAATGTTCCTCTACTATTCCCTGTTCATTCTCCCTTCGTCCTCTTTGAAAAATAATGTAAAAAAAATCTATTTATAGTGTTTAAAATACAAAGCCAAAATGAACTATTGCATTGTGAACTGTTGCTACAATTCTAGAACTGTCTTCTATGACACCCCTTTACATCTCGCATAAGATTCTATAGCATATAGGGGGTTTCAGCTGATGGAATTTTAGTAAGTCCCCACCTTCTGATCCTCAGGGTACGACACCGTGTCTACTACTCATAAAGTCTTCTATGGCTAGGATGCATGTTCGTAGACTCAACTTCAAAAATCCATCCTTCACTGGAATTGTACGTGGAACTCTCTTTACAACTCGTAGAATACTCTACGACCCATAAGGGGACTCGTGGAACATCACTTTCAGCAGTGTCTGCACACTTTGCCCAACAATTGTGTCAACCCTGAAATCCTAAACAAACGTAAAAACATATCAAACTTACTAACATTACATTGAGAACACACCAGATTGCAAGTTTTAAGTATCGAAAGTGTTGTATTGTGACAGCACATCAACGCCCTCAACTTAAAATTTTTGCTTGTCCTCAAGCAACAGACTCAATCTACATAAGCAACATAGTAACATATAGACCTTAATCTAATGTCATATATCACATCAAACTTAAGCTTAGATACCCACACCACTTTTAAAGCATAATCAGATAGCTATAGAGAAACCAATATAGATAAATGCATGCGACAATGCAACTATGACAAGCAAGGTAACCATCAATAAGCCATAATCGCTGAATTAGTCTAATATTAACAATGCAATGCAAGTGCCTTCACAGAAAAAAGTTTCATATCTCACTCACAATGATGTTTTGATGTATAATCTTGGGACTATGCAAAATCACTCACTCTCACAAAAAACATTCAAATATCATGCTCAATACCATATGCTTGCCCCTATACTCATGACTATGACCTTTAACTACTTGGACTAGGATCACTTTAGGACTTTACCGGCTTGTAACGTAAGCTCAGAGGGCTTAGGTATGATGTTTTGGGAACATAGTGACTAAAGGCACATGTTTTCTGTACTTTTTCCCTACCAACACTGTTACTTTTTCATCTTAGACTCTCTTTCTCCCATTTCAAGCTTTTCTAGGTGCTTTCTTTTTATTTTCAACTTTTTGCCTTGTATTTTCACAACATTTTTTTATGTAGTTCATAGCTAAGGCATCACTCTTTTTTCTTGCACCCAGTACATATCTTTTTCTCCTTTCCATGTATCACTTTGTTTTACCTTTACACTAGCCACCCTCAACTTAGGCTTTTGGCCCGAGTTGAGGTGCACATTATCCAACCTAAGAACTAGGTCCACTTTGGTAGCCACCCTCAACTTAGGCTTTTTGCCTCAGTCAAGGTGCACAATGTTCAAGGAAGGACCAGGGCCAATTTTAGGACTTTACATCTAATAAGGCTAAGTGACTTATGTTTTTACAAAGAAAGGGTACATGTAAGGCTTAATCATTCAGATCAAGGGATATTTTACACATTTGGTTGGTTATTTAGGCAAAGTGGATGTTATGAACAATGACCTAAGATCCTTTTCTAACCAACTAACCTAAAGTCTAAATCAAAGTAACAGGAAAAGTTCTGAATTGAAACACAATACATGAATTTAGCAAAGTAAGATCACACTCACATGACACTGATTACACTATCAACACAGAATCTCAGTATAGACTCTTAGATCATGTTTTTATCTCAATTTTGTCCTCACTTATCAGAATAGACATTGTCGATACAATTAAATACGTGTAGTTGCTATCTGGACTAACTAATAAAACATTTGGTGGGTATCATTTTTCACAAAAAAGCACAAAAACACACATATGCCTCATATATTAGTACTATATGCTATTAATACTACCTACACATCCTAATCTTGCCAGTTCAATAGAAATTAAATAACCATGGGGGAAAGAACACTGGCAAGAAAACTCCTAGGATTCAAAATTTGGGGCACTTATAGGCCAAGGCTACTCAGACTTCATCGAGGACGATAACTATCCACACCCCATCGAAAAAGAGGTGTATTATCCTCAATGCACATAAAAAAATGCAAAATAAAGTATCGGAGTCAACAAGGACATACTTGGGAGCCTAAGCGCTGATCTGTAGCTGACTTTGGCCACCCTTAACCTGCGTGGTGGCCTCCTCAGTGATAGAACCATGATCGGAGATGCCAATACCCCTCAACGTCTCAAGCTCACGATCCTTTCATATCTCTTCCTCATGCCTCGACTACGTCATGACAAGCTCTATCTCCTCCTGCTCTGTCATCCCCGCATGCAACCACATTGTGTTTGGATCATCACTAGTGTGGGGCCTCTTCCCGTAGGAAGGCTGTGAAGGCTTCTTAGGAGCAAATAAATCCACAACCGGCACCTGGGGCACAGTATATGGAAATGCCACCAGTGTGGCCAAGGCTGCCACCATATCAGCCCGGAGCTATTAGATCTCCATCTGTAGGGCCTTCATATCTGCTTGTCGGATCCTGATTTTAAGTCTAACTCTTCTCTAGACGGAGTCATATGAATGGAGCTGCTATTGTTGTTGCCTCCCTTGTCAGGCTAGGGAGTGCAAACAACAATAGGCTGGGTCTATGCCTGCCCAAGTTTAGTGGCAGCCTGTGTTTGTGGTCTATAAGTATCTGAGTAAGGTCAAACACTAAGTTCCTCGACTGATCCACTAACCTTGGGGGTCTCCTCCTCCCTCGAGGTCTCATCTCTGAGGCTCTTCTGCATGGATCAAATGTCCTTATGTCTCGGCTTTAGCGCCATAGTACCTGAAACATACACATTTGCCCAACATGGTTAGCCTCATAGGTCAAGAAATGAAATGCACAAATACATCAAACTTGGTTACAGAGGGGTCTATGAAAGCACCATTACGACCCGTAGTGAAAACTACGATCCATAGAAGGCTCTTATAAGAACAATGTCCACCATTTATATTTACTGGAATAATATCTATGATACCAGGTACAACTCGTAGAAAGATCTATGAGTCATAGACTGAGTCATAGATGATTTCAGTATCTAGACTTTTGCAGGCAGGGATCTATGAGACCTTTCTATGAGCCGACCTTTCTATGAGCCGTAGAGTAATCCACGACTCGTAGAAGGTCTCATCTGATGGATTCTCATAAACGTTAGGCTTCTAGATTTTATACAAAGGGCAATTACGGCTTGTGGAAGTTTTCATGGGTCGTAAAAGACCCTCATATGATAGAAAACTAGTGGCCTGAGTGTCTGAGCCCCTCACACGGACCCTATACGATATTTTCAATGATAATTTCAGCATTCAATCAATACGCACACACCCACATGACTCATATTAAAGCACCCGATACCCCGCATGAAATTCCCACATATACCCAATCGAAAATCATTTAACATGCTTTCCCAATCCTACCGATCCCGTTTGAATGAATGAGCATCAAAATCACAAATACATGCCATCACACAATGAATTTTCAATGTACATGATCAATTTAATTCAAATGGTATGTGAGCACATTATTTTCAAACACATCATTCAATATATAAGGACAAGGAAAACACACCAATTTCTAGCCTAAACACATATTCACACATTGGCCGCTATAAACTTCAACTTTTATACACAATAATAGCACACATGAGTTCACATCTCGAATTATCATACCCTTCAATTTAGGTTCAACCTAATCACATAATATTTGGTAAATAAAAGGGGTTTTTTAAGACCAAGAACTTACCAAATTGAGTGACCAACTTGTAGGAATTGAAGGAGGAAGTGAGGTAGTGAAACCCTAGGGTTGCTCGAAAAGTGGCCTGAAGATGGTGTGAAGGGTTCTAGCCCCTGATCAGAGGAATGAAAGGGGTGGAGTTTGCAGGGTTTGGCTCTTAAATTTAGGAAAAAATAGTGTCAAAATTTTTCGATCCCATTATTTATATACTTAACCGGGTCGGTTAAAACTAATTGGCCTTGACTCTAAGAAACCCTGATTACGGGTCGTAGTGTGTTTTACAGCTCATAAATCATGTTGTCGTAGAAGGTGCAAACTCTAGTTTTGAGGACTGTGTTTCACGGACCCGTCTACAAGTCGTAGATTATGATATGACTTCTAGAGTTGGTCGTAGAAACCTCAACACTTAGTCAATAAATCATAAAACTTACCTGGGCTCCACGAGCCTCATTCATGACTCGTAGTTTTATCTACGGGCCATAAAGTTGGCTCATGGATGGGAGTGCATACTTTTTGCTCACTGGAAGTGTCTTTGAGATGTTGTATAGGTTGTAGATTGACATACAACTCGTAGAACCAATTGTAGAAGCACTTCTTGGTGCCTTTTCAACCAAGGATGGATGAATCATCCATGTACCTGCACATTCTTCATAGAACACATTGTTACCCTATATGCAACCAGCCCAATTGAAACGACCCCAAAAGTGCCCAAAAACGTGCCTCAGAATACCCAAAATTTTAATTTCCATATATCTATTTCAAAAATATGACTTCATATTTGTGACCAGGGGGTCAAAATTAGGTGGAAAAGGGTCTAACCTTGATTTAAGAACGAAAGAATAGCAATTATAAATTTTTAAGTGACGATTTCCAGCAAGCTGTTCGTGATGCTTCCGCGGCGCGTCTTGGGAATGCTTTCGTACGAAATCTTCTCCGCATCCTCTCCACGACGCAGAGATGTGTATTTGTTTAATAGTATTTTTTCAAGTGCGGTCCAAAATATTCTAAGTGTTGGGCCCAAGTTTCCCAAAAGTATTTTTATCTGTACTTAGTCAAATTTTACCCTTATATCATCCTAAATATTTCCAAATACTCCCCAAAACACTTAGCCATATTTTCACTCCAAATTCCAAGACTCAAAACCCTCATCCGGATTTAAGGATTCTCTTCAAGTTTCAAGCCTCTATTGTCAACCTTCACCAAGAACTTCTTTGAAGCTAAGGTATGTGATGTTGAACCATTGGGTCCTTTCACCCATGGTGCCTAAGTCTCCTTTTTACTAATATTGAATTATTTAAAGTTGGTTTTACATGTGGGTCTTGTATATTGAGAAATTTTCTACACAGTGATTTTAGTTCATGAAAGTATGGTTGTTTTAGCATGTTTTTGAGCTCTAAATCTTAGATCTAATGTTGGATTTGATGAGAGATTTTGATGTGAATGTCTTGGAGGTGTCGTAAGGTGTGGATTGATAGTTCTACTATAGAGTTTCTTGCATGATTTCATCTCTAAACTGCATGTTCTTTTACTCCCATTACACACCCCTAAGGTGTTTGATAAAATGTCCGCCTAGAGTTTCTTGAGGAGTTGAAGGTCCAAAGCATGAGATATAATGTGAATGATGTTATGATGATGAGATGAACTTATATATATGACGAATCCCATATAAAGTGTAGAACTCGACCATGCCCAATCCGGGGGGTCTAGCACCCATATAACCTAGATAAGGGTTAGTACTCATCCACCTAAGTGATGGGGTGGCAACATCACTAACCTAGATGAGGTTTAGTACTCATCAACGTAGATGAGGGTTAGTACTCATCCACCAGGGTGATGGGGTGGCATAATCATCAACCTAGATAACGGTTAGTACTTATCCACCTAAGTGATGGGGTGGCAACATCACTAACCTACTAAAGGGTTCATACTTTGGAAATCTAGCCTGGTCTCTTCTACACATATGATATTCTATACGAGCATGGTTTACTAAAGCATGTTTTACTTATGCATTGATCATACATGTTATATTGCTATATCATGCCTATTGCCTGTTATTATGCATGTTGATTCTAAAGCTTATCTCTTGTTGCATTGCATCCCACATACTTAGTACATTCAAACATACTAACGCATACTCTTGCCTACATGATATCAGCATGTAGGAATTGGTGCCCAAGTTGATCATTTTCCTAATCCACGAGGTTAGACGGTGCTATGTATTGAGACACTTTCTTATGTTCTATTTGATTATGAGGGTGAGCCCAATTACTTTTTCTTGGCCCCTACTTTATCTATGTATTTAGAGGTGTTTGTTGGACAAGTTGTGTATTTATGATGTGAGCCATGACTCCTTGTCTTGTAATGTTGTTAGTTTGGCAAGTTTTCCCTTAGTCCCAATGCCTCATCCTATTCTATATGTTTTTTATATGCTTTCGCGACCAAGGATGTGTAATGAAACGTTAAGAGGCTTGTTTGGGGTTCCTTCGGTTCCCCATTCACCGTGTCACGTCTAGGCCCTAGGCTTGGGTCGTGACACCAATATCCAATATTAAAACCAAAATGCGAGAAAGTAAACTACCTACAGTCTAAAAGCTAAAAGCAAAGTACAACTATAATTATTACATCAAGAATCTTGGGTTGCCTCCCAAGTAACGCCTAGTTTATTGTCGAGTCACGATTTGGACAACTTGGTTACTCAGACTTCACCAATTCTCCAAACCTCTTTCCTCAGATCATTTGGCCTCTTCATTGACTAACAGATATTGAAGACAGCTTTTCATAATTCAATCTAAACCTAAGTTAACCAGCTTCAATATCAACTAGTGCCCGACCAGTGGTTAGGAATAGCCTTCCCAAGATGATTGGGACTTCGAAGTTGACTTTACAATATAGGATCACAAAGTCTATGGAGAATATGAATTTCTCAACTTTAAAAAGCATATCATAAAGTATCCCCACAGGCTTCTTCACCATGTCGTCAGCCATCAACAACTGCATGCTCGTCGGAGTAGGGGATCCCAGTGCTAGCTTCTTGAAGACCTCTAGGGGCATCAGATTTATCCTGGCACCGAGATCACATAATGCCCTTGTGAACTTCATATCTCCGATAGTATTAGGGTATGGTAAAAACATCGGGATCTTCTCGCTTTTACACTAAGGACCTCGTAGCAATTGCACTACAATATTGAAGCTCTTGGGAGAGCTCCTGACTCACAGTGCGCTTCGTCGTAACCAGGTCCTTCATGAACTTTGCATACTCTGGAATCTTCTCTAACACCTTAATGAGAGGGATGTTGATGGAGAGTTGTTTCAGCATGGACAGAAAATGCTTGAACTTACCCTGTTCCTTTTTTTTTTAATTCTCTGAGGTAATGGAGGAGAAGGCCTAGGAATGGACTTCAGCTTCTGTGGCACCTTTGCAGCATCACTCACCCCATCCTTGATATGATCATCTATAGTATCCACTTCCTTAACCTCAACTGTCTTCTCTCGAACATCATCCTCATCTACTGGCATGGGGGATCAATAATACTCTTGCACCACGAGTAATAACCAACATGCACTGCCCTTCATTATTTTGGTTCTGAGCTGTGTTGTTAGGAAGTGTACGTCTCTGATGCTGGTTGAGTTAAGTTAACACTTGGCCAAATTTTTGCTCAAGTTATTTGATGGCAAAAGAATGAGACTTTATTTTCTGATTTATGATGGAGATGTCAGATTCATCTCTCTCAGAGTCTCATCTTGTGTTCAGCTTTCTTTGATAGGCAGTCAAACATCTCCTTAACTCTGGAACTACTAGCACCAGTATCGCGATTGTGTGGTGGCACATAAGGACCATTTCTGTAGCCATCTCTATGGCCCCAATCTGTATCTCTGTCTTGGTCCCGATTCCTATCATAGTAACCTCCATGGTTATCTCTAAAAGCTCCATCTCGATTATAATTTTGACCTTGGTTTCTTTGACTTTAGCGCCATTAGTCTTGATTGGAACCTTGGGCGTTGGTCCAAAAACCCCCTATCCGATCAGCAATGAAGCAAGTGTCCTCCCCACAGTAGGGATCATCATACATGGTTGTTCATAGAGGCAGATGAACAACTACATTAACTCATTCCTGATTCTACTTCATCATCACCTCCATACCTGCATGGATTCGAGAAAGCTCTTGCATAATCTTTTCATTTATTTTAGCTTGCTCCAAATCAATACTGGCAATGCATGAAATTTTGTAGATGATTTATCTCTTTGCCCCCATGCACAATGTAACATCCCAAAATTTTTTAAATCTAATACTGAGCCATTCTTCATAGGATATAGGATTTTAGTTAATGATTCTTAATGTAGTATAAGTGTTAAAGTCAAATTCCTAATGTGGGAATAGAATTGGAGAACATCTAAGGTCACACGAACCCTCTAGTACGAAGCTAAGCTAAAAACTTTCTTAGCGTTTGAGTTCTAATATAAGATTTTATAAAAGATAGATGGACAAGTGAGTTTTAGGTTATATATATATGGTAGGAGCAATTCCTAAGTATTTAAAGTATATTAGATGTGATTTAGAGTCATAAAGGATCTTTTACATCAAGCCAAGTCTAAAGAATTTCTAGAAACTAAGTTTTCGTATAAGTCGATAGAAGGGTCAACTTCAAATGCCATATCTCCTAAAGTATAATGAATAAGGTAACCCATAATAAAGCAAATCAAAGATATTCGAATTAGCTTTCCAACACATCTGATTTCGTGTTAATCAGAGTTTGGAGTAGAAAGTTTTGACCATTTTAGTGAAAGGGTGCAGAGATATCCGAAGGTCCGCGCCCGGAGCGCGTCGCGGACATGATGCGGACCCTCAATGAATGAATTAATGACATTTTTTCTTTATAATTTGAGGGTTATTTTGTCCTAAATTTTTGGGGGTCTATTTAAGGTCCTAAAAAGCCCAAAACACTAGTTTTCATAATTAAAAACCCTCCCCTTCACTCTTAAACATGAACGCTCAAGAGTCATCAAGAAAATCATCAAGGTAGGATTAGCTTCCAGGATTCCTCCTCAAGGTAAGTTATTCTTCATGAATTTCAAGCTACCCAACCTAGATTTCTTTATCTATTCATGAATCTTTAATAGAATCTCAAATCATAACCTAGGGTTTTAAGAAGACGAATTCAAGAATCCCAAGAAAGGATTTCTTGATTCTTCTTTTACAAGAATGTAGGGTTCTTCATCAAGAACTCTAAAGATTCTAAGTCAATAACTCAAGAAATCAAAGAGATTTCCTTCAACCAATGATTTATCTCTCAATTTTGATCGGATTTGAGCAATTCAAAAGGCTAAATTATATATTTTCTGAGAAGAACACTGTGGAAGCTTCAGAAATTGATTTTGGTGCGTCATTTTAGGTAAAATTTGTGATCTTGCTCTTGCATTTATAATATATTTTGAAAATATTAACATGCGATTTCTTCCTCATTTTAGCTCCGTCTTTGAATTGGTTTTCGCCGTTGAATTCCTTATCACTTGGGGAATATTTTCATATAAAAAAATTCCAGATTCTGATGGTATTTTTTTGGTGATAAAATTTTTGGACCATTTTACCCTTTTCACCCGAATTAACTAATTTTAGTGTTGTTAGATTTATTATATAATTATGATGCTATATTAGAATAGATTTTGGTGAATTGAAATGTCATAAAAAGGGAAAAGCTTCGGAATTGATGTGATTCGAGACTTTA
>JAOTQR010000092.1:9883599-9896539 GCA_025774065.1 Solanum ossicruentum
CATTTGTTTTACAGTTGTGCACAAATTTTACAGTAAAGGTAAAGTAAAATAAAGAACATAAAGTACATGATCCCACAATATAACTAAAGGTGGTCTCTTATGTTACACTATTGTACAGTTTTATTTGAGTTGTTACTTGATATATAGTATATCCTACCTTACATACTCATTACATTATCTCTTACTGATGTCCCTTGAGGGGGACCTGCATTTCATGCTGCAGGTACAAGTGCTAGTAGATCTCCCCAGTAGAAGTACAGGATATTCAGTTGTTTTCAACAAGCTCCAGGTTGCTTCGGGGCTTTGTACATATCTAGGGCTTACATGTTTTTATTGCATAGTTTATTGAGGTGGGGCCTGTCTTGACCCTCATCAGATGTTTTCCTTTATTTAGAGGTTTTGTAGACTATGTAAAGCAAAGTGAAGTTCATGTCTCGTACGATAGAAACTGGGGCCCCAACGGCCTAGTCATATGCATTTTCTTTTGGCTTGTCATCACTGTTTATATTCTTTAAGGCATGTCAAATGTAGAAACCCCTTAAAGTATGTGCAGAAAATGCATAGATACAGGTTGGTTCTCCGGAGCCTTATCGGCAACGGGTGCCAGTCCGCCCCAACGGGACTTTGGGGTGTTAAAATGATGATGAAAGGGAAGTGTATATGAGTTGTTTGCTTGAGAAGTATCTATAGTGTTGTGAGTTGACCATACCTGGTTAAGGAGTAAATTGCCTCATCCATTTCAACAGGGGATGGTATGCCCATTAACCAATTGAGGGGTTGATTCCTCAATCAGTGTGTCGAGGTTTTTGGTTTCAATATTCGGTGGATGATGTTGTAGACGGAGCGGCAACTAATGGGTTGAGGTTTTTTGCTTCTGCGAAAGCCTTCTTTCGTGCACATCCCACTTTTCTATGCTTTTTCCGAAATATTTTACATAAAGGTTCCAGCTTCAATTTTAGTGGGGGGTGGTCATGCCCATCAACCAATTTGGGGGTTGATTCCTCAATCACTTCCGACTGGGGGTGGTCATGCATGTAACCAATTGAGGGGTTAATACCTCAATCACCAAGGATAGTAGGGTGTGACAACCATCAACCAATTAAGGGGTTGATTCCTAAATCACTTCCAAGGGGTGGTCTACCTTGGATTCTAAGTACTAATTTTGCTTGATTTATGATGATGGTCTCTGTATGTTTCCATAGAAGCATGTTTTACTTCAAGCATTGATCATACATGCCATGTTGCTAATATATTATATCTTGATTATGACTATGCATGTTGACTATGTTGCTTTTCTCTTGTTGCATTGCATTCTATATACTTATTACATTCAAATGTACTAACGCATACTATATACATGATGTTACCATGTAGGAACTGGAGCTCCTCTTAATTATCCTCCTCCTCTACATGGCTAATACTAAATCTTGAAGCAAGTTTGGAGAGTCCTAAATTTCGAGGGCAATAACTATTGATCCTATGTTATGTATATACTCCCTTATCTTGGTTTAGATGCTTATGACTAGAAGGGTAAGGCCGAAAAGTTATCTTGTCCCCCGTCCAATCTATGCTAGAGGTATTATTGGACAAGTTATGTAATTATGCTTAAAGCTATGACTCCTTGATGTTTTAAGCTATGAAAAACTTCCTTTAGCCCTTTTACCTTATTTCTATTATCTTATTATTGTTTAATTGCTTCCGTGACCAAGGATGTGTAAATGATATGCTAAGAGGCTTGTTTGGGGTCCTTTTGGGTTCCCATTCGTCATGTCACGTCTAGGCCCTAGCTTGGGTCGTGACATTGACAATAGGCTCCGTGTGGGTGGTGACTCAAGCAAGTTCCGGACCCTGCTCTGCAATATAACTAGCCACCCATCTCAAAAGTATGGCTCTATGCTCAGGATCTTCTATAATAAGTGGGTTTTAAGCCTGCCCCACCCTGTAATCAAACCCTGCAGTGAATTTGCGATAAACAATAAGAAGATAAACTGAACTAACTATCAGGAGAGACAATCAATAATACAAAGGAACTAGAGTATTGTGTTCCTCATGATTCCCCAACTTAGTACCACCGGATAACCCAATTCTTGTCAGTGTATAGCATGTAGGATGGTAATTTAAGTTCACCAAGCCCTTTGGTCAAAGGTGAGACGTGAATTTCATTATGTGACTTGGCCCATCTCTATAGTATGTAATATTAACCATTATCTATAAGTCCCAGTACAACCTCCCCTTGGCCCAGTTCGATTGATTAGACGAACACATCAATCGAATCTTGTTAATCAATCTCTTTTTTTATTCATTAATACCTTGGTCCATCAGTAACACTGGGCGGGTTCTAATATTGGTTACCACTAGAAAATATGCAAAACAAAGAGAATTGATTAATACATGCATATATCCAATCCAAGAATTGCAAATTATTCGGGTTTACTTTGTTAATTCATCATGGTTCCCACAACCCTAGTTGTGGATTTAGCTACTCATGCTATGTATAGATGAAGAAATCATGAATTGAGAAAACATAATTAAACACTTACACAATTAAATTAAGATCAAGCAAACCCAAGAACAATAAGAATCACAAGCTTCAAGGTGAAATTTATCCATAAGTGTTTTCTCACAATCTTCTCTCTCAAGTATTGAGTTCTCTAAAGTACAAACCCTAAAACCTACCGAATAATGACGCCTTCTCTTGAAAAATAACCTAAAAGTATGATTTATAGTAATTATAATTAAGTTCTAAATAAAATAGAAAAAATTGTTGGCGGACTCCATGAAAGGTCTCTACGACCCATAGTGTCTTCTACAGCTGTAGTCGGGATCTTGTAATTAGCTTCTGAGATTTTGGACTTCTCTTATACGGCACCACTTTATGACTGTGAAGTGCTTTATGACTCGTATGGCATGTTCGTAGGCATCAACTTTATCAAATTATCCTTCATTGGAAATTTTCACGAAACTAATCAATATGACTTGTAGAAGGCTCTACGACTCGTATGCATGTCTCGTTAAGCTAATTTTCAAAATTCATCCCTCATTGGAATTTGTTGCAAAACTTCCTCCAAGACTCGTAAAACGCCCTACGATTCGTAAAGGGTCTCGTAAATAATAAAAAATTTGCAATCTTCTGCAATTTTATCCCAAATTGTGGCCGACCTATATTCCTACAAATCTAAACACAAAAACACATAAAACCTACAAATATCTCATTGTGAACACACAAAATCCTAAGTTTTAAGTATCAAATTTGTTGTATTTTGGCAGCACATTGCATAACATCATAATATTTGAGGATTTCGAGGGCGTTTTGATCTTTTTGAGTCTTGGATTAGTTTGGTTGCGCTTTATTGAGTTAACGGTCAAGGAGACCTTGGATTTAATTTTTGATGATTTCATTGACCCGCAACAATTAATTTAGTAGACTTAGCTAATTGTCCCAAAATATGATATCTAGTGCCTCTTTGTTGTTCTTCCCAATCGCGAACATGGGTCCCGTGATCGTGATGGTCTCCTTTTTGTGCTATGTGATTGTAGACAACATCATGTGATTGTGATGATGTTCTTCTATAGGCTTCACGATCATGAAGGCGGTGTGCCGCGATCGCAATGTGATAGGCGGATGTGCTCCATGATTCTGGGGAATAGTAACCCACGATGCAAAGGCTAAATTTATACATGAATAGTGATTTAATCGGAAATAGACCCATTTTCACCATTATTGAGTTCCAAAAGCTTGGGTAGGCGATTTTTGAAGGAAATCTTGCGAGGAAAATACTTGGGTAAGTATTTTTAACCTAAAATCTTGGATTTTCATTACTTATTTTGTAATTTTAACCTGGAATACTTGGTTAAACTCCTAATTTTGTGCTTATTCAAGAATGCAAACTTTAGGAAAAAATGATTATTTCTACCTCATTTATCACTCAAATTTTATGAGTTTTCTACTCAGGAGTCCTATTTTTCATATAGAACCTAATTTTAAACTCAATTTACAAATTTAGTATTTTTAAATTTTATCAATTTTTGGATGATTTTACCTCCAACCCTAATTATGATAATATAGGTTTCAATAGACTCCTTATAATGTGGACATTATATTCTTGAGAGTGGGTTGACGATTCAGAGTCGATTCTGTGAGTCATCCATCCGGTTGATGTTTTCATGTGCGTTTCGGCCTTGAGGTAGGTGTAGCTAACCCTTTCTTGAGACTATAATAGAGTAATTGAATATTTGTATGATATAATATATGAGATGGGATCGTATCATGTGTTTTTTTTTAGAATTACTGATGTGAAGTCCATGTGGGGGCTTTATTTAACTTGTATTTGATTTGGGAGCAATAAAATACATGAATTGGTGATGAGAGGTATGAGTAACCTTATTATATTGTATTGTGAATATGGCATGTACTGAGGGGAATACTTGTGACTTGAGATTGATGGTGTATTGTGGATTAAAGAGGGGGCCTATAATGAAAGATTTAAGAACTGTGATATCTATTATATTTGTTGAGGTAAATATTATTTATATCGTATGTGTCATTTGCATGTATCCTCATATGGCATATTGAAATATTCGAGAAATTGAGAATTGTAGAACTAATTTTTTATAGTAAAATGAGACATTTTCAAAATCCTTGACCACAAGGAGGTGGCAAAGAGATATTAAGATACTGTAATTGTGATTGAGGTATGTGGTCTGTTAGTCATCATGGGTCCCCTTAATTTATGGATCCTTAGCTCGACGGGGTGTATACGATAGGTTGTGCAACAATCTTGATTCCACCTTGCATCACATACTTTTCATCATCATCATCCCTGTATTATTTGATCTGGATGAAATATTGTATCTTGATTTATGTTTACTTTATCTATACCAGTCGATATAAATTGGAGGCATTTTGCCGGACAGATTTTCTGGTGCAGGTAGAAGCGTTCCTAGTTTGTTTCATAGTTTATTTAATTCTCTACTTTCAGTCGGCTAAACTTGTTGGATACATATTATGTGTACTCACCCCTACTTCTTATTCCCCACAGCTTTTAGCTAGAGATTCTCACATGGCGGTTGATTTTAGGTCGTACAGTTGATTCCACCCATATCTACTGGTGAGACTCTGGATCTTGAGTTTGCATTAGATGTTATTTTTTAGTTTAGTAGTCTTTATTGTATTCTGAGACTATGTTGTATTTACTTTCATTTAGTATTGTTTTAGATGCACTTTTGTACTTGTGACACTAGGTTTTGGGATTTAAATTGTGTTTAAGACTATTATTACTTATCTAATTTATACCTAATTATCTTCTTCCAGAGTTTCTAGGATTGGATTTTATATTAGAAATAAATGATGCATTAAATTAGTGTTTGAAGTTTGAAAACGAAAAAAATGGAAAAACATGATTAAATTTTGTCTTAATTTTTTCCTTAATATGTGTGATATTGCCCAACAATTCACTTATTTTGAAATAGAGAGAGTTGTATATATATGTGTGATATAACAAGGATAAATGGACAATGCATTATATAAAGGAGGAGTTTGATTATTGTTGAAAGTTGAGGGGGAGTTTAATTTTGAAAGTAAAATTGGGGTGAAAATGATATGCATAAATATAGATAATTAATTACAAGTAATCTTTAGTGTAATTAAAACAATAATTCCATACAGATTTCCCTCCTTCATGTGGCCCCCATACTCCCAGATCCTTGTAATATCTAACTATATTTCAAACTCCAATTGATGACCTTGAGTTTCGGTGTTTTGCACTTTTGACCCTTTTTTTGGTTTATTCTTGTGCTTTTCCTTCAACTCAGAGAGGAAGCTAGCACAAACACAAGACAGAGTTTCAATCCCAAATGGCTATAATATCATCGTCCTCATCAATGCAAGATATCCTCAAACAACGCAAGTATCCATTCATCTTCTCTTTATTCCTTTTGCTAATCTTCGTCACTTTCCTCCTGATTTCTAACTCCCAAAAATCCCCCATTTTCGCTGCCATCGACTTTGCGCAACGCACCGCTCTATCCAAATCAATCCCGGAATTCAAACCTAACAGACTTAATGTAAGCCAATCAGATGAAAAGAATAATACTACCATCAACCCTGAGTCCCAGCCGAATAATTATACGATCGATCCTCAGTCGTCTAACATTCCTGTTACTGACAAGTCTGATACGATCATCAATGATGAGTTGGAAACGTTCTCTTACCAATGGAAGCTATGTCCAGGTCCCCTGGCCGTTGATTACATACCATGCCTTGATAACTGTAAGGCAATCAAAAAAATAAAATCAAGAAGGCATATGGAGCATAGGGAAAGGCATTGCCCCGTTCCCACTCCCAGATGTTTGATTCCTTTGCCCCATGGTTATAAGTTGCCCCTTCCGTGGCCTAAAAGCAGGGACATGGTGAGATTTTCCCTTCTTTGGTGGTAAGATTTGTGTTTTCAATTCATGATACCATTTTGTACTGCTCGCTATAATAGCCATATTGCCTAATTTGCTAATTGATTTCTGTTTCTTTTTTTGACTCTGGATAGATATGGTATGACAATGTTCCTCATCCTAAGCTTGTGGAATATAAGAAAGACCAGAATTGGGTGAAAAAGATTGGCAATTATTTTGTTTTCCCAGGTGGTGGAACGCAGTTCAGAGATGGAGTCAATCACTACATCGAATTCATTGAACAGGTATTGTGTGTATTTGTTGCATCTTTTCATTCATCTATAATATAACCTTTGCTGTAGCTCCCGTGATTTCACATTTATTGGGTATTTATTCCTTGTTAACTAATATATTCTTCTTATATAAACTGTTGATTGTATGAAAGATATGTGACTACTCTAATGAATGCAATTTTCAGTTTTGATGCCTTTACATTGTTATCTTTAAAAACTCTGGGTCATCATTATGAGCAATATTTTGTGCAAGATTAATTTAGGAGGTGCTCATCATCATTGAGGAAAAGATGTCTTGCGCTTTCAAGAGAGAACTTCTAGATGCACCGAACCAATATAATTCCATGCTATTTCCATTGATTTTTTAGTTGGGATCTATAACAGCAGTGTTCCTGACTAAAATTCTTGAGATTATTTGGTAGTTCAACAGTTTGTACTCGTACCAATTACTTATAAATTTACCTGGTGCAGTTGATAACCATAAAAGGTTAGATGCTAACTATAAAGATTCTTGTTATCTGGTGGAGTCTCTACTTTGCTTACTTAATGGATCAGTTCTCACTCTAATAACTATTTTGTTTCATTGTTTCCTACAATTTTTTTCTTTCCCTTAACGAGGGATGCTCTGTTTAAAAGAAGGTTGCATCCTTGGTATAATTAGTTGAGTTCTGATCATTCCAGAAATACATGGAAGAGCACGTAGTTTGTATTCAGCTTCATCTCCCTCCTGATTTTTTTTCCCTTTATTTTCATTTTGAATGTGTGGTTGGGTGGAGGAAATGTTGTTTATTTGTGTTTTCACAACTAAACAGAACGTTCAGCTGCAGACTAATAAACATCCCTGCAAATATTAATGTTTAATGTGAGTTCCTTCTGGCGTTTTATTCAGACTTTTCCAACAATTGAATGGGGAAAGAATATAAGGGTCCTTTTAGATGTTGGGTGTGGAGTCGCTAGCTTTGGTGGTTATTTGCTGGATAAAAATGTCATTACCATGTCATTTGCTCCAAAGGATGAACATGAGGCTCAGATACAGTTTGCCCTCGAGCGTGGAATCCCTGCTACTCTCTCAGTCATTGCAACTAAAAAGCTTGCAGTTCCAGATAATGTATTTGATATGATTCATTGTGCAAGATGCAGGGTTCACTGGCATGCAGATGGTGACTGACTATTCTCAAATTTCTAGTCCTTCTACCAGATAAATTCTCAATATTTAACTAATTGAAAACTGCAGGAGGAAAACCATTGATGGAGCTCAACAGGATTCTTAGGCCAGGAGGGTACTTCGTATGGTCCGCAACACCAGTTTATAAGAAGGATGAAGGCCATCGGAACATCTGGAAAGGTTCCAACTCATGGATGCTTAGTTCTATGAACTAACATAAACTAATGCTTTCTATATAAAATTCAACTTCAATGAGACGGGCAATTAGGAAGTATTGCTAGTTTTTTCTATAACTTTTCTGTTTATGGTCAATGAATTGTGTAGGAAATGACTGCAATAGGCAAGACTAATGAAAAGAAATAGAGTTGTAATGGTGTAGCTAATTTTGAAAGGAGCAATTTTTTATGCTTGGTAGCATATAATTTTGGTCTTGTTCTTGCAGTTATGGTTAATCTGACTGAAGCAATGTGCTGGAAGATGGTGACTAGGACCTTCTTTAAAAGGGGTAGAGTCGGGCTAGCTATATATCAAAAACCAGATTCATCTTCCTGCTATGAGAATCGCAGAGAAAATAATCCTCCGATGTGCGATGAGAAGCATAGGGTGAATAGTTCATGGTATGTTTGAAACACTATGATGACAATAATTATCTATATCTTCATTCAAATCATCATAACTTTTTCACATCCAATATATAGGTACACACCACTGGACAGCTGCCTTCTACCATTGCCCTCGAGTAGCTATGAGTGGCCTGCATCCTGGCCTCAGAGGCTCAACACAAAACCTCTAAGTCTATCACTTGAAACAGATGCTGAAGAAGCATTCAACGAGGATACAAGACACTGGGCATCATTGGTATCAGATGTATACTTAGGAGGCCTTGCTATAAATTGGACTCGTGTGAGGAATGTGATGGACATGAATGCAGGCTATGGAGGGCAAGACAAATTTACTTTTTAACTTTTCTGCTTCCTTTCTGTGTTCAGTGTCTTATGATATTCCTATGGTAATACAGATTTGCTACAGCGCTGATTGATCTACCTCTGTGGGTAATGAATGTTGTTCCTATCAGTGGACTGGATACTCTACCCATTATCTTTGATAGGGGCTTAATTGGCACATACCATGACTGGTGTGAGTCCTTCAATACCTATCCTCGGTCATATGATCTTGTACATTCCAGCTTCCTCTTTGGAAATTTAAGTCAAAGGTTAAGTCTCTACTTCCTGAGTAGTAGTTTGATTTGTTGCTAATCTGAATGTGATTCTTGCAGTAATTTTAGCTTGATTTGCTTTAGAAAGATGTCTTTCAAGATGAACTTTTAGTTTCCTCTTCTGCAGATGTTATCTAGTGGATGTCGCTGCAGAGTTGGATAGAATGGTGAGACCTGGTGGATACCTTTTAGTTCAGGACTCTCTGCAGATGATTAAACAACTAGGCTCAATTCTACGTTCACTTCATTGGTCAGCAACTCTGCATCAACATCAATTTCTTGTTGGTAAGAAAGAATTTTGGCGCCCCAAAGACGTTGCAAGGGAATGAAAAGTCCCAGCAGTTTTGTATATTTTACAGTAAAATCTCCAGTTTATGAGTGGAGAGAAATATATATAGTTCTCAACAAGTTATAGCAAATTTTCTTCTGAATATTCAAGGAAGTATTGAAATGATGTTGTTTTCCCTGGAACAGTTATTTACCGAGTCATCCCTTAACAGTTGAGTGCGGAACCAAAAGTGTCAGCTATCTTCAATTGCCACGGCTCAATCCCAAGCTATTCTGATCAATGCTCTCCTTAAATCCAATATTCAATAATTTTACTCTCAAAATTCTTTACATTTTTATTGACATAGAAAATCTGTGACAGATTAAAGGAATCCTAGTGATAAGGGCCCTAAAGTACACATACCACAATAACAACTAATTTGATTGTCTCAATCCTTTTCTTCCTCTATACTGCCAACTCTACCTGAATTTTGGAAACTTGTCACTTCTTCCAGATAGTAATTTTTTTATGTAAATTTAGAACTTTAATGCAATATATATTGGCAACCAAAAGAATAACAAACTCTGCGCCATCTCTGAATGCTAATAGTGATAAAACTGAGAATTTTTAATTGTTTTTTTCACTTCAAATTTTATTTAGTATGATGATGACATGAGTTGATCCTTAAATAAAGAAGTAATAACCAATCCGAATTATTTGAGACTCCGGTGTATTTCTTTTATACTGGTATTCAAAGTTCGTTATGAAGAAAGAACTGACACTTGACTTCAGTTACTCCTCCAGGCTACCACATTCCAAAGACAATGAAGGCTCAAAACTCAGGTTCATATTAAACACAAAGACAAGAAAAAGCATTAAATCAACCAAACCATCAAAACAAAGTTCATTTCCTGACACTTGACATCATTATGGAAACCTGCACCTTTTAACACAAAAACATAAACTGTACTGGCAAACCACATAGGCAAGAAATTAAGGATCAAAATGTCATGTAGTGTTGTTACTCACGGGATGCTCTCCTAGGAAAAGAACGTATTCTTCAAACGAGGTGTCATAGCAGAAAATGAACCAAACTTCAAAGGAGATGCTACACAGATTGTCTGCAGTGTCGTTCATAAGCTTGCCATTGGCAGCTGAAATGGTTCGAGCATAACAATCAGCTTCATTGGAGTAAGAATAAGTTTGTTGAGTGATTGCCCCACCATGTAAAACATTGTGATCTTGAACAACCATCCACCCATTGCATTGCTGCCGATTTTTCAATGAGATTGAAGAACCTCCATCCAACTTCTTCTTCTCCTTCCATTCATGGTCCAAATCAGAAAGCATCAAGGTCGTATCATTCTCCATTGATGGTAAAGTCTTAGAGGCTATAGTAAGCGGAAATTTCCTCTTCACGTTGGTTTTAGAAATCATGCCACCACTATCAGACAACACTCTAACTTCAACCTCTTCCTTCACTTTCTGCTTAATCTTCTTCTCAGTTATGTTTAGATAAAACTTAATTTCGTTCTCGAACTTCAATTCACGCTTGATTATAGTAGTCGAATTTCCTGCTGTTAAGTTCACCCAAGAAGAAATCTCGCTTTTCCTTTTAACCTCAACCTCAAATGATCCATCAAGCCCTAGAAAACTCGAAGACCGCTCAATCTTGAACTTAGGGGTACCAAAATCAATGACTTTAGCCGGCACTTGACAAGGCAATGCGCAATTTTTATCCAGCCATAGGTGCAAATTTGCCACAAGCCAAAATGGGATACTATCATTCACCAAAAGCCCTATAAAATGGGCTTGACCATCGAGTAGAAGCCCCAAATATGGAGTTAAATCAATGTCATAAGAAGGAAGATCAAAGGACCCAATTGAAACCAGTGATTCCCAATACAGAGGATTAATTCCACCTGTGAAAATAACAGGAAATGGAACTATGGATCCAACTAAAATTCCATCTATATTCACTGAAACTTCCCTGTACGCCCCATGGCCTCTCTTGGTGGTCAAATTATTCATTTGTATGTATGAATCAGGAGGATTCGAGTACCAAAACTCATCATACCCATGTGAGATGATACGTAAATCTCAATCACAGCTTTGTATGTATTCTTCGGAATAATAACTCTCTGCCCATGCAACCCCGATTCGTTCAGAATCCGGTACCAAAATCCTTCTCTTCCATTTCCTGTTACTGGTATAATCAAATCTGCCGGTTTTTCATACTCAATTGTCAAATCATTCGCAAAAACATCATTTTCCAGCTTCAGTTTCCGATTGTTCCACTTCGATAAGGAAGCGTCCATTTTCTTAACATCCTAGTACACGAAACTTATATTTGTTGTCAAAAATAAGCAATCACACAAAAATAAATATGATATAATAATATGAAAAATGAGAAAATTATGACATAAAATATTTAACGTGGTTCACCCGACATCTTTTTTTGGGCTACGTCCACGAATCAACACTTTTATTATATTTCTTCTACTATTAAAAATAGTAGGCACAAGTGTACAATTTCATCTACTATTATAAATAGTAGGCACTCAGAGAAAAATACAAAAAACAGTGAAAACACTATTTCTTTTAGGAAAAAATATTTCCTAAGCACACAGTCTATTTTTCTCACAGACTATTTTATTTTATAGTCTATGGTATACCTCACATAAGAAAATATTTATTCTCTCTTTATGACTCTCTCTGTATTTTTTCTTTCTTTCTATTGGTGTGTTTAAATAAGGGCAGAGGCCCTCTATTTATAGTGTGAGGAAAAGTTTTCCACCTCTCTTGACCAATCAGAGAGGAGGATTGGCTGCAATTTGCAAATTGCAGCCTACTCTTTTTGACCTTTGAAGACAAAGGCAATTTGCCTTCTTTGAACAAATGGGTATGGACCCCATTAATCTCCCCCTCCAGACACATTTACCGAAAGGAGGTACTTCTATCCTTTTAGAGAGAGCTCATGCCGACAAGTTCTTTACACAGTTCAAACTTGTCTCTTGTCACAACCTTGGTCAGCATATCTGCAGGATTTTCATTTGTAGAGATCTTTTCAATCTGCACAGATTTATTCTCTATCTTTTCTCGAATCCAGTGGTATCTCACATCCATATGTTTTGTCCTTGCATGGTACATCGAGTTCTTGATCAAGTCTATTGCACTTTGACTATCGTAATAGACAACATACTCCATCTGCTGTATCCAAGCTCTTGAAGGAATTGTTTAAGCCATATCATCTCTTTGATAGCTTCAGTAGCTGCAATATACTCAGCTTCAGTTGTAGATAGTGTGACGCACTTCTGCAACTTTGACTGCCATGATACAGCTCCTCCTGAAAAAGTAAACAAATATCCAGTAGTGGATTTTCTGTTATCAAGATCACCAGCCATATCAGCATCTGTATAGCCCTTTAGGATTGGACTAGAGCCTCCAAAACATAAGCATTCATCTGAGCTTCCTCTTAGATACCTGAGAATCCACTTCACAGCTTCCCAGTGCTCTTTTCCTGGATTATCGAGAAATCTACTGACAACACCAACTGCATGAGCAATATCCGGTCTAGTGCATACCATTGCATACATTAGACTTCCAACGACAGA
>JAOTQR010000092.1:9904246-9934777 GCA_025774065.1 Solanum ossicruentum
CTAGTGCTGATTGATCACGTCCATCTGGTCGCTTGTCTACCAGAAAGCTAAGTTGTTGTATAGCCATGAGATACTTGTGAATCGCCTTGGACCAAGAGAGATAATTTTTATCATTGAATTTGACCAAATTAACTTGCAAAGAGGGGAAAACAGGAGCAAATAGTGTTGGAGTAGGCTTAGGAGCAAACTGTACTGGAGTAGTCTGAGGAGGAACAGATTTATCTTCTTTTATGGTTGGCTGAAAATTAGCGATAGAAAAAAAAAAAGAATAGCGACGGCAGCGGGCAGCAGCCGAAAATAGGCAGCGGCAACCGGAGATAGGTGGGGCGACGGCGGCAGGTAGCAAATGGAGACAAGTGGAGGCGGCGGGCGACGACCGAAGACACTATCGTCGCTGAAATATAATCACCGAAAATAATTTAGACAATTCTTAAATATAAATCTCGATTTCTGATGCGAAAGATCCGTTTAAAGGAAATCGCAGAGCATACATCAAAGAAAAATATTTAAGAATGTCTCATGGCTCTGATACCATGTTGAAACATATAAAGGAAATATAAAAAATATATTTCTAAGTGTATTTTACATTGTACAATTGAAACCCTTTATATAGGCTAGAAGAAAGAGTATGATGTTTAACTTAACCAATGTGGGATATATTTTCTTTTCCACTTCTATACAAATAACACACATATTATTTATTGTTTCTTAATCCCTATGTCAAATCAATAAGGAGTTGTTTGGTGTGAGAGATAAGAATAAATAGTCATGGAATTAAAAAATAGGAGAAAATAGCCCCAAAAAATCTAACCTATACTCGTATTTCAAACTACACACTTTAACTTTACGGGAACCCTATCACCTACCTGAACCATTTTAAATTAAAATAATTACACCCTTAAAAAGCCACAACCACATCTATATTAATGTGTGAATCTCACGCGTTTGACACATGAAAATTTGATTAATTTATTATATTTTCAGTCCTTTTTATAATTCTTTTCCCCTTTCTCTTATATTCTCCCCTATTCCTTCATATCCCTAAGTTATTTCACCATTACTGCAACACCAAAGTCCATTAAAGTTGACCTGGAAGGAACCAAGAAGAACAACAATTGCTAAACTCGTGGAGCTATATTCAAGCTTTGATCGTCCGAAATCTAACAACCAAACTAATAAAAAGTGAAGGGAAAGTACAATCCTTGAATTCCAAATCCAAATCAAACCTCAACTTCCTTGTATCAACACTGTAGGACGCTAGGCTCACAAAGAACCAATGAAACCTTCGAGTTCCAAGCATTCAAAGTTCCCCTTCTTCCTCATCCTTTGGGAAATAGAAGCATTTCATCTCCTTTTTTTTCAATTTTTAACTTTGGGTATTACAAAAACAACCCAATTTTCTTTGCAGAAAAGGAAACAATAACTTCAATGGTAGGTCTAGAAAAAATTTCAAAAAAAGATGATGGAATTAAAGATTTGAAGGGGAAAAAGTTGATTCACTATCGATGGAACATTTGATGAAATTGATAACATATGAATTTTAAGACGTAGTTGATCAATTGGGATTTAAGATTGATAGTTAAAGGATCTATTGATTAAAAAAAAATCTTCTTTTGGAAGTTCAATTGGATTTGATGTAAACCCAATTTGATTGTTTTCAAATTTGATCCAAATCCTTTTGGATTGATGTAAATACATGTCTTTCTCTATAATTGATTTGATTGATTTATAAGTTTTTGTACATGAAAGTTTAGAATTTTATGTGAAATCAATAATATTAAATCTGATGAAAATGGTGATAGAGTGGAGACTTAGAGATGCTAAGTGGTGGAGGAATTTGATCTTTTTGTTGTAGAGAAGAAAGATCATAAATAAGAAAAAAAATTAAAAATACATATATTTAAGAAAAGAGATATTAAAAAAAATATTTTAATATTTACTTTCTATACTCACTCTCTCAAAGAGAGTGAAATACACTTAGATTGCCAGCTAAGCGTTTAAGGAGGTAACAATTTCAATTTTAAATACTCTAAGGGGGTGATAGGACTCCTATGAAATTAAAGTGTGTAGTTGGAAATACGAGTATAGGTTAGGGGTCTTTTAGCTATTTTCTCAAAAAAATAATGAAGGGATAAAATTTGGTATCTTGTTTGGTTGCCAAGTTTGGGATAACTTATTCCACCATTTATACCATATTGATAGGATGAATTATTCCATATATATGGTGGGATAACTTATCCAGGATAGTTAATCCGGGGGATAACTAATCTTGGGATAAATTTTTCCCAACCAAACAACCCCCAAGGGACAAGTAATGATGGATAGCAGGAGTACATATTATAAAAACATAATTTGTATCTAAGTTTTAATATTTAAAAAAATTTGAATGAACTTTGAGTTTAACTCTTTTATTTTTAATACTCTATTTTATTTTTATTTTTAATTATTTTGTAATTCGACCCACGGGCTGGCCCAATTCATACTGTAAAAGCCCCACAAATCAACAGATTTATTCAGGCCGAGCTAAAAAGTCCATAAATGAGCTCCAAAAATCGTAGCCCAACCTTGTTAAATCATGGGTTAGGTCAGGCCGGTCCAACGGGCCTAGCCCATATTGACGGCTCTATTCGTGAGATTGTCAGATTGTATGGATTATTTGCCTATCATCTCAAATAGAGGAGCTCAATTCACATCCCAATTTTGAAGGTCTTTTCAGAAAGGATTGAATTCTACGGTGAATCTTAGCATAGCTTTTTATCCCCAGAGATATGGCCAAACAGAGCGCACAATATGAATATTAAAGGATATATTGAGGGCTTGTGTCCTTGACTTCAAAAGTAATTAGGATGATCATTTTCATCTGATCGAATTTACATATAATAATAATTATTATGTAAGTATTTAGATGGATCCCTATGAAATTTTATATGGGAGGAAATATAGATCATCCGGATAAAATGCGACTCTTTTGAAAAATTTCTGGATAAATTATGTACATGTATGGTTTCTTTTTGTCCATATTTGTTGTTCAGTAATTACAACAAATACTGCTTGCATTTAACTTAGTCGGCTGCATTATTAAATAACAATCAATTAGTGATGGCCCCCTTTTATTTTCCGATGTTGACTACTTGGATGGTCAAATCCAAAGGGGTCCACAACTTGCTGGTTTCTTAAATTTTATTTTAAAGACAAGACGACAATACAGGGTGAATACTTTTTTGTTTTAATTAATTTATCATTTTTAAATATCTTTTTATTTATTTTTCTTATAATTTTCTAATTTTAGTTTTTATATAGCATATTTAAGATAGAAAATTAAAATATATTAATAAATTTTTAATTTTAGATTAAAAGATTTTAAGACTTATTTTCATTTCTTAAATTTTGTATAAAGTCAAAATAGAATTAAAAAATTAAAACAAGAGTAGAATATTATTTACCAAGTATATTACTAATATCATAGAAAATTTTCACATGAAAATGAGAAGAAACCTTTGAGAATGTTTTTACCGTTACAAATTGTAGGCATGAATTTGGATAAGTAAATTTTAATTACAAGATGATCATATCAAAAATATATAAATTTCATTTATTTCGTCCACTGTGCAGCAAGAGTATATAATAAAGAAACGGAGGATGAGACAAACATTTGTGAACAAGTGTTAAAATCCCATTGTACTTCTCCTATTTTTCTTTGGTAGATCTTCATTAGTCACACAAATTATATATATATATATATATATATATATATATATATATTGAGAGAGACATACATCCACACGCACATTTAATACTTTTCAGAGTTGAGTGATTCTATCATTTGAATTGGTCTCTCTTTTTTATGAGGGTAGAAAAATTTATTGGTGATTTTAAAATTTACTGAAATTTATAGGTAATTTTCGATCTACTTATTTAATTAGATTGCAGACCTTCCTCGATTGTTTGTCTCAACAACTTCACTAATGAAAGTGAATATTGCTTGCCTTACACATTTCATCAACTGCCAATCAAGATCTTGCAAAGTTTGTGATTCATCATTTCCACCTTCTTTTCTTAAATAATTTTTCAGATAAAAAAATAATTAACATGTATTCCTTTTTTTTCTTTTTGATATTCGAATGTGTGAAATAATTCAAATCCCTTCCTTCTTGATTAAAAATATGAGGACTTAATTAAGTTGTCCCATATCCTTATTTCCTATTACTCTGATTCTCCTAACATGTTAAATCAGTACCCAACAACCAAATTTAAAAAAAATATTTTATGTCACCATTAGCACTTAGTAGATGAAGATTTTGTTTGGATTAGCTAAAAAAAAGCAACTTTAAAAGTTCTTCAAAATAATTTTTAAAATAATTTATTTTAAAAATAAGTAATTACGTGTTTGGATAAAAATACTTAAGTTGAAAAAGAGATGTTAATGTGTTTAGTATCAAAGTGTTGTTAAACACTTTTTAGTCAAAATATCTGAAATACCCTTAAACTATTGCACATTATAAAAAAAATGTTGATTATTACTCTACTTTTTTTGTTTCTAAATTAGATTATATAATTTTAATTCATCTTCAAAATAAATTGATTATATAAGTTAATTTATATGTCTAAGTTATTTTTAATTTTTAAAATATATAATTTTAATAAAAAACATAAAATATTTGAGTTTTTTTAAATTATAAATTACAATAAGTAATGATTATATTTCTTCTTTATCATAAATAATTTATAGAAAAATAAAATAAAAAGAAAATAATTAAGAAAAAATGGAGGAAAAAAACAGGAAGAAGGAAAAAAATGAAAGAAAGAAAAAGCAAGGAAAAAAAGAACAAAAGTTGAAAAAATGAAAGAAAAAAAGTAAAAATAAAATAATATAAAAATTATAAACAAATAATGGAGATAAAAACATAAATTTGTTATTCAATAAATGACTTTAAGCCAAAAGAAAAAAACTTTTAACTTTTGATTTATTTTAGAAATTTATCAAACAAAATAAAAAAATTGACGCTCATCCGAAAAAAAAAAAGAAGTATGGGGCCACCTGAATTTTCCAAGTAAGCTCCTCAATGAAGATAACAAGGAGAGATGATGAGCTGTCTTTAGCTTTTACTCGGTCATTCACGTCACTTTTTTTGTGAAAGGAAGAAGTAGGCAACTTGTCTTGAAAATTCTATCAAAACTCAAAAAGAAAAATTCACGTTTTGCACAGTAACAATCCCATTTCGAAAATTCTTAAGTCAAAAAAGAGCTTCCAGTTTTTGGTTGCTTGGACGCGTTCTCCTTTTCTTCTCTCTTCCAACAATTGTTTTCAGCTTTTGGAATTGTTTGTGTTTTCTATGTAATGAATTGGCACTGCAAATTTAGCTTGTTGGTTATTGCGCTGTTTTTCTGTTTGGTGCATCAGGAATTGAGTTTCTGTTGGTCTATCAATGATGAAGGTATTAGTCTTATTATTATTATCTGCCATTTAGGACTCAAAAGTTTTGTTTTAGTCTTTATTCCTTTTCTTGCAGGTTTGGCACTATTGAGATTCAGGGAGAGAGTAGAGAGTGATCCATTCGGGGCTTTGTCGAATTGGAAAGATGGTGATGGAGTGGAAAATCCCTGTACTTGGTTAGGAGTTGGCTGCTTAAATGGGAATGTTGTTTCTCTGTAAGTAGTAAAAATTGCTGCAATTGTTGATCTACTTGGTTCATATAGATTTGGTCTCTATTTGAATTCTCAAACTTTTCGCTGTATGATCAAAAGACAAGCTTTTGGTATGCTCACTCTTTTGCTACATAATTAAACTTAAGTTGATCTCTAAATTCTGAATGATGAAACCACAGTCTAATGCAAGGGAGAGACTTCGAAAACCTGGTGCTCCTCTAGAAAGGGAACACATGGAGGGCTTTTTTAGCAGCTTAGGTTACTAGATTCAAGGTACAAAGATAGAAAAAATTAAGCTTGATCACAAATCAAATACGAGGAGGCAAATTTCACATATTACCTTTGATGCCAACTTTCTCCAGTTTATTGATGTTTCTCAATTAAATTTAAACTAGATAATTAGAGCTACACTTATAACATGATTGCTTTGTTTCTTGGCCTGATACATAATTCTATAGTTCCAAGAATTAAGTAGCTGTCGAATTTTGTGAAAAGGGCAATTATTTCATAGCTAGAATATATTCTTCTCTAGCTAACTCTAGAAACACATTCTACTTTATCCATTTCTCGTGAATGCAATGAATTTCATTCGCAATGTCTCCATTTATTATCATGAATATATTTTCAAGATAGTAAGTAGCATAGCATGTAAGTGGAATTGGCTATCGTAAAAATATCTATGATGCTGATGTTCTTATGTGTTTGACTTAGAGGTGTTTTATTATCTGCTCACAGGGACTTGAAAGATCTCCATCTATGTGGTACCCTAGCTCCTGAACTCGCACGCTTGGTTCACTTGAAGTTTATGTATGTGCATATTTATACATGTCTTCATTTTCCTAGTCGCTGTTGTTACAAACTCTAAATTTAAGTCTTTTTCTTTAATATAATTGGCATCTCACTGGAGACTTCTTTACAGAATTTTACGTAACAATTCCTTTACTGGGTTCATACCTGATGAGATTGCAAAGCTAAAAAAATTGGAGATTCTGGACCTGGGATATAATAACTTTAGCCAACCGCTGCCTTCCAACCTTTGCAATAATCCCTCTCTGGAAATTCTGTGAGTTCAAACAGAGATGTAGTCATTTTTTAACTTTATCTCCTTGTTCCCTTACTTACAAAGTTGCACTAATGCAGTTTATTAGACAACAATGAGCTGTTTAGCCACATATCTCCTGGAACTGATAGACTTGAAATGGTCCCAGATGTCCATGAAAATAACAACCATGCTCCAAGATTCCAACCTTTGTCACTTCCCAATGGAAGATTAATTTTAAGGTAAACATCTTTCAATCAAAAGAAATGTATATTTTAAGAGTAGTCGTGTGTACTGGTAACATCAAATATCCAACACAGTAAGAGTAAAATGACTTGAATGATTAGATTCAATTATTGGAATACATATTCCTGGAATAAGTATGCATCTGTAGCAATTCATTGCTTGTTCTTATGACCCCCTGATGCTTCCAAAGAAGTTTAGAAGTCCCATTGACGCCTGTTTTCTAGTCTAAGTTGTTGGACTCTTCATTTTCGGTGCCGCACCGGTGTCGACACGACGTGGCTGTGGGATCCGTACCCGATCTGTCAACCGTTTTGTGTATTTTGACCAAATTCAAGGGAGAAATTTTAATCAGATTCAATGATTTATGTAACCAAAACTAATGCTAAGGTTCAATTGAAGAATGGAATATCTTGTATATATAAATTTCTACTATCACCGTCTTTCCTTTTATCTTCTTACTTGATTCTCCTCTTGATCGATATTTTTCTCCTCAAGTTTTCCTTATAATATCTCATAATTTACGTTTTATAACTATATTTTTAGATATTTGAATTATTTTTAGCCGAATCCCCACACCCATATTTAACATGGTTCCTTATCCTCGAATCTTAAAATTTTGATCACAGAGGATCCGACCTCTAGATTCATACCAGTATCGGACACCAGCAACCGAGTCCGAGCAACTTAGTTTCTAGTTGTCTTTTAGTTTTCTTATGGTTGGCCTTCACATCGAACACCTCTAGTTTCCCTTTAATGGCCTGATTGGTGATTGTTAAGCACATTTTGATTCATGTTTGCACAAAAAATGTTTTCAATTCATTTTGTGATACTTCTGGAAAGACAAACTACTAATCTTTTCTTTTCATCTTGTGATAATTCGCCTTGTTTTCAATCAAGCATTGCACTAACTTCTTTTATGGGTATATACTTATTTGGTTGCAACTCACATAGTTATCATGAAATTTAAATTATTTGTAGGACTACAGAAGCACTTGGAAATGTAGCTGGAAGAAAATTACTAGAAGTATCATCTGTTTCTATCCCAAGTAACTTCTGGAAAAAATTTCGGCCAATCTTCCGACTTCTAGACTCTCCTGAAGTTGGTGTTGAGAACAGTGCACCTTCATCATCCCCATCTCCATCACCGAGTCCTTCTCTTTCCCCATCTCCTACACCGGCAATTACTGGAGAACCTCATCTGGCTCATTCATCGAGATCCTCTCCTCCATCTTCACTTCTCACTCCTGCAGAGAACAATAGTGGAGTTAAAGATGCCATACGTAGTCACCATCGAGCTTTAATATTGTCTGCAGCTATAGGAGGTTCTATTCTATTATTAATATTGATAACTGGCACAATCTTCTTTCGAAGCAACAAAATGGCTGTTGTAAAGCCTTGGGCCACTGGATTGAGTGGACAGTTGCAGAGAGCATTTGTAACTGGTAATTTTCTATCTTTCGATGAATGAATAGTATTTCTATTTGTAGAACCAAAACAGTTGTCTAAAATTCAGATCCATAAAATAGAAGCTTATATGGACATATGTATCTGTAAATCTAAATTTGGACTTAAAAGTATTATTCAAATGGCAGAAGCTTAAATGGACCTTTTCGCCCATAATATGAGCTTCTTACAAGCTTCTTTTTAATTGTTAATAATCTTTTTGTTTTCCCCTTTTCTCTTTTTGATATCTTGAAATGTTTGTTCATCAATATGAGCAAATAGTCTTCGATAGACAGCTGAGTTTTATTATTCTAACCATGTGAACAGGTGTGCCAAAGCTGAAGAGATCAGAACTAGAGGCAGCCTGTGAAGATTTCAGCAATGTGATCGGTTCCTCATCGGTTTGCACACTATATAAGGGCACATTATCCAGTGGAGTTGAGATAGCTGTTATATCTCGTACAGTAGTATCTATTAAGGATTGGTCAAAAGATATGGAAGCCCATTTCAGGAAAAAGGTGTTTTTAGGTCTTCCAGTTGGAATTTTACATCTTGTTTTTTCCAATCTGTGAGTTTCTAATGTTTTTTCCTGCTTTTACCAGATCGATACATTGTCAAAGGTCAACCACAAGAACTTTGTCAGCCTCCTTGGTTATTGTGAAGAAGAGGATCCATTTACCAGAATGATGGTTTTTGAGTATGCTCCTAATGGGACCCTCTTTGAACATCTGCACAGTAAGTTTCTGATGAAAAGTGTATCCATTATGATTTACTCAATACTGTTAAGCCGACTCATCTACATCTGCTTGATCGAACTGTCTAGGCAATACCTTTATATAGTAGGTAAAACGATACCCGCATTCGGTGTTTACACAAACCGTATTTATATGCTATTGTTAAGTGATAAGTTGATGTGAGGATGTGTATTAATATTATTGGTTCAATGATAATAGTGGGTGCAAAAACACATCTTATGTATTCATTGGGTGGTGTAAACACCAGGTGTAACTAGGTTCGTGCTCTACCTAGAGTATGGCGTCTGCGGATGTGTCCTTAGTCTCGTGTCGATAATTTGTCTGTAATTTGAGAAGTAACCATTTTCAAATTATCCTCATAAGATGTTTGACCATTGTACTTCAAATTCTCTCGTTTATTTACTCGAAGAATCATTGATTCTGGATAAAATGTTCACACCTGTACAAGACATCTTTAGTATTTACATGCTCTTTCAACAATTTATGTTTAGCTTTCCATGTGATAAACAACTATCCTTTAATGTGAGCGAATTGTCTAATGTTTATGCCAGATGTTTCTTGTGCGAATGTGATGAATAAGCACTATTAGATGTAACTGAAATATATAGTGCTTACATATTTATATATATATATGTATGTGTGTGTGTGTGTGTGTGTGTGTTTGTGTATATATGTGTGTGTGTATATAAAGGCAAGCGCTATATATATATAAAGGCAAGCGCGGTGCTCTAAAGCAATGTGCAGGATCCGAGGAACGGCCCAACCACAAGGATCTATTGTACGAAGTCTTACCTTGTATAATATATACACACGCATTACAGTTGTAATGACTCCGATTTAAAAAGGCAAGGGTGGAATGAAAGGAACAAACTGATAAAGGTTTCCAATGAATTAGAAATGCATTACTTTATTTGGATTGTGTAATTACAGCTTCTATGATCTTGGAACGTGTTTTCCTGCCTCTCCAGTGACAATGGTTCTTCTTTCCTTATTTGCTCCATTATGACAGAAAGATATCTAATTCTAGTGTTTTGCAGTAAGGGAAGCTGAACACTTGGACTGGGGGATGCGAATGAGGATAACAATGGGCATGGCATACTGCCTTGAGCACATGCACAATTTGTCACCATCGTTACCTCATAAAAACTTGACCTCCTCTGCTGTGTACCTCACAGAAGACTCTGCAGCCAAAATATCGGATTTTGGTTTCTGGAATGAGACAGATCCAGCTGAAATGGAGTCAAGTCCAGAAAGTAATGTTTACAGTTTTGGTGTCATTCTGTTTGAGATGATGACTGGTAGGCTCCCTTACTCATCAAACAGTAGCTCTCTTGATGACTGGGCATCAGACTATCTTAGGGGAGGAGAATCCCTGAGAGAAATGATTGATCCAACTTTAAATTCTTTCCAAGAGGAGCAGCTAGAGAGAATAGCGGATGTGATTAAAATGTGTGTACATCCTGAGCCAAGGGGACGACCGACAATGAGAGAGGTTTCGTCCAGATTGAGAGAGATAACAGGCATAGGACCAGATGGGGCAACCCCAAGACTCTCTCCTCTATGGTGGGCTGAGCTTGAGATTATATCAACAGAGGCTTGTTAATTCAAATTGGCCTTTAGATGGTAATCAATATAGAGGCTGTATATACAAAGATGGGTGGATCACCAGAGCATCTCCACTCTGGGGGCCAAGGAGAAGTTTTTGTTTGTGTACAAAAAAGAAGAAAATTTAGTGTGTAAGTAACTTTTAATCGCCTTAATTTGCTTTCTTCGAGTCTCGGGATCAATTCTATTGCTGTTGTATACTCTAGAAGTGGTAAAATTAAACCAACTTGGGTACTTCATCCAACCCATGGAAGTTTGGGCATGTTATTAGCTCAACTCAACCCAACCCATTTAAAATTGGATTGATATCCAATTCGAATTGATTCAAGAAGAATCTTGTAAAAATATTTTTAAAGCATTTTTTTTTAGTTTAATGTATTTTATATAGTCACAATAAAGAAAAATATAATTTAATTAAGTACTAAACTGGCTTTGCTGGACTGAAAATCCTGAAAATTGGCTTTACTGCATTGAAAACCACGAGCATGTCAAATTTAATCATAAAATTAAAATTTGACTTATCTATTAACATAACTTTTGAATGAAGAGTATAAAATCAAAATTTAATTTATCTACCAATATAATTTTCGATGAAGCAGTGTCAATCAACACCCCTCGGCAAAGAGTAGTTCTGCCCGGTAATACAATATTTGCATTATTAAATTCATAATCTTGCATCATTTATTGGCGAACCAAAAGATCCCTACCTCATGTTGAACTCCCTTCATTTACGCCAATTCCGACAATTTGAAAACAATAATTGACACATCACGTCAAACCAATTCCAACAAAATCCCATATTTCACTTCTTGAGATTGAGGGAATAACAGCGAAAGTAACATGAAATCATATTTAATTTTCTTAATTCTGAAATTTAGGTTCTATTTTTATTTTGGAAAAAGGTCAAACATATGTTGACCAATTGAATATTAAGCATTATTTTAATTTAACTTTTCTGATACTAATCATGTATTTTAAAATACATATTCAATTTGTGAAAGTAAAAGTACACTCATTTGATTTAACTTCACGGAATATGGATAAAGCATTTTTTACTTGGGATGAGACAATACTTTTCATTAAATTTTGAAGTGGTTAGCACGTAGAAGAATCTAGGGGGAAATAAGACATAAGACGGCTAATAAACTATTATACTGAGTATAAACTTGTGTAGATGGTCACCACGTCTGGAAACAAATGAGGATCAATACTGATTCGACAAAATGTGGCTTAGTAACATTCACGTTCTTGACAACAAATCCATGCCAAAAACTAATATATATAGGAACCTACCTCAAATGAACGCAAAATCACATTCTGAAACCAACATAAGCTCCACAATATCGATGGCAAGCAGTCAACTTGTCCTGATCATTTGTTTGCTCCTTGCATTAGCCATTCCACTTACAATCGCGTATGACAATGTGCCAACTAAGTCTGTAGAGAAGACTGCCGAAGTGGTGGTTGAAGGCATGGTCTACTGTCAGAGCTGTGATAACTATGGATCATGGTCTCTGTCAGGAGCTAAACCCATTGCAGAAGCTAAAGTTAGTGTTATCTGCAAAAATCACATGAAAAGAGTGAGCTTCTACAAGGCATTTAAAACAGATGAAAATGGCTACTTATTTGCACAGCTAGATGGCTTCAAAATGGGGCATTCTTATCTTGATCATCCTCTACATTCATGCCGTGTAAAACTGGTCGACTCTCCTCTTGAAAACTGCAATGTGTTCACTAATGTCAACTATGGAATCACCGGTGCTCGACTCCGATTTTTAGACAAAACATTGAGGCGAAGTAATTATGAGGATGTAATTTATGCTGCAGGCCCCTTCGCTTTCCGACCAGCTTACTGCCCTCCTAAGCCAGAATATTAATTGATTTCCACCATGTACTTTTATATTTTGATCTTTTTACTGGTTTTATGCTTTCGCAAGAGTATTGAGTATAAATTTTCCTTCTCTGTAAGCCAATTGTGCAACATTCCTCACATTTCTAACAACATTTTGGTCACTTCATAATTGACTTTCCCCTATCTCTCTCTCCATAAGTTTGTACTGTGAGATCTCAAACTTCAACATAAAACAACATATCCAGTGTAATCCCACAAATGGGGTCTGGGGAGGGTAGAATGTACGAAGACCTTACCACTACCTCAACATAAATATGACCAAATTAGATGTATCAGATCCATCTCACACGTCTCAAAATTTAGCCATGATGTGATGGAAAACAAAAACAGTCAAAAAACTCAAACTCTATTTATGTTTTAAAAGATAAAACAAGAAGAAATGACCAGCTTGAAAGAAAAAAAAAAGAGTTTACCAGCATCTTAGAAATCCAATGGCATTGCAAACATTTTATTTATCTCATCCATAGCCTCCTTTGTGCACACAGTTTTCTCAAACAAGTCATTATCCCTTTTTGACAAAGAAGTTGGCTGGAAACTCTTAGGTTGATGGTGTGGTTCATCATCTGGAAGTATCAAGAACCTACTGTTATCTCTCTCCAGCTTAGGTGCTAATCCTTGTTTCTTTGATTTGCCTTTCCTTGCAAACTCAATTGGTCTTCCGAACATGCTATTAATATCATCCATAGCCTCCTTCAAGTTAATTGTTGGTTCTACAAGGCCATGATGGCAAACATTTTCAACGGCTGATTCTTCTGAAATGGTGGAACCAACAAATTTATATACAACTGTGTCCTCCCTACGGAGTCTTCCTTGAGGAGGCCTTTCAACATTTTGATCTCTAGAATATTCTGAAGTAAAATCAGTAGGGCTAGGAAACACAAAACCTTTAATGATTCCATCTTCAATAGTACATCCAGTCAAATTGTTAAAGTTACCCATATCTAATTTATCCAGCTCATTAACTCCCTCCATCACATCATTGGTGTCGTCAGCATCAATATATATCTGAAATGGCTCCTGCATGGGCTGTTGAGTCTCAAGTCTTGTGCTTTTAGGCACTGATGCACCATTTGTCAAGGTTTGGCGAGAAGACCCAACAGCACTATCAGTGTTTTCGTCGATAAATACCTTAAAACCATTGTTTGATATCTGATCAACTTTTGGCTGGTTTCTACGTGAATGTTTCCCAACAAGAGATGGCCCTAATGGCTCTCGAAACATGCTGTTAATTGCATGTATTGCCTCCTTTGTATTAATAGTAGGTTCCACAAGACCATGATGTCGTGCATCTTCGACATCAGACTTCCCAACAATCACATTACCAACAAATTTAACTACAACTGTGTCTTCACCAGTAAACTTTTGGCGTCTATCAGTTTCTATAGTGTCTCCAACATAACTTTTTAGACTGAGGTCACTCCTGAGTTCCTTCTGAAGAGCAGGACCACCATGAATATTTTCATTCACTTGTGACTCTCTCTTGGATCCATGTGAAATGGCAACCTCATTTTTCTGATCTAAATGCTTGGATCGTGCACTGGGTAACTGATCCCTGATGATGACAGGATTGTTGTCATTTCCACTTAAATTCTCATTATTTCCCTTAACCTCATTGTTCTTCAAAGTGATGTTTTCAGCACCAAGAGAACATATTTTATTTTTTCCTTCCTGCCGCTGCAGAACAAATTACTATTATCAGTTAATGGTTCATACAAACAAAAGGAATACATTTGTTAGACAATATGGCCATTGTAACCAACCTGTATCCTATTACTCTTACGCTGCTCCATGCGATGAAGGAACTGCTCATATGACTTATGTAACTCATCAAGTGGCTCAGCAAGGCTGTTCATTGAATAATGAAACGGAATTCCTTAAGCAACATTTGAAATCACTTGTTTCCAGAACTGTCGTTCATGCATTTAGTGGAAAAAAGACATAACCAACATATACCAGGTCACATTATTCATGTAATTAAGCAAGGGGAAAGATACTGTCACCTAGTTAAGTTGTTGCAATCAGAAAATGACAGAGAAAAAAAAGGATTCTATAATTTACCAGGATTAGAAGATTAGATAATTTGTTAGGACTCTGATAACAGGCCTGCAATTAAAAGGATTAATAGAAAGGAAAAACATACATATCTCTAACTCATGGAGGAAAAGAGAGTAAGAAAAAACATTGGGACCTGATGGCACTTCTCTTCTAAAATAACTCTATGCTGCTTTTGAATTTGAACATATATTTTAAAAATACACAATCTAGTAGTTTCGCACAAGAAAGTTCAGATAATTTCCTCTGAAGCAAGTAAAGTGAATCAACTTAAGTTACCAAAAACTAAAGGTGCAAACACATGCACCTGCACTAATACAGCTTGATCACGCCCCAAAGTTGGTCCTAGGAAAGAAACTGTTACCAGACATTCTAGAGTATCAAATATTCATAAAGGATAAAGTGTGTACAAATAGGATAATCAATTCGGCTCATGGTATCATTTGGTTTTCATCCTAGGATTAAATTCTGCAATGCACTTTTGAAAGGATAATTAATCTTCACAAAGGAGTCGTTTGGTATGAGACATAAGGAATAAAAAATTCGGGACAATATGTAGGTATAAAATATAGAATTAGTTTATTTTGCATTTGGTTAGAGGTATTAGATAGTTCTTCGATTGTTTATCCCACTATTTATGTTATAATGATTGGACAAGTTATTTCATACACATGGTGGAATAATTTATCCCGATATAATTAATCTCGGAATAACTTATTCCCGACCAAATGACCCTAAGTTTGACAAAATGAACAAAGTTTTCTAAAAGGGTTAATATATTTGTTAATTATTTATTAATTATATCTTGAATTTTTCTTTGCATATTTTGGAAACTCATAATCTCGGTTGATGTACAAAACCCTTGTCATACTAGATTTGAGAAAAGAATATATTGTCCTTTTAGAATTGGGAAAACTTTTTCCTTATAGGTTTAGGACTACTTGGGATCTATATAAAGGGGATGTAGTTGGGAATTCTAGAGTATGGCGTTAAATCCATAATGTAATCCTAAGGACTGCAAAGCATTGTAAAACTTCTTCGTTTTCTTTGATAGTGAAAAACTCTCTATTTTTGCTGGGAATAGGCATAACCGAACCTCCTTAAATTCTTGTATCATTTTTCTTCTCTATTTTCTTTGTTTGTGATTGTGTGTTAGTTAATCCACGATATTTCACAACAATTGATATCAAAGTCAGGCGAGGGTTTATGCACAACAACTAATACCAATTGTCCACAAATTGGTATCAAAGCCAGGTTAGGATTTTCAAGAGATAATCAAGGGTTAAGATGTCTCCATCATTTTCAACAAAGTATGAAATTAAAATTTTCAATTCGGGGTCTAATTTTAGTCTATGGAAGACTAGAGTGAGATTATCCCTGGTGTTACAAGGATTCTGGAAGGAAGTTGAGGAAGATTTTTCAAAAGTGTTGACAAAATTAGACTTGAAAAAAAGTACAATCTTCAAGTGTCTAGTATTACATATTTGAGTGTAGATAGCATTATGTATGCTATGGTTTGCATTTATCCTGATATCTCACATGTTGTTAGTAGATACATGGTATGTCATGGTAAAGAACATTGACAGGCAATGAACTGGATCTTAAGATACTTGAAGGGTATTGCGGATACAGATTTGACTTTTTTTCAAAGACAAACTAAGTGAATAAGCAGTAGATTATATGAATTCGGGTTATGCAAAGGATTTGGATAAGGAAAGATCTCTGAAATGTTACTGTTTAACTCATTTTGGTTTTTACTCTTTTTGGAAACAATTTCTGACAAAAATGCAAGGTAAGGTTGCGTACAATAGACCCTTGTTGTCGGGCCCTTCCTTGGACCCGGCGCATAGCGGGAGCTTTAGTGCATCGAGCTTGTCCTTTTTGGTAGTGCCATCGGTTGGAGGGTAACTTTGTAATATGGTGTTGCTCTCCCCACCACAGAGACTGAGTACATGAAACTAATGAGGTGGTAAAAGATGCTATATGGCTTCAAGGTTTGGAGCAGACAAAACATATGTTTGTTAGACATTATTTTATCTAAGATATCGTAGCTAAAAAAGTTGTAGATGTGAAAAAAGTGTCGACACATGATAATTTAGGAGACATGATGATCAATAAGTTTACACATTGTCTAGACTTGATTGGTGTGTGTAGTACTCAAGGAGTACGATGCATACAATCTATCATAATGCAAGTACTAATGGCTTCTTCCATGATTCGAACACATAACCTATAGGTCAAACACTCGGAGATACCCTTAACCAAATGCAAATCAATGAAGAATCTTAACAATTTGGAATGTCGACTGAACAGAATGAGAAATGATCAATACACAACATTTTTCAACAGTTCTTCACTACATTTCCATAAAAAAAGATTTGAATGCAAAAAGAATGTTTAAAGGTATTCTTAAAACTAAGAACTCAATTAATTTAAAATCACGACTAGCTATTAGTTACTTACTTCTGCACGCCCAAATGGTACATCTTCTCCGCAGCCTCAAACTTTTTGATCTTTTCATAATAAAGAGCGTATGCTTGGTAAAACAGAGACTTTTTCATCCCAATACCATTCGACTCCATGGTTTTAAGTACCGATTTTGGGTCATGCACATAGTCCATCTATATGAACAAAAAAAAAAGGATGCAACTAAGAGTATAGTTAATGACTCAAATGTAAAGCAAATCAAGGAAATTGTTCATATCTTTTAATTATTAATATTTGCAAGGCATAACTAATATATTTTATTCAATAAATTCAAATAGGACAGCCAGATTAAATAATTTCATTACATTTTAGGAAAAGAATACGCACGGGCCACATAGATTTCATTTGTAAAGTCCAGATAAAATAAAGTTACCAATAGAAAGAATGATCCAGTTCAAAAACAAACAAAATAAAGTTACCAGTTGTAACCAGACTCGAAGATAACGCATATCATTAACGTAACGGCGATCGGTCTCAAAAGTCTGTGCACATTTCTGAAGAAATCTTGGAAGCTTCTCCTTAAGCAGCTGCGGAGGAAGTGACTCCTTCATTTTCTTTATTCCTCTATCAAAACCCAAAAGTGTAACAATATCCGGAAGTTAGAAAAATCGATTCAAGAGAACTTAGTGTTTTGTTTGAGGGCTGCTTACCGAAGCCAAGGGAGAAGAGGGTCTTTGCCGTTGTAGGATTTGATATCAGAAATCAGAGAAGAGAAGAGGTCATTGTACATTAAAGACATTGATTGGAAAGAGAAACTCCACTGGTAGTGCAAAGATACACAGACCTAATTTGAATTTTAGGAGAGCGCCGTGAGATCTTCGATATGCTTTTATATTTCACTTTGCCCCCAAAAGTTCAAAATATAACATTTTCACTCCCTTTTTTCACCAGTACAACTCCACTCTTGACTGCTTTTAATTTCCTAGGAAAAATGTGCTCCCTTATTTAATTACTCCTATCAATTTTTGACTTGATACACTTATTGGTAAAATACTTATATTAAATTTATATTTTATTCTTATTAATTGATGGAATTTCAAACATATTTACTCATTACATTTTTTAAATTCATTTACTTAATGATAATAAATTGATGGTATATTAGGCAAAAAAAATTTGTGCTACCTTGATTTGTCAAAAATGAGAAGTAAAAGTATAAATCAAATTAAAAATATTTGACAATAAAATTCAAATAGAGAAAGTATATGTTATTGTAATACCTCATACCTCGGAAGATTGGATCAAGGCTCGTAATTTTGCTTCCGAAAGAACTTTTGCAAGGACTCAGGCTACGTAAGGATGAACCAAGGCTTGAAGTAACTTTTACAAGATTTTTGGGCCAGGGCTACCCTTCACGAGCTGTGGAGGGCACCACTAGTTATGGAATTAAAGGCCCATCGAGGCTGCCTTGGCATGAAATATGGGTTGCCTAGCTAAGGATGCACACAATGTGTAAGGAACCGGACTTGATGCGACCTTTATGGTCCTTGGAGTTTGATTTTAGAAAGTTTTTTACCAAGGTGACACTTTATGGGTACCTCCACGGGCTGTGTGGCTCACCACAGGCCATGTGGAGGGGCCTTGAAGTGACCCTTGACCTTGTGTATCAAGTGTTGGTTTTAACTTGGAGTATAAGACCAAGGCACACACCGCATGAACCCAACACGGTCCATGTGTCATTTATGGACCATTTGGAGGCTTGTGTTTTGGCTAAGACTTGGCCCACATGAACCTCTCACGGTCCGTATACCTTTTCACGGGCCGTGAGGCCCTCCGTATGGGCGTTGGAGTGAAAATTTTCTAAGTATAGGATCACAGTCTCAGAAGTTTGTCAATGAAGAATTTTCCTAAGTGAGGTGTCATAGGAAGCCACATGTTTTATGTGACCTCTACACGTCCATGAAGCTTTCCGTATGGATGTTGGCATGCAAATTTTCTAACTATGAAATTACCATTTCAGACCTTCGTCGATGGAAATTATTTTTCTAAGGATGGCTTCACAAACGGGTATACGGTCTGTGTGACCTTGTACGGACCGTATGAACCTCTCACGGGACCCCTGGTAACATTTTTCTATCCGTCTCATTATTGGCATTTTCGTAATTTTGGCTTTTCCTAAGGGTTTGTGACTTCCTATGCTAGCCTAAGGCATTCAAATGATTGATACTCTTCTTCTCTCATTCAAATTTATTCTCACGCTTAAAATTATATTCAATCTCTCTTAAGAACTCCTCTGAAAAACTCTAGTGAAGCTTAGCTTGGAAATCAAGGAAGGGCTCCATTCTTCATCAAATTCTTCTTGTTTCTTATTGGTGAACTAGGTATGTGGGATTGATTCATGGTCCCTTTCAACCATGAAAACTCAAACTCTTTTACATTTGATTTATGGAATTTAACCTTACTTTAGTTATGAGTTTTTAAGATTATTGTTTAATTGATTCAAGTGAGATATGAGCTATGTTTATTTGTTGATTTTAAGTTAATTTAAGCTCTAATGTGTTGAATTGCATGATGATTATGAAGGTTTGAATATGCATTGTTCCTTTAAAGTTTGATTTAAGCATGAGTAATCTAAATTGTGATTTGATTATGGATTTTACTTATGGATTTACTTAAATTTCATATTGAATTGTTGATTTGAGATTGAATCTCTATTGCCCATGTTATTCTCAACCCATTCATGGCATATGCATACATGACTATGGTTTTTATGAAGATTATGAACTGGGCTATGACCCAATTATGTTTTATGAATATGATTTTGACAAAAGTATGGTTATGACAAGAATGTGATCATATAAAAGTCTATGATATGGCTCTTTGAGCAACTCTAGGTATTTACACGAACTTTGATATATGTGAATGAGTCAGTCCTATGCATGAAGGTTTGATTTGAAGTATGATTTGTCTTTTTAGCCCAACTGCCCAAGTATGAATGATTATGAAGAATGTTTGGCATTTAAGTCTAAGTATGTATTTGAAATGATTTGAAAAGACTTGTACCTCTTTTGAAAGCATGTGTACATATATGTATTCTTGTGAGATGATGACCTAGCACTGAGCGACCTTGTGGGAGGGGAGCGATCTCTAAGTGTCCAGTACCTAAGTCTTATAACTATATGCCAACCAGGGGAGAATCTACGTGGTGGATTTCGGGTGCTTGAGCATCCATTGATTCTGAAATTGTTTATAAAGAAGTCCTGTAGGTTCTTTGGTTCTCACTGTCTTCCTAAGGCTCAAAGCAAGCCCATAGATGAGGGATCTAATCCTACTGGTATCGTAAGTTTTTTGATGAATACCCACAACCTTTAAATCCTGGATCTGCCACTAGTGCCAACCATAGGTATATATTTATGGTAGCTTTTTACCGAAATGGGGGTGCCCGTAAGGTACAGTTACAACTTTGATACGATATGAAATGAAAATTCTATCCAAAATGGGGGTACCTATAAGGAAGGTTGCTTCTCCAAAATGGGGATTCTAGTAAGGAGTATGGTTTACCTTTGGCAAGTAGACCACCTCTTATCCTATGTGGAAAGACAATGAAATTCTAAGTAATAGCTCGTTTGGTCTTATATGTCGGTTGAGGTCACATCCCCACTATATATGAGCATTATTCCATTTCATGCATCATGGATTTCATGAAATATTATTATATTACCTTTCTTTGCTATATATATCTCTTTCTATATTATGTTTCCTTATCATCTAACATTGAATGTAGGTTTGATATATATGCATCGCATACCCGCATACTTAGTACATCCAAACGTACTAACACATACTTTTGCCTACATGTTCTAACTATGTAGGGACCGAAAACTATATTCATCCACCGTTTGATGGCTCGTTCGGAGTTTGAGAAGTTGTTATGGTGAGTCCTATTGAAATGACTGCAAAAAGTGCCTGAAAACATGCCACGAAGGTAACCAGAAACTCTTTTTTCATATATCTAAAAATTCATTTGGAATTTCAAAAGTACGACTTTATATTTGTGATCAGGAGGTCCAAATTAGGTGAAAAAGGGTCTAGCCTCGATTTAAGAGAGAAATAATAACAATTATACTTTTTTTTGTGACGATTTCCAGTGAGCAGTTCGCAACGCCTCCGTGATGCGCGTTGGGCTTGCCTTAGTTCAAATTCCACTCCGTATCATCTCCGCGACGTGGAGATTTGTTTTTCACCTGACAGTTTTTTCAAGTGCGGTCCAAAATATTCTAAGTGTTGGGCCCAAGTTTCCTAAACGTGTTTTTATCTATACTTAGTCAAATTTCACCCTTATATCATTCTAAACATTTCTCAATACTCCGTAAAATACTTAGCCATATTTTTACTCCAAATTCAAAGACTCAAAACCCTCATATGGATTTAAGGATTCTCTTTAAGCTTTAAGTCTCCATTGTCAACCTTCACCAAGAACTTCTCCAAAGCTAAGGTATGTGGTGTTGAACCATTGAGTCCTTCCATCCATGGTGCCTAAAACCTCTTTTTACTAATACTGCATGATTTAAAATAGATTTTACATGTGGGTCTTGTATATTGAGAAATTTACTGCACAGTGAATTATATTCATGAAAGCATGGTTATTTTAGCATGTTTTGAGCTTCAAATCTTGGATCTAATGTTGGATTTGATAAGGGTTTTGATATGAATATCTTGAGGATGTTGCAAGGTATTGATTAAAGGTTTTACCACTGATTTTCCTACATGATTTCATCTCTAAATTGCGTGCTCTTTTACCCCTATTACATACCCACAAGGTGTTTGATAAAATGTCTGTTTATGGTTTCTTGAGGAATTGAAGGTTCAAAGCATGAGATATGATATAATATGTATGTTGTTTTAATGATGAAATGAGCTTATGGACATGATGTATATATGTATGTTTTATATAATATGTTGTATTAGACCATGTCCGGTCCGGTGGGCATAAGGGCCCTGATGGCCATATGAGAGGTGATTACCTTGCCACCAGGGTGTCCGGGTGTGAACGACATCTACCATGTGAGAGTTACATACCTTGCCACCAGGGTGTCCGAGTGTGAACGACATCTACCATGTGAGTGGGTAAGTACCTTGCCACCAGAGTGATCGGGTGTGAACGACATCTCCCATCCAAAGTTGGGATTCTAGCTTGGTCTCTTCTACACATATGATATCTTACATAAGCATGATTTACCCTAGCATGTTTTACTTATGCATCGATCATACATGCCATGTTGCTATACTATGCCTATTGTCTAATGTGTGCATTTTGACTATGGAGCTTATTTATTGTTTCATTGCATCTCACATACTTAGTACATTCAAGGTACTAACACATATTTTTGCCTACATGATATCACCATGTAGGAACCAGTGCCTAAGTTGATCATCCTCCTCCTCTACGTGGCTAGACAGTACTATCGCAAGCTTATTGGTGAGTCCTCCATTTTGGGGACTTTGGTTTATGTTTCCCTCTTATTTATGTATTGAGACACTATCTTATGTTCTACTTGACTATGAGGGTAAACCCGATTTCTTTGTCTTGGACCCCGCTCTATTTATGTAATTAGAGGTGTTTGTTGGACGAGTTATGTATTTATGATATGAGCCACGATTCCTTATCTCTTGATGTTGATATGTTACAAAGCTTTGCCTTATCCCCAATACCCCATTCTATTCCACATGCTTTTATATGCTTCCGCAACCAAGGATGTGTAATGACAAGTTAAGAGGCTTGTTTGGGGTTCCTCCGGGTTCCCTATTCGCTATGTCACGTCTAGGCCCTAGGATTGGGTCATGACAAACTTGGTATTAGATCACTAGGATGGTAGATCCTCAGAGTCCAACACACCGTGCCAATTAGAGTCTTATTCATAGATGTGAAACGCGCCATGACTATGAATAGGAGGCTATGAGGCATTTTAGGAAATCTTTTCCTTTTTTTATATTCTAAGTCATGCTGTAGAATTGTGATAAGTTGTTCCCCCTAACAACTTTTCTTTGCTATGCTTGAAGACGGGCCCAAACTCCCGAAGAGGAACCTACCAATAGTGAGCTCCGGAATGCTCTTACTATACTTGCCCAAGTGGTGGCCAACCAAATCCAACAAGGGGCCTAAGCCCCTCATGCTACTAACCCCTGAAACTAGGGTAAGGGACTTCATGAGGATTCATCCTCCGGTTTTCCATAGGTCAAAGGTGGATGAGGATCCACAAGAGTTTATTGATGAAATCTACAAAATCTTATTGATCATAGGTGTTAGGCCAAATGAGAAGGCAGAGTTGGCAGCGTACCAACTCAAGGGGGTGGCCCGAATTTGGTTTGATCAATGGAAATGTGAGAAGGGTAATGGCTATGTGATGCTTTTGGAGGAATTCAAATTGACCTTCCTTAATCAGTTCTTCACTCTTGAGCTTAGGGAAGCAAAATTGGTTGAGTTTATGAACTTGAAACAAGGTGGTATGAGTGTGAGGGAATATGCCCTCAAATTTAATCAACTTTCAAAGTATGCTCCTCACTTGGTGGCTGACACTAGGTCAACGATGAATAAGTTTTTTATGGGTTCCGACTTGGTAAGCGAAGAATGTCGGTCCACCTTGCTTATTGGTGACATGGACTTGTTTCGGTTGATGACATATACCGAGCAAATGGAAGATGAGAAGTTAAGAAAGAAGAGGGGTCATGAGGCCAAGAGGGCCCGATTTGAGGGTAGGTTCCACAAGGATGCAAGATTCCAACAAGGCCAAGGGCCTACTCATGCTACTAATAGGGGGTTTGCCAATGAATTCCCCAGCCCCAAGGTATAGGTGTTGTGAATCCTAATGATATGTGTCCTAGGTGTGGGAGGAAGCATTGGGGTCCATGTTTGAGGGGTTCCAATGCATGCTATAAATGCGGTGAGCTTGGTCACAAGAGGATAGATTGTCCAAAGGTTCGTGGCAAGGTCTGGAGTGCAATGCGGTCCCTTTGGGTAGAGTTGATCCTCATGGTGGTGCCCCAAGGCATAATTGGTTTTATGCTCTACATGCGAGGCAAGGGGTTGGTGAGATCCCCGACGTTGTTACTGGTATGTTAAAAATCTTTGACCTTGATATATATGCTTTGGTTGATCTGGGTGTCACCCTTTCTTTTGTTAACCCCCTTTGTTGCTAGAAAGTTCCATGTTGAGTCATAATTGTTGCATGATTCATATGAGGTGTGCACTCCCATTGGTGCATCTATTGTTGCTAGCAAAGAGTATAGAAATTTTCTGGTTTGCATCTTGCATAAAATCTTACCTTGTGATCTTATTGAATTAGATATGGTTGATTTTGATGTTATCCTTGGGATGGATTGGTTGCATACATACTATGCTTCTATTGAATATAGAACCCATAGGGTTAAGTTTCAATTCCCAAATGAACCCATCCTAGAGTAGAAGAGTCGTGATATGGTAGTGAGGGGTAGGTTTATCTCATGCATTAAGCCATTAGGTTGATTTCCAAGGTGTTTGTATCATCTTGTGAGGGTTAAAAATGTGGAGTTCAAAGTCCTTTCTATTGAGTTAGTCCTGGTTGTAAATAAGTTTCTTGATATCTTTCCAAATGACCTTCTCGGTGTCCCTCCCGAAAGGGGGATATATTTTGGCATAGATCTCCTTCCCAACACTCAACCTATCTCCATTCCCCCTTATTGTATGGTCTTGGTGGAGTTGAAAAAGTTAAAGGAGTAATTGAAAGATTTGTTAGAGAAGGGATTTATTAGACCTAGCCAATCACCTTGGGGTGCACTGGTGTTGTTTGTAAAGAAGAAAGATGGGTTACTTAGAATGTATATTGACTACCGGCAACTCAATAGAGTCACTATAAAGATATATATCCTCTTCTAAGAATTGATGACTTGTTTGACCAATTGCAAGGGGCTAGCTTTTTCTCTAAGATTGATCTTCAGTTTGGTACCATCAAGTGAGGGTGACGAAGTGTGATATTCCTACGACGGCCTTCCAAACTAGATATAGGTATTATAAATTTGTGGTGATGTCCTTTTGATTAACTAATACACCGTCCATCTTCATAGACCTAATGAATAGGGTCTTCAAGCCCTACATTGATTCCCTTGTTGTGGTTTTCATTGATGATATTCTGATCTATTCACATAATAGGGAAGAGCATATGAGCCATTTGAGGGTTGTGTTACAAAGATTGAGGGAAGAGAGATTGTATGCTAAGTATAACAAGCGTGAATTTTGGTTGAAGGAGGTTACATTCTTAAGTCATATACTGTTAGAGGATGGTATAAAGGTGGATCCTAAGAAAACCAATGTGATTAGGAATTGGCCTAGACCATTGACCCCGTCGGATATTAGGAGTTTCTTGGGCCTTACGGGTTATTATAGAAGGTTTGTGAATGGGTTCTCCTCCATTGCTTCTCCTATGATAAAATTGACTCAAAAGAAGGTGAAGTTTGTATGGATCTATAAATGTGAGAAAAGCTTCCACACATTGAAAGATAGACTTGTGTCTGCTCCTATATTGTCCCTACTGGATGGGTTTGAGGGTTTTGTTGTGTATTCTGATGCATCTAGAGTTGGTTTGGGGTGTGTACTAATGGAAAAAGGTAAGGTCATAGCATATGCTTCTAGGCAACTCAAAGTACATAAAAGGAACTACCCTACCCATGATCTTGAACTAGCCACCGTAGTATTTGCATTAAAGCTTTGGTGTCATTATTTGTATGGGGTGCATATTGATGTCTTCATTAATCATAAGAGCCTTCAATATGTCGTCACTCAAAAGGATCTTAACATGAGACAAATAAGGTGGCTAGAACTTTTTAAGGACTATGACATGAGTGTGCATTACTATCTGGGTAAGGCAAATGTTGTGGCGGATGCTTTGAGTCGGGTGCCATGGTTAGCCTAGCTCATATGGATGGTGGTGAAAGGGAGATGGCTATGGAGGTGCATAGGTTGGCTTGATTAGGGGTGAGATTAGAAGATGTGGGTATTGGTATTGTTGTGGTTGATGGTTCTAAATCTTCTTTGGTTGATGAAGTGATAGCAAAACAAGATCTAGACTCCTCCTTGCTTGAGTTGAAGGCCTTGGTGAAAGAGGGCAAAATAGTGATTTTCTCACAAAGGGGAGATGGGGCCCTTAGATACCAAGGTAGGTTATGTGTGCCATGTGTTGATGGTTTGAGGGAGAAAATTCTTGATGAAGCCCATATGTCCTCTTATTCTATCCACCCCGATTCCATCAAAATGTATAGAGACTTGAGGGATGTGTATTGGTGGGGAGGCCTGAAGAGGGACATTGCCAAATTTGTTTCTAGTTACCATAGTTTCCAAAAGTCGAACATCAAAGATCGAGTGGCCTAACCCAAGATATAGAGATTCCTACTTGGAAGTGGGAGGCAATTAACATGGACTTTGTGGTTTGGTTACCCAAGACTAGGAAAGGTTTTGATTCCATAGGGGTGGTCGTTGATAGGATGACGAAATCGACTCACTTTCTACCGGTCAAGACTACATATGGGGCTGAAGAGTATGCAAAGTTGTACATCCATATGTTAGTGAGGTTTCATGGGGTTCCTTTATCCATCATATCAGATTGGTGGTGCATAATTTACTTCACACTTTTGGATATCTTTCCAAAGGGGTCTTGGAAGAAAAGTTCACCTTAGTACGACCTTCCACCCTCAAATAGATGGCCAAGTCGAGAGGATAATTCAAACAATTAAGAATATGCTAAGGGCTTGTGTCTTTGGAGCTTAAAGGTGGTTGGGATGACCATCTTCCATTGATTGAGTTTGCCTACAACAATAGCTATCATCCTAGCATCGGTATGACTCCTTTTGATGCTCTTTATGGGAAACGTTTTAGATCATTGGTGGGATGGTTTGAGGTTTGAGAGGCAGATTTATTGGGGCTAGATCTGGTTATAGATGCTCTTTAGAAGGTAAAGATGATTACAAAAAGGTTGAGGACAGCCCAAAGTCATCAAAAAACCTATGCCGGTGTGAGAAGAAGAGACCTATAATTCCAAGTGGGTGATTGGGTTTATTTAAAAGTTTCTCCAATGAAAGGTGTGGTTCGTTTTGGTAAGAAAAGGAAATTGAGTCCTAGGTATATTTGTCCATATGAGGTGATAAAGAGGGTTGGCAAGGTGGCTATGAGTTGAGGTTAGAAAGTGAGATGAATTCGGTCCATCCGGTGTTTCACGTCTCTGTGTTGAGAAAATGTGTTGGTGATCCTAATACTATTGCACCTCTTGATGTTGTGGGTGTTGTTGAGGATAACTTGACTTATAAGGAGGATTTGGTTTAGATTTCAGATAGACAAGTAAAGAGATTGAAGAGGAAATAAGTGGCATTTGTTAAGGCCCTTTGGAGGAACCAACAAGTCGAAAGTACTACATGGGAGGCCGAAGCGGACATGCAAAAGCAGTACCCTTATCTCTACAACTCCATTCAAGCCTAAGGTACTAATTCTAAGTCTCCTATGTGCTATCAAGTCTTATATTTCAGCCCATATATCATTTATGTGCATTCATGTTTATGTTAGCAATTCATGATGATTTCACACTTACAATGGGATTTTGAAAGTGATGTTTTAAAGGTAATGTTGCATTCATGCTGGGCCTGATTTATTCATGATTATTCTTGTCTTATATATCTCTTCTACATTCGGGGATGAATGTTCCCAAGGGGGAGATATTGAAACAACCCAAAACGTGCCCGAAAACGTGCCTCAAAAGTAACCAGAAACTTGTTATCCATATATCTAAAAATCCATTTAGAATTTCAAAAATTGACTTCATATTTGTGATTAAGGGGTCCAAATTAGGTGAAAAAGGGTCTAGCCTCAATTTAAGAGCAAAAGAATAGCAATTATAATTTTTTTGTGATGATTTCCAATGAGCAGTTCGCGATGACTCCGCGATGCGCCTTGGGCGCGCCTTAGTTGAAATTCCACTCCGCATCTTCTCCACGACGCTGAGATGTATTTTTCACCTGGTAGTTTTTTCAAGTGTGGTCCAAAATATTCTAAGTGTTGGGCCCAAGTTTCCCAAAAGGTGTTTTATCTATACTTAGTCAAATTTCACTCTTATATCATTCTAAACATTTCCCAGTACTCCCCAAAACACTTAGCCATATTTTTACTCCAACTTCCAAGACTCAAAACTCTCATCTGGATTTAAGGATTCTCTTCAAGCTTCAAGTCTCCATTGTCAACCTTCGCCAAGAACTTCTCCGAAGCTAAGGTATGTGGTGTTGAACCATTTAGTCCTTCCACCTATGGTGCCTGAACCATCTTTTTACTAGTGTTTCATGATTTCAAGTAGATTTTACATGTGGGTCTTGGATATTGAGAAATTTATTGCATAGTGAATTATGTTCACTAAAGTATGATTGTTTTAGTATGTTTTGAGCTTCAAATCTTGGATCTAATGTTGGATTTGATAAGGGGTTTTGATATGAATGTCTTGGGGGTGTTGCAAGGTGTTGATTAAAGGTTTTACCACTAATTTTTCTGCATGATTTCATCTCTAAATTGCATGCTCTTTTACCCCCATTACATACCCCCAAGGTGTAACACCCCACATTTTACTTGTACTAATTATATGTGAATAAATCATGATATGGATTGGTCAAGGTAGCGTCAATTTTTGAAAGCGCTTGATTCTCGTGTTAACGGGTGATATGGGTGTCTAATGCTTAAGAGGATCTTGTGTATATGTGTTATGTGTTAAATTGAGGATATCATAACTCTAAAGAATGTGAGAGGATTGAGGTGATTATATGAATTAATAATCTAGTAGGTGATTCATCTATGTGTTTAGCTTGAAATTGCAAGCTAAACGGAGATGAGGTTCGATGTCAAATTTGTTCAAGTCTGATTACGAATGAAATCAGTTTTAAGTGTGTAATTTTAGATCATATTTTAGCATCATAAGTGGACCTTATTTTCAGTCCAAGAAGAGTGTGATAAAGGCCCAAGTGTAACACAAATCAACTGGCTATTTGGGCCAAAACGAATTTGACAGGAATACTGAAAATTAGCAACCTATGTCCATTAGATTTCATGGCCATTTTGGCCCAATTTTAGGGGAATTAGTTACTGATTAATTAGTGTATTGCATGTGGTATTAAGTGGTCTTTTATGGCCCAAAAGCACAAGGAAAAATTAGTCTAAATGAGGCCCTTTAAGAGGGGATTAGTAGCAACAAAAATTCAGTCACATTTTACACTTTGAAAAATTTCAGCTTTCCCCTTCTTCTCTCTACTCGTTTCTTAACCTCCCAAAGCAGCAACCAAAGGGGATTTTAAGGTTCTTGAAGAGGCTCTAAACTTTGAGGATTAAGGTAAGTAATTATATTTGTGTATTTGGTATGATTCCTTCAAGAAAATCAAGAAGTATATGTTGGTATGCTTTGCTGGAAAATTCTAGACAGCATGTGTCCAGAAAATTACTGCACTCTTTTCTTTTATTTTAGTGATTTCTAAATGGTGTGTGGGCTGTATTATGAAGAGAGTTTGATATTACTAACATTGTATGAGTTATATATGTATATATATGGTTGCTGCCCAGATTTTATTTCAATTAACAAAAGAGTTTTCTTGTGTTATCTTAAGTATGATGTTGGTTGGAAGTTGTGGGCTGTTGGATTTAAAGCTATTGACTCATGTCCTAAATAACTTCTTGGATGATGTTAAAAGATTTTATTATCACTATTGGTATGTGTAAATGTTATTGGAAAAGTTCGGCTAGAGTTGGAAAAGGTTTGGAATTGTCGTCGTCGAAATGTAGCGAAGATGGGAGTAATGTTATGCTGTCCATTTGCAAGTTGTGTAGAATGTAGTCTGTTCCTCCATGACTTACCCCTGATTAGGGATTGTTTTAAGACTATATTAACACTGATTTTATGTGGTAAAGTCATTGAAAATAATATTGGTGAAGTTAAAATAATTCCGAGATTGTTGACATTGAAGTATGGTGAAAAGATATATCGTTGTGTCGCTTGTTTGTTGTGGGACTGTTAAGAGACTGAAAGATGTACATGGCATGTACATAAGAGTGGTTGTTAGGAAATATATTTAAAAGCGAAAATATTGAAGAAATGTCTTAGCGTTACCAATTGGAAGCTTGTGTCCGGGTGATCGTTTTTATGATATTGGACTACCTAGAAGTGTTGTGTTGTTGCTAATACTAGTTTTATTGCCTAATATGGTGTAGATAAGTATTTGGGGGAAAGGCAGCCACTCCAAGATAGTAACAAGTTCATACAACGAGGTATGTAAGGTTATTTGAATTCGTATCATTTGGCATGAAACAAAGAACCTTCGGTAAGTAAAAATAATTATCTAGTCCAACATGACAAAAA
>JAOTQR010000092.1:9934877-9961073 GCA_025774065.1 Solanum ossicruentum
AGATATAAGTTGGTTCTCCCGAGCCTTATCGGCAACGGGTGCCAGTCCGCCCTAACCAGACTTTGGGGCGTGACAAACGGAGTCAATGAAATGCCTCAACTTTGCATATTGGGCATACAATATACTTGTACCCTGAAATAGATCAAAAACAACAAAAAACATAAAAATAAGGGAAACAAGGATTAGTTCCCAAACTACTCGAATTAAACAAGCCTAACCTTATTTCCCGGCAATAGTGCCAACATCTTAATGTTGCCCAAGCTACACCTTTTTTTAGGCTAAAGCAATCGTTATCAAGATACATAATCTAACTGAGGTTAGGGTCGATCTCACCGGAAATATCGTAGACTTAGAAGAATTTTAAGCAACTTGAGTAGATTAACCAACTTATCTCGCAGAAGGGGGGGGGGGTTGCAACAACTCTGAAAAGTAATCCTAAACTAAGACAAGTGTTAAATTAGTATGAAGAGTAACTAAGGTATTGTGTTTCCCATTATTCTCTAACTCAGTATTACTAGATAATCGAATTCTTTTCCAGTGTGTAGCATGCAGAGCGGTAAGTTAAGTTTATCAAACCCTTTGATCCAGACGAGAGGCAAATTTCACTACTTGATTTGGTACATCCCTACAATGTGACATTACTAATCCTTACCTATTGTTTTAGTATAATCTCCCCTTGGCCCAGTCTGGTTGATTAGATGAGAAACATCAATCGAGTCCTGTTAATTAATCTCTTTTCGAATTCATTACTACCTTGATCCAATCAGTAACACTGGGCAAGTTCTAATGTTGGCCACCATTAAAAAGCATTCAAACCAAAGAGAATTAACTAATAAATACATTCACACTTTTCAAGAATTACGAATTCTCCAATTTTGCTTTGTTAGTTCTTTATGGTTTCCACCACCCTAGTTGTGGTTTTAACTACTCATGATCATTGTAGACGCAAGAATTATGAATTTGAATAACATAATTGAGCATATACAAAAGAGGATTAACACAATGAATCCAAACTCTTCACCAAGAATCACAAAATTGAATTAAAAGTAAGAAATAATATTTCACAAGTCCTTCTATTATTCTCTCACATTCCTTTACTATTACCACACTCTTCTCTCTAAAAGATAACCTAAAAAATCTATTTATATGTTTAAAATACAAAATTAAAAATGAATTAGGATAACTAGGTTGGCAGACTCTATGGGCACTTCTACGAGCCATATATTATTTTATGGCCCGTAGTTGGGGCTTCATGGATTGTATCTTCAATTCTGGGGTTGACTTCTACCATACCCTTCTACGGCTCGTATAAAGTTATACGACTCGTAAAAGGTTTTGTCTGATGACTTTCTCCCTACTTTCTAATCCTCAGGGCATGACACCAAGTCTACGTCACGTCTGTATATTGTAGACTTAACTTTAGATAATCACCCTTCACTAGAATTTTGTACGAAACTAAGTCTAAGGACTGCGGAATTTTTTACAGCCCGTAAAGGGTCTCGTGAAACCTCAACTTCAACAAAATCTACACACTTAGCCCAAAAATTATGCCAATCCTGTAATTATGCAAAACAAACATAAAAGCACATCAAATCTACTAAGTTCATTTTGAAAACACACAAAATTTCAAATTTTAAGTATCAAAAGTGTTGTATTTTGACATCACATTAATTTTCAGCTACTACATCCATTCCACACTCTAACTCCAATTAAAGCAATAATTAGAGATCTAAATTAAGGCCCAAGTTTGCAACCTTGAACTTATAGATTAAACATAGGAGTGGAAGTAAATTCACTCAAATCAATAACAAGAAAGTCAAAATATTAAAGACCCAATAGATAAACTAAGAACCCATATTAGTAGCACACCTCCAATACGAGGGTTTTAGTCACTTATGCTAGAAATTAGAAAAACAATACCAATAATAGCAGTTGAAGTCATGGGTAACAAGATTGAATAGAGAATAGTTGATGAATAGAGAATAGTTGATTAACACCAACAAATCACCTTAAGTTTTTGATTCTCAAGAGTTTAGGGGATATTTTTTGATACATTAGAGGCTTATGAGACTATCTTCGGAACCGGTGGAGTTTGAATTCTTTAATAGTTAGATTTAGAGTGATGGTTAAAGACTTGTTGATGGTATTGTTGTGCTAGCTTGTATACTTGACCTTGCATTTATGAGGTTATGGCTATTGTACCGAATTATATTATATATATTACCATCACAGCTTATACTTAAGTTGTGGCATTGGTATACACATATCTTATACTTCATTGTTGCATTGGCACGCACATAGCTTATATTTAAATTGTTGCATTGGTATGCACATATCATAATTATACTGTGGCATTGGCATGCACATACTCTGTATTATATCTACTCTACTTGGGGCTCATAATGCCTCGAGAGACTTCATCTTGAGGCCTACGATGTCTCGAGGTACTTTATCTAAAGGCCTACAATGTGTTGAGATATTTCAGTACATGACTTGCAACACCCTCGAGTTCTATCTTATGGATCAACTCAAAAAATATATACCCTGACCATGCAATGGTCATGATTATGCGTACATGGTCTGCAACTCCCCGGGTTCTATCTTGTAGCTTCGGCTCAATAGATGTGTACATTGGCCCATGACAATCGTGATTTCACCCCCCCATTCATGGCCTGCAATGTCATTACATTTATGCATATGATTGCATTACATTACTAGATTGGTTCACTATCTGTATTTATTAATATTCATGATTATATTGTATTGTGTATCAACCCTTTTGATGCAAGTGATAGGATTATTCATTATAACATACTTGTTCAATTTCTCTTACCTAGTAAGCTGAAACTACTGATACACTTCGGCGTGCTTACCCCCTCCCTGTTTCCCCTATTATATCAAACATAGGTACCCACACAGGTAGCTGATTCACTCTTGTTGGATGTTTCTATATCTATCCAGATCTTACTAGTAAGGCTCATACTTTGGGTTGCCGTGGATCTTTGGGATTTTCCTTTAGTACTTTCTCTCAGACTTTGTATCAGATGTTATGAGACAACCTCATATTTTATTTTGAGACTGTTGTATTTACCCTTCCATACTATTTAGATGCTCTTGTACTCATGACTCCAGGTTTTGGGATTGTTTATGTCATGCTATGATTTCTTTCACTTCACTTTATCTTTCATTAGTTAAGATCCAATTTTGAGTCGTGACAAGTTTAGTATCAGAGCTTTAAGTTTATTTGGCTCATGAGGCAAGAGCAGGGTGTCTAGTAGAGTCTTGTAGATTAGTGTATAGACATCCACACCCATCTTCGAGAGGCTACAGGACACTTGATAAGAAACACTTTCATATATTACTTCTATTCATGTGTTTCTTTGTATTATCCATTTTGAAGTGTCTAATCTACTCCATCTGCGCAAATGCCAGTTATTAGATCCCATTGATCTATAGAGAGCTGGAGTCAGTTGATGTGGCTCCCACTCGAGATCGAGATAGGGTTCATGATAGGACCAAAGGCGTAGGACTTGTTAGTGGGGTAGCTCCACCCAGAGGGCAGACTAGATCGGCTTCTCCTACGACTGCTTATGAGTTAGAGGGAACTATTGATCCTATTCCACCACCCTCAGTACATGAGCTACTTCTATATATTTTGGCTAGACTTGAGAAAGCTTCTCCTACCCCTATTATTCTTGATGCATTAGCTACTCCAGTACTAGTCGGCCCTTCTATAGCTTCACCAGTCTAGACAGGTAGTACTTCCCAAAGTATTGTGGATCATACTCGTAGGATAGAGCATATTAGATATGACCTTCAGGGGGAGGTAAGAGATTTCGCCAGCATGGCTAGTTTAACAGACACGCACCAAAGGGTAGAGTGTTTTGGAGGCAAGATCGGACAATTCATGTATCCATCTCAGCATCTAACAGTGTTGACAGGTCTAGGCCTAGTCAGATAGGTTGTGATAGCGCTTTTGGAGCATCCAGATGTGGTGGCTTTCTAAGATAGCCATCACAGTGGTGAGAGATCAGAGCATGTTATGTTTGTGGTATAGTTGGGCACTTAGCCCACTATTTTCCTCATTATGCACCTCTGCTCAGCCATCTCAAGGATGAGATTCTAGAGCTTGCTATGTTTGCAAAGAGGTTAGGCCCTTTTCCACTCAGGCTTGAGGGCTTCAACCAACCAGTTTAGCTTTAGCACCAGTAGCCAGAGACACCTCTTAGGGTATGAGGGGTGGCACCTGAGGAGATCATGGCATCGTGAATGGTGGAGCTCGTGGAGGCCTACAGGCTAGTGGTGGCTGTATGACTTGTTATGTTATTCCAGATAGAGTTGAGGCAGAGGCATCTGATGTAGTTATCATAGGTATTCTTTCAGTATGCTATCGTTCAACTTCAGTTTTATTTGATCCAGGCTCTACTTATTCTTATGTGTTGGCTTATTTTGCTTCAGATATTGATATTATATGTGAACTGCTTGCAAATTCTATTTGTGTTTACAACCTAGTAGGTGAGTCATTAGTGGTGAATCTGGTGTACTGAGGGTTGTGTTGTGACTTTTATTGAGAGAGACACCATTGTTGACTTGATATTGTTGGATTTGGTTGACTTCGATGTGATTTTGGGCATGGATTGGTTGTTAGCTGACCATGCTATTTTTGGTTGTCACGCAAAGACCATGACCTTATTTAGCCCCGACTTGCCTCAGTTGATATGGACTAGAGCACCTAGTTCCTAACCTAAGGGTGTTAGTTCTTATATGCATGTTTGTCGGTTGATGGGGAAGGGATGTTTTGCGTATTTGGCTCATGTTCGAGATTGTTCAGGAGCCCCCATTATTGGAAAACACTAGGGTTACTAGAGAGTTTATGAATATATTCCCAACTGACTTACTTGGTCTCCCTCTGGATTGTGATATTGACTTTGCTATTAATGTGGAGTAGGGTAGTAAGCCTATATTTGTTGCCTCCTATCAGATCACTCAAACTAAGTTTAAGGAGTTGAAAGAACAATTAGAAGATCTATTGAAGAAAGGGTTTATTCATCCGAGTGTGTCTCCAAAGGGCCCCCCTGTATTATTTGTGAAGAAGAAGAATGGCACTATGCATATATGTATTCATTAAGCCAGTTGAACGAAGTGACCATCAAAAACATATATCCTTTGCCTCGTATTGATGATCTCTTTGACCATTTATAGGGTTCCTCAATATTCTCCAAGATTAATTTGAGATTCTGTTATCATCAGTTGAGAGTTTGGGAGTCGGATATCCCAAAGATAACCTTTAGGCCCATTATGGGCATTGTGAGTTCGTGGTTATGTCTTTTGGCTGACTAATGCCCCAGATGCATTTATAGAGTTGATGAACCGAGTGTTCAAGCCGTATTTAGACATCTTTGTGATTGTGTTTATAGATGACATCTTGGTTTATTCCACGAGAGAGGTCGCTCATGTTCGACACTTGATGATCGTACTTTAGAGATCGAGAGAAGAGCAGTTGTATGCCAAGTTCTCAAAGTGTGAATTTTGGCTACAGTCTATCGCATTTCTTTGGACGTTAGGTCAAAAGAGGGTATTATGGTTGATCCAACCAAAGTGGCAGCTGTCCATAAGTGGGCTAGGTGTACTTTGGCAACTAAGATTTAAAGTTTCATTAGTTTAGTGGGGTATTATCAGCATTTTGTTAAGGGATTTTTCTCTATAGCAACCCTGTTGACTAGATTGACTTGGAAGGATGTGGCATTTTAGTCGTTTGGGGAGTGTGAGGCAAGCTTTCAAAAGCTCAAGGATTTGTTGACTTAAACACTAATTGTTATCATTCATGGTATATTGGGATGCTTCTGGTATGGGTTTGGGTGGTGTATTAATACAAAGAAGGAAAGTGATAACTTATGCTTCTAGATAGTTGAAGGTTTAGGAGAAAAACTACCCTACCCATGATTTGGAGTTAGTTGTGATTGTACTTGTGTTTAAGTTGTGGTGATACTACCTTTATAAGGTCATTGTGAGATCTTTACCGATCACTAGAGTCTCAAATACATCTTTTCTCAACCTAATCTAAATATGAGACAACGTAGGTGGTTGGAATTACTTAAGAATTATGATATTTCTATTTTATATCACCTAGGAAGGAAAATATTTGTGGCAGATGCTTTGAGCCGAAAGGCTACTAGTACGTGGAGTTTGACATTCTTGAGGGTTGAGGAGATGCCCTTACCTTTGGAAGTTCAGTCACTTGCTAGACAAATGGTTCGTTAGATATTTCCCTTTCTCAGAGTATTTTGGCCTTTGTTGAGGCTAGATCTTCTTGGCTTGACCAGATATGAGCTCATTAGTTTGAGGACCCCAGGTTGTGCATGTTTCATGACAAAGTGTTGAAAGGTAAAGCCAAGGCAGCTATTATTGACTTTGATGGTGTTTTGAGGATAAATGGTAGAGTGTATGTGCCTAAGGTGGGAGATTGGATAAGACTGGTATTAAAGGAGGCCCATTGTGATAGATATTCAATCCATCCTAGTGTGGCAAAGATGTACCACGATCTAAAATAACTTTATTGGTGGTTTGCGATGAGAAGGGACATAGTTGAATTTGAGGGAAAGTGTTTGAATTGCAGACAAGTCAAGTACAAGCACCAAAACCTCAGTGGATCAATGCAAAAGATGCCCATTCTCGAGCGAAAGTGGGAAAGAGTGACTACGGATTTTGGTATAGGTTTGTCCATGGCTATGGGCAAGTTCGATTCAGTTTGGGTAGTCATTGATCGTTTGACTAAGTCGACTCACTTCTTACGGTGAATAATAGCTACAGTGCAAGCAGTTGGCTAGGTTATATATTTGGGACATTGTTAGATTGCATGGGGTACTCGTGTATATAGTCTCAGACAGAGGGTCAGTGTTCATTACTCACTTTCGGCAGGCTTTATAGCGTGGTTTGGGTATTAGAGTGGAGTTGAGTTCAGCTTTTCATCCTTAAACTAATGGTCAGTCCAAAGCACCGTTCAGGTGTTGAAAGACATGCTTAGGGCCTATGTGATTGTGTTGAAAGACATGCTTAAGTCCTCTGTGATTGATTTTGGGGTCCAATGGGACCAATACTTACCATTGACAGAATTCGCATATAACAACAATTACCCCTCCAACATCCAGATGGCTCCATTTGATGCTATGTATGGCTGGAGGTGTAGATCGCACATGGGATGGTTTCACTCAGGTTCAATAGATGTGTTGAGTGTGGATCTACTTAGAGATGCCATGGATTGGGTTCATATGTTTTAGGATAGTCTTTTGATAGCTCAGAGTCGCAAGAAGAGTTATGCTGATAAAAGGGTTAGGACTCTTGAATTTTCTATTAGTGACATTGTTTGGCTGAAAGTTTCACCCATAAAAGGTGTAATGAGATTCGGGAAGAGGGGCAAGCTCAGTCCTAGTTTGAGGAGAGTTGGTGAGATAGTCTATGAGTTGGCTTTACCACCAATATTATCATTAGTGCATCTTATTTTTCATGTTTCTATACTCTATCGGTACATCCTCAATAAGTCTCCTATGATCTCTTATGATTCTGGAGTTGGTTCCAAAATTTTCATTTGTGAATGAGCCTATAGTTATATTGGACATGCAGGTCCATAGATTGAGATCCAACGATATACCTTCTATGAAGGTTTAGTGGTGACACCTTTCTGTTGATAAGGCTACTTGGAAGTTAGAGTCTGACATGCAAGTCAAGTATATTAGCCTTTTTGGGGCCTTCAGGTACTCTTCTTTCTTTTATATTCGAGGACGAATATTATTTTTAGTGATGAATGATACAATGACCTGGTTGGTCATATTTGGCCTTATCTATGAAAAATTTACTATTCTATCCTTTCGTACGTTGTTTTGGTCCTATTTTTAATTATTTGTATAGTTGGAATTGAATTTTGAGTTTTAAAAGTTGAAAATTTGAATTTTGGCATTTTTGGAAAGTTAAGTTGTTGAAAAAGTGAGCTATGTACCATTTTGAGTTTTGAGTGTTGGATTAAGGATTCGTCCATTCCATTAGCTCCAAAACATCAAAATTGAACAATGAGAAGTTACAAAACTGAATTCGGAGTTAAAACGAGGTTTTTAGGTCCAAGATTGTAATTATAGTTGTTTTTGGAATCAAAGTTTGACTTTGGTCAACGTTCGCAGTTTGAAAGCTCGGATAAGAATTTTGATAGTTTCAGTAGTTCTGGGTGGTGAAACTAATACTAGAAATGGTCTCGTAATAATTGTTGGAGTTGCCAAGAGCAGTTTTGATATTTTGAATTTTAAACTAGTTTATGCGACTTGCATTGATAAATATGTCGTGGAGACCTCACATTTGAGTTTTCATTATTTTGTTGAGTTTAGATCACTGTTTCTGGTATTGATACATATAAAGTTTGTGAAATTCTAATTTCAGATGAGTTCTGAGTGTCTATTTCAAGTTTTTAGTGTTGGTTGATTTCAGCTAGTGCAGTTTCTGGTGCAATCCATATTAGTACTTTGCATTTGTACCCTCAGCTCCGCATTCATGCAGGATCACATAATCCTTATCCGCGTTCGCAGAGGATTGTTGGACTGTCACCCTCTCTGTTCGCGAGACCCCATCCGTGTTCGCAGAACATATTTACCTGAACAGTTTTAAAATCCAAGAATCACCATTTTTATTCCATTTTTAAACTTATAATGTTTTATGGGCGACTTTGAGAAGAGGTTTTTGAAGGTTTAACCTGGGTAGTGTTTCTAACACTGATTTAAGTATTTTTCATGAGTTTTATCTTGGTTTTAATTTAAATTTCTTGATTTTGAATGTCCAAAATTGGGAATTTTTTATGTTTGTTTTTGAAACTTTAAAGCATAATTTTTCCTTCAAATCGAACTCGATTTTAGTAAGATTTTCACCCACGGACTCCTTTTTTCGTATAGAACTTGATTTTAAAGTTAATTTTTAGATCGAGGACTTTGAATTTTGACCCTAATTTTTGTCCCTAGGCCTAATTCATACAAATATGGGTATCAAAATGCACATCTTGATGACTAGTATCTATTTTTGATAGTAATTGATCAAAACGGGGACTAAGTTGATTTGAAGTTTGTCCGAGTGTGATTTCAGGATTGAGGTAGGTTCGGCTAACCTTTTTGGGACTGCACTTGAGTTATTGGACATGTTCATGTGATAATTGTAAGATTTTGATTGATTTATGAGTTGAAAGCTTGATATGATCGAACTTGATGGAAAAGTGATACCAATTTCGTAGAAAATTTAGTAAATGGCGATCCTATTAATAACTTGAGATAGAATCATGAGACTTGAGATGTTTTGGATAATATTGCGATAATATAAGACTTATGAGACTATTTGCGAAGTTGAGGGATAAATTAATGATATTTAATTAGAGGCTTATGAGACTATCTTGGGAACTGGCGGAGTTCGACTTCTTTGACAGTTGTATTATAGATGATAAAATGATGATGAGAGACTTGTTTATGGTATTGTTGTATTAGTTTGTATACTTGACCTAGCATTTATGAGGTTATGACCATTGTACTAAATATCATTATATATACTGCTATCATAGCTTATAATTAAGATGTTGCATTAGTATGCACATATCTTATACTCTAATGTTGAATTGGTATGCACATAGCTTATATTTAAATTGTTGCATGGGTATGCACATATCTTATATTGGAGTTGTTGCATTAGTATGCATGCAGATTATACTTAAATTGTTGCATTGTCATGCACATAACTTCATACTTATATTGTGGCATTGGCATGCAGATTTCATAATTATACTGTGGCATTGGCATGCCCATACTTTATATTATATCTACGTTACTTGGGGCCAGCGATGCCGCGAGACACTTTCTCTTGAGGCCGGCGACGCCTTGAGGTATTTTATCTTAAGATCTGCGACATTTGAGATATTTCAGTACATGGCCTGTGACGCCCTCAGATTTTGTCATTTAGCTTAGCTTGATAGATATGTACCCCGGTCCTACGATGATCGTGATTACATGTACATGGCCCGCGACGCCCCCGAGTTCTATCTTATAGCTTCAGCTCAATAGATGTGTACATCAGTCCCACGATGATGGTGATTCCACCTTATTCATGGCCTGCAATGCCATTGCATTTATGAATAGCATTGCATTTCATTACTGGATTAGTTCATCGTCTATATTTACTGCTATTCATGATTATATTCTATTGTGTACTAACCCTTTTGATGCAGGTGATAGTATTCTTTGGTATTATATACTTGTTCAGTTTCTCTTACTTAGTCAGTTGAACCTATTGAGTACATTTTAATGCGCTCACCCCTACTCTAATTCCCCCCTTTAGATCGAATACAAGGACCCGCACAGGATAGCTAATTCACTCTTGTTAAACTTTTCTACATCTAACTAGATATTACTGGTGAGACTTAGACTTTAGGTTACCATAAATCTTTGAGACTTTACTTTATTACTTTCTCTCGGATGTTGTATCAGATGCTATGAGACAACCTTGTATTTTATCTTGAGACACTTGTATTTACCCTTTTGTACTATTTAGATTCTTTTGTACTCATGACTCTAGGTTGCGGGATTGTTTATGTCATGCTATGAATCTTCCGCTTCACTTTATCTTTCTTTAGTTGCGCTTCAATTTTGGATCATGACAACTAAGAGGCTTGTTTAGGGTATCTTCGCATTTTTCATTCACCATGTCACATCTAGGCCTCAACCTTGGGTTATGACATTAATCCTTAGGATTTGTTCGAAACCCTATATACACAATCATATATGTAACCCTACTAAATTCAATATTCAGGACTTAACAAAATTGCCAGAAAACAAATCTACAGTCTCCTTGAACCAAAATCGAATTAGTCACAACTAGAACAATTATTTAGAAGTAGTACATTTTGGGCTACAACCATTTCTACCTGGTAGTACAGGACTTCAATTCTTGAGTAATACATACCATTTCTGTTTCTATTGAAACACAAGATTCTCCCCCCCCCCCTCTCTCTCTCTCTCTCTCTCTCTCTCTCTCTCTCTTTTTTATGAAAAAGATTCGTATCAATAATTCAGATTTCACGTATAGATAATTTCTCAATATCTTATAAGGCATTCAAACTATTAAAATTCTCTCGAAACATCTAAAAATTATACCAAATCTTATTTCAGAGCTAAAATCAGCCCTCAAATCTAAAAGAAATTGATGAAAATCCAATTCGAGCATTGAAATCAAAACCTTGGCTAAAGTCGAATCTTTATCAAACATAACTCAAATTTCAAACTTAAGATCTCAAATTCATAAAACAACTCTAAATCTTATTTCGACAATTCTCTAGACCATTTTCCACACTTTAGAATTGATGAGATCAATGGAATTCCATTTTGAGACTCGAAACTTTAAAAGTCTTCAAAAATCAAAACTAAGCAACTTAAACCTTTAGAATTCAGAGCTTACAAAAAATCTCAACTTTTTACAAAATTTTCAAAATTAATCTCACAAGCTGATCCAGCGATACTCGAAATGACTACTATGAGGGGTAAAATGATAATTTTTTAGAAAATATAAAAGTAATCTTCGGGATCATCACATTTGCTAAGTATAATTCCTCTATTCATTTGCCTATATTATTATCCACATTATTCCTATTCAATATAACAAAGAGTCTTTTGCCGATAAATAATGTTGGTCTTACTTTATTTTTTATACAAGAGAAATAGTGTTAGAAAGATGAGAAATATTATAGTGTGTTTATATTGAGTTAATATGGTGAAAGAGAGAATTGAAACTAAAAAATTATTCCAAGTCTTCAACTAATTTACTATGCAAAAGAGAGTAGATATAATTATATGTTGAAGAAAGGTGTTGTTTTGATGAAGCTTTGGACCCTTCAACTATTTTGGAGTTGTTTGAGTTCTATGACCTTGTTGGGTTATTGTATTCTTGAGGCGACAAGTCAAGAAATATATTGTTAGATCAGTGAAAGTTATAATGCAGTGAACTTAAATTCCCTTGAAAAGAACTAAATATCTATGTCTTATCCTATATATATAAAATTTGTTATATTTATATTACATTACACAAACACAAAATATTGTAACTACACACACTAATTCATATATACTGTCAAGAGAATTGCGTACATATGAATGATTAATAAAATCTGTCTCAAATTTAAAAGATGAAAAGAATAGCTAGGAAGATGTATTTGAATGAATTTTGCATAAGAGTTAGGGGTACTCAACTAATTTTATATAATATTTCACCCGATATATAATGAATTTATTGTTACTTGAGAATTATATAAATTAAATATACATTAGTTTTAGGATCACATCAAAGAAGAACAAGGAGATGGAACATGGCTGTTGAGATGTCACTCACGTGGGACACAGAAAATGCTTGACAAAGAGACGAAGAATACCTTTGGCACAGAAACAATTATTGATTCCTCCATTTTTATTCTCATTCACTCATGCATACGTTATAGGGTAGATGAATTTAATCCCTCTTTAATTCATTGTTATTTTAGAAGCATTTTTAGGTATTCAGTCACCCTCCGATTTCAACAACCTTCCTTCGCCCACGGCATATTATTATTTTTAATAAATATACTCTTTTTTTTTTTTTTTTGGTTAGATAATAAATATACTCTTGTATTTGTTTTAAGGCTGGATGTGATACTAAGGATTAAGGAATAAGTGATGTTTTTATTGTTCATTTTGTTTCAACATAAGTGATGGTTTATATAATTAAGAAAGCATTAATGATCTTCTTTCAATTTTTTCCTTTTATAAATGAAGAGAGTTTTACATATCCAAGAAATTACTCCCTAAACTATGACAACTAAAAAAAATAGTATATATTAAGAGTAGATGGATTAATAAAAATTCGGATAATTGAGTAATTTTCTTAAAGAATATGTCCTAGCGAGGCTTATGCAAGCCATGTGGCATGTATGCATTGTATTTATGTGTGATGATGGGGGATTTGGTGAGTAGCTTTTAAATTGTTGGAGTTGAGAAAAAGACAGACATGCCTCCTCATTCTCTAAGGATTATAGATCCGCATTAATGGCTTCACGAATTTCAGATATATGATAGAAAAGGAGGCTAGTTTTTTAATTAGATTAACAGAAGAAAACATAGGTACTGTTGGGAGTTGACTTACAGGTTGGGTGCTTGGAAGTGAATCTTGCAGACCAAACGGTATTTTAATAATATTCACAAGCAAATGGACCTACTTTTGCAAGCCTGTTTGTTTGGTAAGGAGAAAAATATTTTTATGTATAGTTGATTAATATTTTTAGAAAAATAAGAAAATAATTATTCTAATAGAGGTAGAAAAAACAAATTAGACAAGTTATTCCTAAGCTCCATACCCCTGCACTCTACCTTCACTTCTTATGGTATTTGTTTATGTTGTATTTAAATGGAATAATATAAATACACTTTTGATTGATCACAAGAGCAAATAGCTTTAAGGTTTGTTTTGCTGTGGTTAAGATGTCAAGAAGCTCGTGTAATTCATATGGCAAAAGTAGGAAGCTTTATAAATAGTATAGCTGCTCTTTCAATCTGTAAATCCGCACGAACAAAGAATGTATTGCCTTTCTCATTTCACAAGAAAATTAAAGAAAGAAAAAAATTTAGTTCAAACTTGTGATGATAATTAATACTCCATACTGCATGGTTGTCTTTAAACCTTTTGGAAACTAGGTTTGTGGTCTCATGATAGCAAAACTTTTTGGCAAACCCTTTTATTTAACGCATTTACTTCCTATTGAGAATTCGATTTAGTCTGCTTCCTATGTGGCGTACTTTCAATTTCCAGAGTTAAATATTTTAACTTTTGATAGTGAATTCGGCATGAAATTTTTAAATTTTTTGAAATAAAAAAACTACATGAAAGTGTTTTAAGTCACAATAATTGAAAATTCAAAATATTTTAAAGATGTATAACAATTAAGGTTAAAAAAGAATTATTTAAATCTCAAAATTCAAAAGGTATTGATACAGAGGAAGATATACATATTACTTTTTAAAAGCACAGAAATAACACTCCTTACAAAAGGGTGTTTCCGCCATTGCCTATCTCATTACGACCACACAACATGTACTAGAATTTGGAAGAGGAGGAGAGGACTAATGTACTAGAATAAAACAGATTTTATAGTGTTAATTCTGTCGTCAAACATTGTATTCTGATTCATTTGATTTTCCAATGCGCTCAATATATATATAATCACAGCTAGAATTAGTCCTTCCATCCGTCTTTATTTGACCCATATATTATTTTGTGATTTATAATAAGACTTGTCCATCAAGAGATAATTTTATATCTAGTTCCTAATTTACCCTTATCCCTAATTATAGTGATTTCTCTATTACATTTTTCAATACACTATATTGATTATATTCAAAGGATAATTTGATAGAATTCCCCTAATTCGTGTGTTAAGTCAATGAAAACAAATAAAGATGGACGGAGGATGTATTAGAAACCATGAATATAATCGACGGAGATGATGTATAACATGCAAGAGTAAGCTTATAGAAGCATATTCAGCATGTGCGTTTGCGATTCTCAATCTTACAATTTCAGAGATATAATTGAAAGATGCTCTTGTCTAAGATAAATGAAAGATGTGCTCCAATTTCTGTCTGTTAAGTACTTGTCGAAATAGTTGTGACAGAGTCTGACTGAACGTAACATATATGATAGAAAATACATAAGTTAGCTAGATGCCCGGCCGCCAAAGATCTCCACCACCAAAGGGTTAAAAATAATTTAATTGTTTATTCATTATTTTAATTTATAGAATTTGTCTGCACCTAGCAACTATACATAAAAAATATGATCGCCATCCACTCGGATTTTCTTTCTTCAGTCATCAATTTATGTGCTAGTGTTTTATTCGACACAAAACAATATCTGTAAATGCTGGTTTAGGATTAAAAATATAAACATCTATATTAAAAGTTTTTAAGGTTAAATTACTTTTTTAAAATAGAAAGCTAACCTTCTTTGTTAAACTTATTAGTTAAAAAAAAAAAAAAAGAAAACACTGCCGCACAAAGAGAACAGAGGTATAGGCTTCTGATTTAAACTAGCTTCAAAGGGTCTATTGTGAATCATGGGCGTCAAAACTAACAAGGCTACAATGTATAGACCAATAACTACAAGAAGCAAAATAAATGAAAAGCAAAAAAATATTTATTCAGGACTCTAAGTTAATTACTTTCCCTATTCATATGAAATGAATTGTTGAGATTGTTTTCATAGTTTTGAATAAGTAAATTTTTCAAAGTTCAAAAGACTTGTCGAGACTTTTTCCCCATATTTACCCTTCCTTGCAATGGGATTCCTAACTACTTTACACTTTCTTAGAAAATAGCTAGTTTGCGCATCATCAAAAGGTAAATGCTCGTAAATAGTCTTTAATTTTTATCCTTAATTTTTGTGTCAAAAAAGGTGAATTATTCCCTTAGTTTAAAAAAGGTGAATTATTCCCTTCGTTTAAAAAAGAATGACCTAATTTCTTTTTTGGTTCATTTAAAAAAAGAATGACCTTTTTTTTGTGGCAACACTTTAATTTCAATTTTCACATAACATATTTAAGACTACAAGTTTAAAGAGTATTTTGGTACATTTGACACAACTTTAATTTAGGATCGACCATAAGATTAAAAAGTATTTTTTACTTTCTTAAACTTCATGCCAAGTGAAACTAAATCATTTCTTTTTAAACGAATGGAGTATATCCCAACAATTCACTTGATATAGATCAGAGAGGGAGTAATTTTTAAGACTTATAAATCCCAATATCATTTTGCATTTCCTACTTTATATTGAAAATATATTAAATTATGCTTTGAAACCTACCTCGAAATAATATGAGTGAACATTAGACTTAACCTGAGCTTAGCTCTCTATATTCATCTAAATACTTTTCTAACACGTTTTTATACAAAATCATATACTACAACTCTTTCCAGCTAGTACTTTCACTCTTCCCAAAATTTCTCACTATTAATAATTATTGACATTTTAAATATCGTGGACTGCAAATGCCATATGATTATATATAGTGATGATTAACAAACCTTATCACTAGTACAACTCTGAGTCAAATATGAATATTTAATATGCAGCAAAACATATGTGTTTCTTTAATTTAAATTTTCGGCAACAGTTAGATCATAAATATATATAATAAATCTGATGAAAAACATGTCGTTGAGTTGTGGATACACATGCAACTTGGATTCTGCATTTATACACATATACATAAACATAAATGATACACATAAACATTAGAGTCCACGTAAAAATGCAAGTATTTATCACCACACATGTACATGTACTTTACGACATCATCCATGCAAATCACGCATGATTAAAAAATGTCCACAAATGGGAGAGAGATTGTTCTTTATATGGCTCTTGAAGAAATTTCATTCCTAATTCTAGCAACTTTTTCTTTCTTTTTCTTCAAGTAGAAATTCTTCTTACGAAAACAATCCCCAGGGAGAAATTCTTCAACAAGATCTTTCTTATGGTTTTCAACATCTTTTGAAGAGCCACTATTAGGTTTTCTTGGGGGGAAAGGGCAGGATGAAAAGGGAAAGCAGTATAGAGGACTCAAAGACGAGCCCCCCAAACCAAATTGAATTCGAAGAAGAAGAGGATGAGGATGACGAGGAAGATGATCTCGAGACAGAAGAAAATAGCAAAACTCAAGGTAGAACAAGATCCAGCTCCAGTAACAGTACTGTAGAAGAGGACGGGAAAAAGACCAATTCAGGAAGTGTACGACAATATATACGTTCCAAAACTCCGAGGCTACGCTGGACGCCTGAGCTCCATCTTCGCTTTGTTCATGCTGTTGAAAGATTAGGAGGCCAAGATAGTAAGTATACAAGATTTGAGACTATATTCAAACATCTTTATTATCTCAACTTTTTATTTGTAAGATAGAAGAATTGTTGAACGATTCTACATTAGATAAAAGAATTGTATGTATACTCATTGATCACATATTTGTTTACTCCAATACATCTTTTGCAAAAATTGATTAAAGTGTAGCTTTCGAGGTTCTAATAATTTTGTTTTATTTTTAGGAGCTACACCAAAATTGGTTCTTCAATTAATGAACATTAAAGGCCTCAGCATAGCGCATGTCAAGAGCCATCTTCAGGTATATATATTTTATGAAATTTACTCAGTTGCAATTAGAGCTTAATTTTGGTTAGCAAACTCATCTGTTTCTCTGTATGGAAACCATTTTTAGATGTACAGAAGCAAAAAAACTGACGATCCAAATCAAAGTAAGTTTTTCAGTTTTTTTTTTTTTTTTTTTTAAAAATGTATTTCCTTTCCTGATTAATTAGTTACGTGGTGCCAAAATTAGGGTTTCTAAAATAATTGTCTGATTAAAAATCTGTATGTGCAGCGGTTTCTGTGGACGGAAGATTTCTACTTGAGAACGGAGATCATCATATTTTCAATCTTACCCAACTTCCTAGGCTACAAGGGTTTAACCAAACTTCTAGTTCGAGTTTGAGGTAAATTTAAACAATTGCTAAACAAATTAATGTGGAAACTTGAATTTCATTTACTTTTTTCATATGTATTATATTCCAGGTACGAAAATGCTTTATGGAATCGTCAAGTTAATCCTCTTTACAACCCTTATAACATAAATATCGGTGTTGGGTCCAGTATAAGGCGCCACGGACAATTATTTTCATGGAATAAAAGCCTTGATATTGAGAAAAACCAGAATCAAAGACTTTGGCCAACTCAAAGTGGAACAAGCCTTGCAAAACAAAATCTCTTAATCACATTACCCATCGACAGAAATAGAGATAAAGATGAGATAGTCAACAGGAGATCAGAGCAAGAAATGATGCGGGCTAAAGAGAATAGGGGAAAATGGTGGATGAGAGAACAAGTTGCAATAAACACATGCTCAAATAAAAGAAGGATTCAAGATTCAGAAATCAATCTTGATTTGAACCTTTCACTGAAAACAGCAAGAGAGAATCATCCGAAAAGATTGAAAGCTGAACAAGTTGGGGATCTTCTCACTCTTTCTTTGTTCTCATCAAGCTCTACTTCAGAGGAAAATAAGGCAAGTACCCTAGATCTGACTTTGTGAATGGAGACAATGTTAATTCTGAGTGAGATTTTGAGCTACTTGTTTGATTCAATACAATAGTAGTATCAGATCTTTGTCCTATGTAAATGCTAGTATTATCATTTTGCAACAAAAGGTAACATTGTCCATTGCTTGGCTGCTTGTTATGCGTAACCTAGGCAGCGATTATTTATCTCATCAATTTACTCTTAAATGTTGTTGGCTAATGGGAATAAATGAAAATTAAATTAAATCCACCTAATTTTCTTGAAAACCTACTTCACTTGTCAGTTCTTTGATTTTATTTTCTCTGTTTTTTTGGGAATCTCCTTCCATGTCTTATATGTTTCAGTGCACAAATGGACATAGCTGAGAAATCAATTATACAAGTGAAAATAAGAGTTAAACATGCAAATGGATGACATATATGGTTCTCCAATAAGTTGCCTCTACAATAAGATACTACATTATAGCAATAAATTGCATATTTAATATTATGTTTGGCACAACTGTATCGTGATTTCTTTTATGTTTAAGGGCATGTGTCATGGTTTGTTTCTTAAATTTGAAGCTGATATGCTCATTAGGATTGAATCACAAAATCGTGTATATTTGTAACAGAAATTTGTTACTTACTAGATAGAGTTTGGAACCTCAATGATATGACTAGCTAATTATTTGTGAACGAACTCTCTCATTTCTTATAAAGTCCAGGGAGTAATCTATCTACTTGTGTTCATCCAACCAAATGATGATATTCAAAAGTAGATAGATTACAACTTCCGCCTTCTACTACTTCTTTACTAACCACATCTTTTTATACTAAGGCAATCAAAGGTAATATTATTTCCTTTGAGGAACCAGCAAAAAGTTTTTGCTGCTTAAAAGAATATTTATTATTTAACCAAATATCTCATTCCTCCTACAAAATTACTGCTTCCTTCGGAATATTTCTTTCTTTTTAAAATTGGTCAATTAGCTTGGCACCGCACATTTATTTACTGAGCCTTTCAATCACCATGTTAATTTGTAAACCAATAAGTTAACCGCATTGTAATAAAGTGTCTATTATTCCACTAAAAATCTATAATTGCGTAATTTCAAAATTCACTATTACATCTTATTTAACTTCCCGTATTAAAATACCAACACCAATTAATTAAATTAAATTCTCTAAAAGATTTAATTAATCGACTAATTTAATCTTTTATTATCATACTTATTTCACATGATTGATACAAAATCCATCTGCAGGGTTTTCATGTGAAAACTTATAAGTAAAGTCTTCTATCTAGAGACACGATACATGGTTTGTTCTATTAACTAATTATTATTTCACTAATGTAATTTGTTATTATCCAATCTACTAGGATGTTATTCTCATCTTTTGATAGATTAAAATAATAAATTAAATTACATAGATCATACTAATTATTTCAAGATTAAGAGTATAAGTACATGCAATGGACTAGAGAATTTATTTATTAATATTCACAATATATCTTTAATTGGTTCATTCAATACATACAAAATCTACTAACAGAAGATGTTGAAATTTTAACTATTCCCATAACTAAGATCAAATTACATCTAATTTTTTGCTACAATCGTCAAGATCTTTGTCCAACTTCATATTTGATTGTGAATATTTAATTTATATCTTAGTAGAATCAACGATTTTTAATCTTTTATGTGTGAGTTAAATTACTCTATACTCATAATTGTCTAGTATATAAGCAATGAACACACATATATACACAATGAACTATTTAAATAAAGACTTTAGTATAACAATATAAATAGCATTCAGAAGGGATTAAATAAAATATAATTACTCAATTCCACAATTAATAGTTTATCCTGATTTTTATTCTCATGCATACGTTATAGGGTAGATGAATTTAATCCTCTTTTAATTCCTTAGAAGCATTTTTAGGTATTCATTCACCCTCCGGTTTCAACAACCTTCACTCAATCAACAGTCCACAGCATATTATTATTTTATACTCTTTAAGGCATGATGTGACCCAAAGGAATAAGTGGGAATATTGGTTTCTTCTTCCCAGCGACATATTTTTCAATGGTAGCAGTTGTGACTCACTGGTCTTCTGAAGTTTCTAGGAAGCATAAAGGGACTCTATGTCTCTATCATGTATATGATGTATCGTATGTGATGATGATGATGGGGGGAAACATTTACTAGCTTTTTAACTTGTGGAAATTAATAAAAAGACAGACATGCCTCCTTATTCTCAATGGATGATACATCCACATTAATAGCTTCACGAATTTCAGACATATGATAGAAAAGAAGAGTAGGAGGCCAGTGTTTAATTAGAAAATTACTCTTTTTCCATTTTTTTTAATATACTTTTCTTTTTTTAAAAAATGATCCCTTCTCATTTTTGGCAATAATGTTATTTCAACTTTTCACGTAGCATTTTTAAGAATACAAAATTGAAGGACAATTGGGTATATTCGATATAGCTTTAATTTAGAATTATAAAATTAAAATTTTTTATTTATTTTCTTAAAGTTCAAAGTAGATTATTTTTTTTAAATGGAGAGAGAATTGACAAAAGAATTCATAGGTACTGTAGGGAGTTGACTTTAGAGGTTGGGTGCTTGGAAGTGAATCTTGCAGACCCAACTGTATTTTAATAATATTCACAAGCCAATACATCTAATTTTGCCCTTCAACTTTTGCAGGTGTTTTCACATTCTTTTAGATAACAACCATGCTCATTCTAATACAAGGTTCCTAATGACAATATATGAATAAATTTTAAGCTAAGGAATAGGATTTCTTATGGCAAGGCTATATTTCTTTATTCGATCCATACATGAAAAATATATTGGAATTACTAACAAAAAATATATATTAATATTGGTTGATAAATTTGATTACAAACGCGTTATATATTAGTAATAAATTTGAATCTATTGCCAACGACAAAACTATTGGTAAATAAGCAAAATAAAAATGTTGGTACAGGAAATCGAGTTTAATTAGTTTTTAGTTTGTCATGACATGATCCAAAATTATGTGTCTGACTTTTAAAATGTAATAAGAATGATACTACATACTAAAAATATGCAAATAGGTTGTGCCTTTCTTGCTTAAGGCCCATGCTAATTATTCCTAATGTATCTTTCAATTTTATTAGACATCCCTAAAGGAATTATGTGTATATAAAGTGGTAAAATTTTAATTTAGAAAAACATGCTCAAGTGTATCTGGAGTACCATTAATCTAGCTAGAGCATATATTGCGACATTTTAATTTTAATGATGCGGAAAGTATGATTTTGGTAAAATTTTACTGAGTTCAACCACAAAAAAAAAAAAAAAAAGCAGCAAATTCAGAGAGTATTTGTTGGAGTTGTTGACATCAATTTTGCCGGCCAATGACTTATTTGACTAATGTTTTCTTGCATATAGTAATATAATTAAACTTGTCCGTAAATTTTGGTGTATACCGGATTAATTAACAAATACAGATGATCAATAAAGTAAAAAAAAAAAAAAAGAAAGAGTAAGTAGGAGCCACGCTTTGTTGGAGGGGGGCGGAGTAGTATATGGAAATGGAATGATATACTTCCTCCATGAAAAAGAATGTGCTATTTTGACTTAAAAAAAAATAATAAGAAAATTTTAGTTTTGTGATTTTAAATCAAAATTATGTCAAATATATCAGAATAATTTTTTAACTTGTAGATTCAAACATGCTACGGAGAAAACAGAAATTAAAGTGTTTTAATAAAAACAAATTTTCTTGTTTAAACAAACTAAATAAAATAGTAGATTTTTTTCCTTTTTGAATGGAGGGAGTACACACTTTTTATATTGATCACACGGGCAGATAGCTTTATGGTTTTTCTCTTGGACGATTGTGTTTAAGATGTCAAGAAGCTCGTGTATTTCATATGACAAAAGTAGAAAGCTTTATAAATATTATAGCTGCTCTTTCAATCTGTATATCTCTGTGACAGTTCGCACGAACAAAGAATGTATTGCCTTCTCCTATCGCGAGAAAATTAAAGAAGGAAAAAGATTTAGGTCAAAGTTTTGATTATTATTAATAGTAACACTGCATGGTTGTATTGAAACCTTTCGGAAACCACCCATATGGTTAGAGCCATCAATATGGCTAGGGCTTTTGGCTTGGCTCGGCCTAATTCGTGATTTAGCAGAATTGCATTAGGATAACCTCATCTAAAACATAAGTTTCTTAGCCAGGCCCTAATAAGCCTACCGCATAAATAAGCTTTTTAGCTCGGTTCAAATAAGCCGACTAATTTGTGGAACTTTTGTAATATGGGTTGGGTCGGCCCATGGGATGAATTAAAAATAAAAATAAAATAAAAATATTAAAAATAATAAGAGTCCAAACTCAAAGTTCATTTTAAAATTTTAAATATTAAAATTTAGCTACAAATTATATTTTTATAATATATAATAATAACATTAGTACCATGTAGTACTGTGTTATGTCGTTGCTATTTGTTTCAATTTTTTTAATTATAACATCATTAAAAAATTTATTAAAAAAAAAAACTTTTAATAAATGTGGGTTGATCCAGTGTAAGGACCCACAAGTTAGGAAGTTGGATATGCAGAAGAAGTGAAACTGGAAATATTGCACGTCAAAAGTACGAGCCTTATTTATGGCTCTGGTTCAAACCACATGTCGTAAATAGGGGTCGTGGATGGGATTTGTAGGAATGGAAATTCCACCATGTATAGGGACATTGTACGAAGGGTGTTTACTATCACAACCCAAGCTAAGGGCTTAGGTGCGACATCACAGATGAGGAACCCAAGGTATCCCAAAGATTATTAAGGAGATTAGAGGCTTTGGACACACTCTATGGGACAAGGGACAAGGAATTCTCACCTTTCAAACAAAATAAGAAACTCTAACAGCTTGTTTGGATGGTGGTTTATCATGGTTTCATCATATATGGTGCTAGATGGTATGGTATGGTATCGTATCGTATCGTATAGTACAGTGTCAAAGAATGTTTGGATACACTGTACGAGTTACTATTGTTAAATGATAATTTATTGTTTGATTTGACTGTGTGATACTATATCGTAGCTTATAAATTTACAAACATGTCCTTAATTATTATAAATATTAAATTTATCAATATTTTTTAATAATTTTTTTAAGTAAATACATAGAATCAAATAGGGAAACATACAAGCTAATATAACTCCATTCCATAATAAACAACACAAGAAAATTAAAAAAAGTAAGAACTTTTAAAAAAATGAACCTCAAAAAATAGACTAAAACGTGAAAGAAAAAACGAGAGGCAGAAAAGAACTTTTAAATGATGCTGAGATAAATAAGTAATACAAAAACAATACAAATATGAGGGTAAAGTTTAATAAAGAATAAAGGATAAATTAGAATTATTTAAATTTAAATAAAGGTATAATTGGAAAAAAAAAATAAGAGAACTATAAGATACCACCAAATTGGTGGTTTCAAAAAGTGAGGGTTTTCATGGTTATAAAACCATGAAACCAAACCACACCATACTGTATAATTAATGAAACAATAAAAACAAACATCGTTCTCTTAATAACCATACCATGAAAAACAACCATCCAAACAAGCTATAAGGGAAGGGAACAAGGGACGTATTCTATGGGAAGTAGGGACCTAGGACATTTATCACTTTGCTAATGTCATCATAAGCTACATCATACATGGGATAATGACTAAGATAAAGTCTCCATAGATACATAAGTGTCTCATAGACTATACATATCACATCATCCAACAATACCTCTAGTTATAAGTGGAATAGGGGCCAAGACATATCCCGCGCTCATCCTCGTAAATAAGAAAATAGAAAAATCTGAACATAATGTAAAGACCCGAGCATTTGTTCGATTGCATTGGAGCTTGAAATTTCGATTTACGGAGGTTTTTGGACCAAGTGGCACTTCAAGGAGGACCTCATGGCCCATGTGAGTCATATAGACCATGTAGGGTCTCGTGAAGTAGCCCTTGACCCTTAACAATTGTTTGGCTCCAAAGTGTGGTGGTGATTAAAAAGTAAGTAACACCACACTTGGACCTCTCACGGTCCGTGTGGCACTTCATGGATTATGTGGTATCCTTGGCTTGAATTCCCACCATTTTGGGATTAAGTGAAGTCACACGGCTAGCTGTGATGTATCACTGGTCGTGAGGGAGCCCGTATGGCCCCCCAAAAAAAGACAGATCGAATTTCCCCTCTCTACTCTTGAATATAGTTGCGTGAAGCAACATAAGTGCTAACCTGATCTCGAAAGTTGGATCTACATTGAATCTCACCCGAATCACCCTATCTATCCTCCGGAGTAAAAATTATTCTAAGTATGGGATGTTCAAGCTCAAGCTAAGTTCACTTTCAAACTTTCAATTCAAGCTTTTGTGTAGTTTAAGGCCATCATGGGTCTTCTACGTCAAATCAATTTCAAAGGTATTCCATTAGCTAAGTTTTTTACAAGTGCCGATAAAAGATTCAAGTTTAAATGGGCATGACATATCTCTCAGTACAAAATGAATGGGTGACCCATGACCTATCAAATTAAATCTCTTTGAATTATCTTTCCAACGCATCCAATTTCACCTTATCCGAGCTCGGAGCAAGAAGTTATGACCTTTTTTTGTAAAATTTGTTTGAGCTAGATGGGAGCCTTCACGACCCTTGAAGGGCTTCACGACCTGTGAAGGTAGGCATGAAGAGTCCCGTGTAAAATTTAAAGTGGCATTTTATTTTTTTTTTTTTTTTGATATTTTGATCCATCCCCAAGGCTTTTTAAGACCTTTAGACCTCCTTTACATTCCTAAACTTCTTCTACACTAATTCTAAACCCTCATTCAAGACTAATTCTCTCAAGTCACTCTCAAACTCCTCTCAAGAGTACTTGTGGAAATTGAAGCTTGGGGTTTAAGGCTAACATGATTCTTCTTCAAATTTCTCTTGGGATTTCTTCATTGGGTCTAGGTATATAGGTTTGATCTTTGGTTCCTTTCAACCAAAGAGAACCAAAACTTTTCTAGCACTTTTCATGAATTTTACTCACATTAAAGTTGGGTTTTCAAGTGCCTTGCTTGTTAAATATATCTTGTAGATATTTTTATAATAATGAATTAAGTTTTAGGCCTAACTCACACCCCAAAAGGTAGCTCAAAGGGAGGATGATTGCCTAAGCCTTAGAAGGAGTCCATCCATCTTATTAACCACCAAATGTGGGACTTTTTGTCTCAACACCCACCTCAAGCACAGTGCTTAGCATCTGGTGTGTAGGCAATTTTTTCGTCGGCCCAACATTGGGTGAGATGGGCCCTGCTATGATACATGATGAATTAGATTTTAGGCCTAACTATGTTAAATATATCTTGTAGATATTTTTATAATGTATATTTGGAAAAAAAATATCTTGTGTATATTTTCCTTATGTATACTTGGAAGGTAGATATCTTGTTTATATTTAGTTCCTTAGAATTAGGCTAGTCTCACACCTAACTGAAGGCTTAGCTTTGTATATGTTCTTACTTTGCATATTGTTTATGGTCAAAAAAAGTATTTCCCTTCTATCATGGTATCAGAGATTAGGGTTTATCTTCTCGCTTCTGCTTGCCCTTCGCTATAGCTCACTGTCCATTGCTCCTCCTCTCTTTCTTCTCTATTCTTTCCTCTGTTTATTTCAGCCTCCAAAAATGTCAGATAAAATTCTCGTTTAACCCTGCATTCACCGTCACCAACATCAAGACTAGTGTTCCTATTATTCTTGGGATGGAGAATGTTTCTTATTCTATGTGGGTAGAGCTTTTTAAAATTCATGCAAAATCACATAGGGTCCTTCATATATCATCCCTCCTAAAATCAAACCTCCTCCCCTTCTACTGATGAAGCGAAAGAACTTTGGTCGACCTTGGATGCCACGATTCTATCATAGATTTATTCTATAATTTCTAGGGACCTATTGCAAACCATAATCGAGCCCGATGCCACGGCCATGGAAGCTTGGGATAG
>JAOTQR010000092.1:9966701-9983583 GCA_025774065.1 Solanum ossicruentum
TTTATATTTTAAACCCAAATAAGGACTTTCGACTTCAAAATAAATTTTATCCGCCAAATTCACTTAATTCCCTACTCCCGCACCTCAAACGGATTAAATTTAAGACATACATCAATTCCAACAATTAATAATTAATCTTAGGAAATTTTGGGGTTTAACATAAATATTATGTATGCAAATAGTTTTTTGTTATCAATCAAGGTATATTATATGCCGAACTTTATGTTTGTGTTTCTTGGTTCTAATTTGTACTTGAGCAATAAGTTTAAAATATTGATCTTTGAAATAATAACGCACAATGATTGTAGTTATTATATAATTCAATTTAATCTAATAAATAGATTAACTCTATTCTTGATGAACTTGTGTCATTATGTAGTGATAAAAAAATTAAATAATAGATTACAAAAATTTCACCGTATAAAAGTGATTGTTTCAATAATTAACGTCAACAAAATATAAGTCAAAGTAATATATAATATATTTTATAAAACTGTTTTAATGAATATATGTTTGGATAGATTCTATCATTCTTCGTCGTAATATAATATCATATATCTATAATTTAAATGAGAAACCTATAAGAAATTATAGGGTACATGATAGAGCTACTATAAAAAGGTAGGATAACCAATAAAATAGAATCATTAAATAATAAGCAAAGATAAAATAAGAATAAACTAATAAGGTAACGATGCGATCACATCAAATCAGTCATACACAAAATTTACTAACTATGGATTTAAACAATACGATAATAGAATTTAAGTAATAACAAAAACAAATATTATATTTAAACTAACAATACAATACAATACAACGAACAACAACCATTCAAACAAGGTATAAAAATATAAATGTTGGGCCGGTGCTAAAAGCACGAGAAACTTATCTAGTATATGTGTGTGTGTGTGTGTGTGTGTGTGTGTGTGTGTGTTTTACATGTGATTGCCGATTAGTTAAAGAGGAGTGGGCTGGATTGTGGGTAGATTCGACCAGAAATTGGTCCATAACTCGACTTAAATTGGGTCCGAAATTGTGACAAAAGAGGGTGAAAATTTAATAGGAAATTTAACCATTTAAAATTGTAATCATGACCAATTTTAGAATTTAAAAACTAAGAGAATTAGATTAGTTGGTTGATTTCGGCTATGAGACGAATCAATATAAATCGATTAAAAAGCTTCTTAAAATTTACGAAATGAGATAATTAACTCAACTAATAGCTACTTAATTTTTTTTTGAAAAATAATTCATAATTAAACTAAAATGATTAAAAATCTTTTGTAATGACTTTCGAAAAATTATTTCAAATTGTTAAAAATTTCAAAAGCTCGATAATTAATTTATAATAGGAGGGTCAAGATTAGGTGCCAACAACAGTTTCACTAGTCCTGGAGCTTTTCACGGTTCGTGAAAGCTCACTGTTCTAGCAGTGATAAGTTCTATGAAAATGGGCATAACTTTGTACTTTGAACTCGAAATTGGGTGAAACTAGATGCTTAGAAAGCTAATTCAAAGAGATCTAATTTGATAGGTCAAGGGTTACCAGATTGTTTGTGTGCTAAGAGATCTAACCATTTAAAATTAACCCTTATATCGATTCCTGTGAAAAACTTAGCTAATGAAATTCTTTTGGACTTGGCTTGATGTAAAAGCACTGTAATGACCGTAAACCACATACATAAGCTTGGATGGAAGGCGTGAAAGTTAATCCATCTTGATCTTGAATGTTCCATGGGAATCCTTCTATTAGAGCTTGAAAAGAGGCTTCAGAAAGCATTTGAGCAAGTAATGAGAGGCTAAGTGTTATGGAGTGATATGGAAAGCATCGAAATATTTAGGAGGTTAAAGGACTAGCCCCAATTGAATGGACCTTGAAAAGTCACCTAGGATTCTTCACGAAAGCACTTCAAGAGCCATACAAAGCTTCATGGACCGTATAAGTATCCATGGAGGGTGCCTCATCATCGAGACGGTACTTTCATACTTAGAAATATTCTTGGACAAGGTCTTCACAAGACCCCACCATGACCATGGTGGGTTGTACGGATCGTACAGGGTGTCTGTGGTGGCACTTTTAGCCAAACAGTGGCTCTTAAGCCAAGGGCACCTTCCACGAGCTCTCTTCACGGCCAGTGGTGAGGACCACGACCCGTGAAAGGCTTAGTGAAGGGCCACTTGGCCTCGAACCTTTCCTGGAGCCACAAGAAGCCACGAAAATATCCAAGGGTCACCCAAGACTATCTCCACGGCTCGTGGAGGTGACCTTGGAGAGGCACCTTGGTGAAAAATGTTGGAAACCAAATTTTAAGCATCGCTAGGGCCTTCCGAGGTCCAAGTCCTTATAATGAGTTAGATTTACTAATGGAATTAGCTAGGTTTCATTCGGGGTTTCATGTGTCAATGTTAAGAAAATTCATCGGTGATCCAAATTCCATAACTCCATTGAAGGATGTGACCACTAAGGAGAATTTATTTATGAAGAGGTACCAGTTGAGATCTTAGAGTGACAAGTAAAGACATTTAGAAACAACGAAGAAGATAGACATGATGAAGTGATACCCTTACCTCTTTCCTTCTATTCAAGCCTAAGGTACCTAAATACAAATTATTCCTCCAAATTCTCATGTATTCATTTTTCATGTTATATTGCATACATGCATGATCATGATACTGTTATTAGATGATACTTGATACATAAGTTTGATGATTTTATGAAATTGATGTTTTAAATTACATTTTTCATTCATGCTAGGTTGTTGGTTATGTTTCTACTCAAACTTGCTTTGTTTCATTTAATGACTAATGATCCCAAGGGAGAGATATTGTAGCACCTTGTACGTTAAAAAATTAGGAAAATTGAAAAGTTATGAGAAATTTGAGATTGGATGGTTGTATGAGTCCATCTATGGTTCGTGGTCTGAATCATGAGGTGTAGACAGGACTCATGGTTAAGGTGGATGCCTCGGAGGGATTTTGGAAACTAGAAGTCCAAACCATGAAGGGCTTTTACAAGTTGTACTTTGAATGCTGGCTTATAAATATAGGTCATAGATGAGGTCTAGAAATTTGAAGATTTGGTCAAGTGTGGACTGGACTTACGAGTGGGGTTTACGGATCGTCGTTCTGTTTTCAGATAGTGGATATGGGTCATGGACTGGACTAAGGAAGGAAAATTTTTCTAAGTATGGGGTCATAGTATGAAGGGAGTTCATAACCCGTAAATGGAACTACGGGTCGTAGAAAGGGCTTTGTAAGTGAGATTCAGAGACCAAAATTTTCAACTAAACAAAACCTAGGTTCTCTGAGTCATAAATGAATCAACGACTCATAGAACCTGCCTATAGATGGATTCGACCGATTTTTAATGAAGGTTTTTTTGGGCATTTCTACTCACTAGACTCCTAAACTATATTGTTTTGACCCTAATTACTACCCTAACCGCCCCAGACCCAATCAAACTACCCTCAAACACTCTTAAACTCATTCATTCTAAAAAACTCTATGTCTTTTCTCTCAAGGGGGATTCATTATTGAAGCATAGGGTTCCAAGCTTTGTTAAAGGGAGACTATGGTCAATTCTTTGCTTTCTTCTAAAGCTTCTTCCTCAAGGTATATAGGGGTTCACCTATGGAATACTTTCATCCATGGGACCCCAATTCAAACTCACTTTTTTTCCAAGTTCGAGCATGGATTTTATGAATGTTTATGATTTCTCTTAAAATGTTTGAATTATGATTACTACATTATTAAATTACTCTAGTATATATGAATTATGATAATTTACATGAATTGTATGATTTTCAAGGGATTTTAAGTGTGTGATGATTAGGGCTTGTAAAATTGATATTGTTTCACCTAATTATGACTCAATTTGATTTTAATTGCACTGATATTATATGATTTTTATCTAATTTCATGATTTCAACTTAAACTATTCATGAACTCGTATTCTGCTATAATTCCTATATTAAGCTATGGTTTCATGATTGAGATTCCAAGTATGAAAGTATGTTTATGATCATGATTATGAGGATGACCTAAGACCCTAATATTATGCTATGATTTACAAGATGGGGAGTATACCTACACTTTATGCAAGTCATGTAAGTGGACTATTCTTATACTATGAAATGATTTATGAGGTTATAATACTTACTTTACAAGCTATGAAAGTGTGATTTTGATGAATTATGAACTATAGTGATGTCTATGTATATTGCATAACAATATATTTAATGGGATTTGACTTAGCACTGAATGAGCTTGAGCGAGGGAGACTATCCCCAAGAAATCTTATATAAATCCTCATGTTACATAACTAGGTGCCATCATAATGATTATGTGCCTATAAGATATTAAGTTAGTGGATCCACAAACTTAGGATACTCACCATGCTGAGATAAAGCCCACACACATGTGACACTCATCCTGATGGGATAGAGCCCATTGGGTGGGATCAAGTCTACCTTGATAAGTAAGTTCCTCTTTCTTGTGTAGAGGGAACATTGGGATTCCACGTAATAGTCCGCATGGTTTTATTGTCAGTTATGATCATATTCTCACTCACACACACACACACACACATACACACACACACACACACACACACAGATATATATATATATATATATGCTAGGTTATGAAATATTTTATGATGCTTCCATTCATGATTTTAAAGATGCATGAATCATTCACATGTTGTCCTTATTCCTTTGCTATATTTATGCATCTTGTTATTATGTTATTATGCACCTATAAGATATTAAGTTAGTGGATCCACAAACTTAGGATACTCACCATCCTGAGAGAAAGCCCATAGGGTGGGGTCCACACACACGTGGCACTCATCGTGATGGAATAGAGCCCATAGGGTGGGGTCAAGTCTACCTTGACAAGTAAGCTCCTCTTTCTCGTGTAGAGTTAATATTGGGATTCCATGTAATAGTATGCATGGTCTTATTGTCGGTTATGGGCATATTCTCATGTATGTATATATGCTAGGTTATGACATGTTTTATGATGTTTCCATTCATGATTTTAAAGATGCATGAATCATTCACATCTTGTCCTTATTCCTTTGCTATATCTATGTATCTTGTTATTATATTATGATGTTGCTTGATGTATTGGACACCTACATACTTAGTACATTATATCGTACTAACTCATACTCTTTGCCTATATGATCTAACCATGTAGGGACGAACTACAATGCACCTACGCATCCTTATTGTGGCTAGAGTTGGATATGACATCTTGAGAATTGTTGGTGAGTTCTATGCTTTTGGGACGAGCCTTGGCTTCTTCTTACTTTTATATTGCTATGACGAGACTTTTGGACTTTCTTTTCCTTTGTTGAGGATGAGGTAGTAGTTAGTTCTAGACCTCGCTGATATTTTACTCTTTAGAGGTATAATTGGACATGATGTTGATAATGTAATCCTATTATTGGGAAGCCTTTAGCTTTACTTTAGTTTGGTTTTAAGATTATGTTTCCATTTGCTTACTTATGTCATTGCTTTATTACCTTATATATGCTTTGATGTTGGGCCAAAAATACATATTTTTAGTCATTATCAACCTAATATTTAATACTTTTTTTATCCATTTTTGAGCATAAATTTTATGGATTGTGTTAAATTGTGTATTTTATTTGTAGCATGAATTTAGCATGAAAATGAAGAGATTTGGAGCTCAAACGAATTAAAAAGAAAAGATTACAAAAGAAAACTCAAGCAGGCAGTTTAATGGATTTAATTGAATACAATAAAATATATATTATTATATAAGTATACGACAATATTACAATTCAATTGCAAGAGGCTGCCTGCCACGTGGCAGTAGTGAAGTGGTGAAGGCGGCTTATTGCAACGCAACATGAAGTTGAAGTTTCCTTGCGATTTTAGATTTTCCAATTTATTTTGGACTCAATTATTTTATTTGGAATCTATTTCTACACCTATAAATATTCCATAAAATTAGGTTTTACATAACTTTTGACCTAGAGAAATAGAAGCAGCCTTGGAGGCCGGATAATTTTGATTTCATCTTTTTTTTCTCCAATAATATTTATTTTTATATTTATCTTTGAATGATTTGTGGTAATTTCTTCATGTCTATATGGAGTTAAACTTCTTGTTCTAAGATTATGTTAGCTAATAAGATGACTGTTTAGTCATTGCTAATTCGAAATATTTGTTTATCATATTAGTTGTTCTTATATTACTTTTATTCATACTTTTTAACCTGATCAACTAGGGGGTAAATTAGTTGTTCACTCTGAATTCGAGAGATGTTGAAATGGATAAAACACAGTAGTATAGAAAGCTTGTTCAACTAGGAAACTAGATTGATTCGTGTAAGGGAGACCCGTGATAACTACCTTACACCTCACTTGGTTCGTAATACAGGAAGATAACATTAAAGCATTTTTATTGATGTGTTTATCCCCGCTCACGATGTAGTTAGAGTCAATAAAGATAGGCCGACAGAGGCGTGCAACCCTGTTCAGGTAATTTTAACCCTGTGAATCAGCAACTAGATAATCAAAAAAATTGATAAAATTGAGAGTAAATATGATTATTAGCTAAATCATAATGTTAGATCGATTCATTCATTGATTCTGTAAAAATATCTCTTTAGGTTAATTATTCACCACTTAAATAAATAATTAGAATTAATATAACTTAGTAAATTATTAATCAACAAGTCCTTTGGGTTCGACATCAAGTTTTTGAAAAGAGCCACTATATTACTTGGGCTGACCACGTACACTTGCTATGCTAGGGAAGCAACATGCTTGTATTTTGCTAAAAGACTTAGATGGAGCACCTTCGGGTTCCATATTCGTTGTGTCATGGCTAAGCCCTAGGTTTGGATCGTAACAGTACATCACAATTCAGAAAATTAAAATTTGATTAACCTAGTCCACTTATCCACAAACACATTGTACAATTTATAGTTCCTCTTACAGACCGTAATTACCCCTTATAGACCACCCTTATACTTGGTTAAATTTTCACCCTCTTAGGCTCAATCCACGAGCCTTGTCTACGACTTATAATTTGAACCCGAGTTGTAAATGAAGCTCGTACATTGCCCCTGCAAATTTTCAGATTCTCCTTTTTTTCCTACATTTTCATACTTTCTCACTTACGGAGCCTTACACGTAAGATCCCAATGATGGGTGACTTAAGACCTCAAATGTGACTTAAGATCCTAAATGACACTCTTAATTGAGGAATGAATTTTAGTGATGAAAGACTTATACCCACATTACTAAATTTTATAAAAATGAGCTCCTCTACGCATATGATTTCCATAAATTGGAATGGTTGATTTGAATGGTCTTTCCTATATGATAAACTTATGAATTATGACAAGTATGAATTATGACTATGATATGTATTCTCTGAAATTTGACTTAGCACCGAATGAAGTTTGAGGTGGAGAATCGACCTAAGGGGTTCTTAGTAGAAGCTTCTAGTCTCATAACTATGTGCACCATGTGTCTTCATTTACCATTATGATTTGCTAGTAGATCTATATATCTCATGACATCAGCTTAGGGGGGTAGAGTTCTACCTTTATAAGGGCAACACTGGGATTTCAATCTTGCATGATCTTATTGTCGGTTATGGTTATCTCTTATATATGTATGTACTTTGCAACACTTGACTATATCTATGAAACACTTACATGCTTACTTATGCGTTTATACTCTGCACTATATCATGCTCTTTACTTAGGTTTGCACTACATGCTTTACCTTACATTGCATTGCCTACATACTTACTACATTCAAACGTACTAATGCATACTTCTTTGCCTACATTATACACAATGTAGGGATGGACAATCATTCCATCCCTCACTTTCGTGGCTAGGTCCAGCATACACTTTGAAGATTGTCGGTGAATCCACATGCTTCGAGGATAAATCTACACCACTTTAGCTTTATCTTCTTGTCATTTGAGATACTTTGAAGCTATTTTTTGTACTTTAATTTTCTTTAAGGGTGAGCTTGGGACATGTCTTAGCCCCCTCTTGTATTAGACTATGTAGAGGCAGGTTGGATGTCATGTGTGGAGTTTATGTTTTCTATCTTTGACCTTGTATACCCTCTGTTATTGAGTTGCTAACTCGGACTTATTTCCGCTTCTTTTAGAGTTTAAATTATTTATTCATTACCTATGGATGCTTGCTATGCTAAGAGGCTTGATTGCGATTTCCTCAGGAATACTAATTGTCGTGTCACACCTAGGGCCTAACTTAGGCCGTGACTTAAGTATAATTTCCTTCTTTATTAGTATAATCACACCTCCTCCACCTTCTCATTGATCATCCACTACTCCATAATCTTTTTCATCTTCTCAAAATGTCATGTTTATGACACCCTTTAGTGTTACTCGATGTCATACTATAAATAGAGGTATTGAGAATGATGTTGGATACCCTTGAAAGAAAGTAGATTATATTTTTTGTTCTTCTTTTCATTTTATATTGTTCTTTGGATTTTACATTATGATGTGCATTTTACAGGTTTTATAAAGACATAACCAAATATAACTTCACCTTTAATTTATAAAGCATCAAAGAAGAAATAAAAATTAATTTTTATTGTCAAATAGATGAAGAAAGAAGAGCAAGACATGAGAATGAAGACGAGGTGGAGAGAAAGAAATAAAGACCCACCAACTTGGATTTTGTTGTAGTAATGAGACTATTTTATTTTTAATCAAATATCTCAAATTTGAATTTTGATATAGTAAAAATCTGGTTGGGAGTGCCATCCCTTTATAAACACTACAATATTTTGATCCAAATATAGTCAGGTTTCAACATGAAATAAATTTTTTATAAAAAAAATAAATATCCAGGCGCGAAAAACAATAAAAAAAAGGAAAATATGAGCAGCCAATCAAAGTCATGCACAAGATGATGATGATGAGGCGGCTCACGGTTATTTGGACAACGTTGTCGCGTTTGGTTTTGTTTGCTTTAAATATCCTTCCTGTTCCCTCGGCATATGCTCCCCGAATCTCTCCTTATCCCCTCTTTTTTTTCCCCTTAAAATAAAAATTCTCAATCCAAATTCAAAACCCGCTGGACTGCTTACAAGCTTCCCTCTCTAATGGCGTCCTCGACGCCACTGCTTCAGCAGCATGACAAGCTTTTTTTCACTTTCACCTCAAAATATACCAACCCACTTTTCTTCTCCAGCTCTTACAACTCTTCTCTTAGTTATGTAACGAAGTCTCTAGCCTCTACATCTTCGTCTCTGTTTTCATCGCCATTTCAATCCTCGCGTCCTTTAGTTCGCCTTACGCGCGTTTCCACCGCGCCTATAGAGTACGTGCCACCAGCACCTGACTTCGATTTTCACAAAGAAATCGCCAGGTTAAAAGATTTGAAATCGAAGCTTGATAATTGTACTAATTTGAAAGACAGAATCAGAGTTATTGACTCTGATAGTCGTGTAAATTCCTATTTCTATTCGCATAAGAATTCGTTTTCTAGGGTTTTGGAGACTTTGCATTTGGATAAGTATGAAGTGTTTTTGCTTAAATGCGTGGTTGCTGCCGGGCAACAACATATTTTTGGTGATGTTTGTACAGAGTTTGACGCCACAAGAAGTTCATTGAAGAGTGCTTTCTATGCTTTGGCGGAGATGATTGAGAATTGGGATGTAAACGATGGTATCCGTCGCCCTGGTGTTAATGTTTACGGCCTTGGAGCTGAAGATTTTGAAGCATTGAGGTCAATGTTGGAAATTATTGAAGAGCTTGAGCGTTTCTATGATTGCATTGGAGGAATAATAGGGTTAGTTCCCTGTGTCTTACTTCTGTTGGACTTTCTCCTATTAAGTTGTTAATTCCAACAAGCTGAACCTTGGAAACTGACATACAAGTTTGTATCCTGACTTTTGAAGTCCTTCACGAGAGTATGATAGGTGAGTGCCTGTACAATAACATTAGGTACAATGAAAGGAGATACAAGTTGCATTTTCATAGTGATTACGGGCTTTATAAACTGAAATTCGTAGTTAAAATTTGAAGCTTATAAATAAACAATTTAAGTTACTTCCTTAATGATTATGAAGTGGGGGGAGAACCAAGTGGATCTTTGCTTCAAATCCTGGTGGAGGAAAAAGACTAGGTTATTTCTTCCAATTACCTGAATCTTGGTGGATCACATACCTTGTGCTGGTGGGAGGTAGGCGTGCAAGCTGGCCTAGACACCACTGTCATTTAAGAACTTAAAAACTTTTTTATCTATTGTCATGCAATTGTGAAGATGGTACTTATTATTAATGAGCATATGGAGAGCATTTCTGCTCAAACTTGCCTAATACTTTTGCAGAATTTCATTTAACATTATCAAACATGTTGCTGGTAAATTCAGTTATTTCGAAGTGTTTAAATAATATAACACAAGTTCACCAAATGTTCAAAAGTAAATTCCTTTTACTAGTTGGTTCAGTTACTGATTTTTGTGGACAATCTTTAGATAGCATAAATTGTATGGTGCTACTTAAGTACCCCCAACTTTCTGGTTTGCAAAGAGCTTAGTGCTTGTTTTTCCTGTAAATGTTAGTTTCCTTGTGCTATTTTTCCTTCGTCTCATTTACTGTTTGCTGAGCTTTCATACTCTGATTAGTCTGCTTAAAGACCTCCAATTTTCTGATATGAAGAGTTGAATGTTCTCTTTTTCCTGTAAATGTTAGTATCCCCTTCATTTCATCTAATACTAGAGAAGTTGCCCGCGCTTCACGTAGGTTGAAAATTTAATCATTATTTATTTTATACAATGATATTCAGAAAAGAAAAAATAGCTATAAATGAGAAAAAAACATAATTGTGATCATAAAAATGACGAAACATTTTTTTTTCATCTTGATTGTATTTGGTTACTATGATACAAGAAAAATTTTTGAAAAACATATCTTTGTTTTTCATCAATAAAATGGCTAAATTAGCATGTTATTATATTTTTTATGTCATCTCTTTTGATTATTGACCGTATGATTGATGGGAAAAAAATTTAAAAGGGAGAAAGTATATATTAATTAAAAAGAAGGGGAAAAATGAAAATGAATATTCAACAATTCCATAGAAGATAATTATTTATAGGTTGATTAAGTCATGGGAATAGGTAGAAGGAAGTTGGGGAGATATTTTATTTAAGTAGAGAATACAAATAGATGAAGGTTTTTTGCAACTCACGAGATATAATTAGATATAGTAAATATAATTAAATTTTTAATTATTAAATAAGTAATTGATTTATAAAAAAATAAAAGAAAAAGTTCAAAAATAAGATGAAAGATAATTAGTTTTCTAGGCCATAAAGAGATATCACATTACTTTGTTTATATCTAACTTTATATATGTAAGTTGTGCATCGTGAAAGAAAAAATTCAAAAATAAGATGAAAGATAATTAATTCTCTAGGCCATAAAGAGACATCATATTACTTTGTCTATATCTAACTTTATATATATATAAATTGTGCATCATGAAATTTCGAGAATAAAGGACAGAAATGAGAAAATATGAATAGTACTCTCTATATGTTGAGTAAATGAATCAATACATGGTCATTGCAAATAAGGACAAAGAGATTTTATTCTTAGGTCTTAATCAGAGACCGTTACCACTTAAAAAAGAACTCCTTGTTTTGAAAAAAGGGAAAAGACTCAAATATACCATCGAACTTTGAGAAAAGGCTCATTTATGCCATCCGTTAAAAGTTTGGCTCATTTATGCCATTACCATTTGAGAAAAGGCTCACCTATGCCATTATTTTTTAACTCAGGTTTTGCAAAACCACTTAAACAACTCTAAACACTTTTAAATTAGAGTTTTGGATCAAATGTAGTCTTTTTAGTCACCCTTCTTCAAGAATGCCAAGAACACATGAAGAACACCAAGAACTTTCAAATTTTTAACTTCTTCAAATATTCACAAAATCACCCTAAATTTCAAAATTAGCGTTACTCCAAGCTAAATACCAAAACTCAATATGTTTTGACCTCGAATTCAACTTCACTCAACAAGATCTACTTGAAATTTTTCTTCAATGTTTCACAACACTAGGTTAAAATATTCCAAAAAAAAAAGAGAAATCAGTCCCAAAATTTTAAAAATTTGCTTTGATTCGTGTTTTTATTGTTGTTTTTTTTTATACTGGATCCTTATTCCATAATATTTTTTGAGTCTATGTTCAAATTTTCAATTAATTTAGAGTTGAGGAGAAAATTTTACCACTAAAGAAGGTTAAAGTTTTGAAATTTTGAAGAAAAATTTCAAGTGAGTCTTGTTAAGTTAGGTTGAATTCGAGCTAAAAAAGTATTGAGTTTTGCTATCTAGCTCGGAGGAATGCTACTCTTGAAATTTGGGTTGATTTCGTGAATATTTGAAGAAGTTAAAAATTTGAGAGTTCTTGGTGTTCTTCATGTGTTCTTGGTATTCTTGAAGAAGAATGACCAATAAGACTATATTTGATCCAAAGTTTTAACATAAAAGTGTTTAAGTTGTTTAAGTGGTTTTGCAAAACCGAAGTTAAAAATAGTGGCATAGATGAGCCTTTTCTCAAACGGTAATGGCATAAATGAGCCAAACTTTTAACAGATGACATAAATGAGCCTTTTCTCAAAGTTCGATGGCATATTTGAGCCTTTTCCCTTGAAAAAATTAAGTGGAACAAAGAAATCACAAAAGGAAAAAATTACAGTTTCCATTTTTCGCAAGAGAAGATAGCAGGTCATATAATAATTTTCGCACATGATGATGCAGAAAAATATATTTTGAAAAAGAATTAATGGAAAAATAAAGTAATAGAAATTAAATAGGAATAAGTATAAATTATATTAGTATTTCGAAATTAATGAAAACGAAACTCAAACTTGATTCGCCCAATGCAAAACAAAGAGAGATGCAGTCTATAACAATTATCAGCAACAAAGTAAATGAATTTTTTTACGTGACTTTTATTATTAAATAATAAAAACAAAAAAAAATTGACTTATCCAATGCAAAAATTAAGAAATAGAATCCAAGCGTAGTTCAAAATTGGTGATTCAAGTAGTCTAAAGGGGTACAAATAAATGACCGAGGATACTTAGATTGCAAGCATGTCGTAGATTGTTAATGCTTCTTGATGATACTCGTGAGATCCATGAGAAACTGGGGCAAGTTCATGCCTGTTCGGAGAGTGTTCTCTACTTTCATCACTAAACATAGAAAATGGACTTTAAGTCCAAATGTTACAACCAAGTCAAACCCAAACGTTACTTATCATTTACATTAAGTAATAATTAATAAAACAGGAGGACACAACCTTTTGAAAGGTTACTTCATATTGTCTTCTTTCTGAAAAATTTAAATAAATAGAGGAAAAAGGAAAATATGTGTAGTTGTCTCAGAGAGTGCCACATCACTTTGAACATTCTCTTTTATATATACACATATATGATTTTCTGAGCCTTCATACTCTGATTTCTTTTGCCAAACAAGCAAGTTGTTAGTATTCAACTTTATAAGTTTCCTTTATGCTTTGTACACGAGGATCTGTAGAAAATCATACAAAATGATTTTCTTTTATTTAGTTTCAAAAATAGTTTGTCATCATACCTTCCCATTTTCGATCTATTTATTGATATGTTCCAGAACTTTGCTGCAGGTATCAAATCATGGTCCTTGAGCTTCTTGCTCAGTCGACTTTTGAACGACCATGTCTGTCCCATAACTCAAATAATTCTCTCAAGCATGAGATAACAGAATTTCATCCTCCAAGTGTGCTTGATCTTTCTCAGGATTTAGAATATGCATCTCAAGCAGCTATATGGGGAATTGAAGTTAGTCAATGCACTATATTTTATAGATGTCAATGCTTGTAATTCTGGCATTCATCTACTCACTGTTCAACTCTTTTGAAGGGTTTGCCAAACATGGGTGAAATATATCCTCTTGGTGGCTCGGCAGACAGGCTGGGTTTGGTTGACTCAAACTCAGGTGAATCTCTTCCAGCTGCAATGCTTCCATACTGTGGGCATACTCTATTAGAAGGTCTTATAAGAGATCTTCAGGTAATAGAAATATCTTTATCAAGTGATTTGTTTCTGCATTCATAGTGTTCTAAATCAAATCACAACAAAGATGATGATGTCCTTTAACTACTGTAAGGCTAGGGAGTACCTGTATTTCAAGTTATACGGAAGACAATGTATCACCCCAGTTGCAATCATGACAAGTGCAGCAAAAAGCAATCATGAGTATGTCACCTCACTGTGTGAGGAACTCCGCTGGTTCGGAAGGGGAAGATCAAAGTTTAAACTTTTCGAGCAGGTAAAAATTTGAATGCTTTCCATTCCTATGACTCCATGAATTGTTGTATGTTCTTATATATATATTACATAATCTGTTCATTTGGTGATTTAACTTGTCAATTGCTAGCCTCTTGTTCCAGCTGTTAGTGCAGAAGATGGGCAGTGGTTGGCTAGTAGACAATTCAGACCTGTATGCAAGCCAGGTGGTCATGGGGTGATCTGGAAACTTGCTTATAATGAAGGTGTTTTCCAGTGGTTTTATGATCATGGAAGACGAGGTGCAACTGTGCGACAAGTCAGGTCAACTTCAAACTTATAACTGTGTTTTAAAATAATTACTATTTTTGGATAAAAAGATAAAATTGTGGTGTAATCCATGTCTTGAATATGGTTGACATTCTTGACTATGCAGTAATGTCGTAGCAGCTACAGATGTGACTCTTTTGGCTTTAGCTGGAATTGGTTTGCGTCAAGGAAAGGTAAGGAATTATACTATGTCAGTTATTTTGAAAAATCATGCAGTCTGGGCAGTAGATAATTAGAGAATTGGATTTGGCTGCAATCTGTTCTTGATATTCCTGAACACATAATTTCGACAGTCGGGAGAAGATCAAATAAGACTTGATGATTAGGCAGCATGAATCCTTTTAGTTCCTGATATTGGTGCCGTTTTGGGAAAAATCAATTCTCTTAAATATTGGATCAGCAGGAACGGTTTATGGAACACAAGATATGTTTAGACAGTAATTTGCTCTCGCTTGGAGAAGCCAGGACCAGAATAACCTTATGCCTTATTTCTTGCTTGCTCTAGACTGCAATCCATCTGTTATTTACCTATTATGTTCTGTGGCAAATCCAAAATTTTCAGAAACTGGGCTTTGCTTCGTGTAAGCGAAATGCTGGTGCTACTGAAGGAATAAATGTTCTTATTGAGAAGAAGAATCTTGAGGGAAATTGGACTTATGGCATATCATGCATAGAATATACCGAGTTTGACAAGTTTGGAATGACAGATAAACCCCTTTCTTCATACAGGTACTCTATTTTCTTTCTTATTCAAATTCGAATGATTTCTTCTATTGGATCCTTTGGTCAGCTTATCTTCCATTCATGAGTTTTAAAATGATGACATCAAAATCAGCATACGTAAAATGCTTGTTACAGTAGCTTTAGCATTGTGAATGATCTTGTATGTAGTCTCCTGAGAGTACCAGCTGACTGTAACAACTCCAATTTCACAATGTTACTAGACTCAAAATTACACCCGAAAATGAAACTAACATAGAACTTGCAAAGACAACAATGAACTAGTAAAACAAGGAAACTGTTGAAGAAGATAACTAGAATGGAGATGAGAAACTTAGGCTCAAGGAAAGGGGATGAGAGGGCTAGACATTTTTCTCAACAATATGCTTAATCCCTCAATCACATACTACTACTCCTTCTGATAGAACCATTGTCTCACCTACTACTCAACCTGGATTCCAAAATTAACTTGGCCCTACTGCTCATACTCGGCCCAATAGCTCTTGCCAACCCAATAACAACTTCTGTGACCTTGGTATCTATATTGGGCTGGACTTGGTTTAACACTGACACTTGGAGTTTCCTACTACAAATTGATGCTGTCATCTGTAGCTTCCAGAATCAACTTTTCTAAATAGCTTTTAATTATGAGTAAATAGATAAAATCATCCTTGAACTTGGTAGTAAAACTTACTTTAGCACTTTAACTTTATATATAATTCTTTACCCCCCTAATCTCATTTAAGTGAATTTAAATCCACCCTAAGAGCACAATATCAGTCTCGCAATGGTAGGTGCAATTCCACATGTGCCATTTCATCGACACGTTACCACCACATTAGTGCCATGTCAGTGCCACATTTAAAATTATTTAAATTTGAGTTTTTAATTCTTCTTTTCTTTTTATTTGATCACAATTTTAGAAAGAAAAAATCTCAAAAAATGAGGATTACTCCAAGATTATTTAAAAAAAAGAATCTCAAAAAAAATCAAAAACTCCATAGATTTAAGGTTCTAAAGACCATTCTCACTTAAAAAAACATTCAATCTGTAAGAGACATTATCAAAATAAATAAATAATAATTGCTGAAAATTTAATTTGTGATGAAGAAATTACAAATTCTCCATTAAAAAAGAAAGCTTCAAGTTCATCATAATCAACAAACATGGCCATAAATAGTGATCTTGAAGAAAGAATAAGTTGTTGGCTCTTTCATTTTCTCCCTGATCATTACATCTAAGAATAAGCAAGCATAATTTGAGATGAAATAGTTCCAATTTACTAATTAAAAGGGAACAAGGGCGGGGAGTTTTCAAAGGAGTATTTTGGGGGGGGGGGGGTTGAAGAGAAAAAGAAAGCTGGGAGATGAGGTGGAGGTTGAGGATGAAATGGTTTACAACAACATACCCAGGGAAATTCCACAAGTGGGGTTGGGGAGGGTAAAATGTACGTAAAACTTACAACTACCTTATAGAGATAGAGAGGCTATTTCTGGAAAACCCTCGTCTAAAAAATGAAGT
>JAOTQR010000092.1:9983683-10009452 GCA_025774065.1 Solanum ossicruentum
GCCTCAAGTGAAGTTTAGGAGGGTAAAATGTACGTAAAACTTAAAACTACCTAACAGAGATAGAGAGGCTATTTCTGGAAAACCCTCGTCTAAAAAATGAAGTCCCATAAGCAGAAGATACTAGATATGGAAAAAATGGAAAAGAAAAGAGAGAAAAGGAAAATGACTAATAATGAAAAGCAAATGATAGTATGTAAATACGATAAAAGTAACAAATATAAGATGGATAATGACAACATAGGATATAAAGACACAACTACTACTAGCCTACTATATCACAAGACCATACATCAATCTATCCCTACTAGCCTATTAGCCTTCTACCCTAAAATGACATGGTTTGAAAAAGGAAAATGAGGGGTGCAGGTTGGGTGGGGGTAGAGGTGGAGGGTTTCGGAGGAGAAAGGTGTGATGGGGGTGGGGGTTTAGAAAAACAAGAAGGGAGTGGTGCAGATGGTTGCTAAGGGTGGCAGGAGGGTGTTGGGGTGTGAAGATGAAGGGGCGGGTGGGTGGGACTGTTGGTGGATAAGGGCGGCAGGGTGGTGGGATTGAGGAAGAAGAAGTAAAGAAACCTTATTGGCTAAAAAGAAAAAAAGGTGGCCCAATTGTTTTTCCCCTCTAATTTTTCACTTTTTTCAGGCTTTTATTTTTTTATTTGACACGTCATCCGTTTGGCTGGATTTAAATTCACTTGAAATGAGATTAGAGGATAAATAATTTTCTATAAAGTTAAAGTTCTAAAGTAAGTTTAACGGACAAGTTCAACGGGGCTTTCATGTATTTACTCTTTAACTATAGATGTTGAAAATTTCCCTGAATCTGATATTATTGTCTATGATCTGAGATTGGTGATGCACGCACACAATAAGAACGAAGCCCTTTTGGCAATTAAGTACAGTCAAATAGAATCCGATTCTGATGCAAAAATTCAAATTACGGTGTGCCTAAAATGTCCATATGCTCTCAGCTGATTTTCTGGGAGTGTAGAAACTAATTTTATGTTGATGATATTAAACTTGAGCATGGGATTTCAATGGGTAAGTAGTAGTTGTTGTTGTTGATATTAAACTTGAGGATTTATTTCCGCATCAAGACTCTTATTGCATGTGTGGAGGGCCTATCACTATGATAGTGCATTCTCTTGATGTCCATTTGGTTGATTCTAGGGCATCTGTGATGCATAAGTGTGAAGACTTGCCTCTCTATCTTTATGAGGTAGTGGTAAGGTATACATACATTTTACCCTCCCCAGACCCCACTTGTGGGATTTTATTGGGTATGTTGTTGTTTTCCAACCTTCTATCCCAATGTTGTTGCTTCACTGCTTAGTTGATGCTTACATGATATTCCCTCCATTTTAGTTTATGTTGCAGTGTTTGATTGGACAAGGAGTTTAAAAAAGATTTACTTGTGGTCTTAAATATGCCATTAGATTTTTATGCCTGTAAAAGCATGACATTAAGGGTAAAATGCGAAGTGTAAAGTTGAATTGCTTCCAATAATAGAAAGGTATCATTCTTATTTGAACGCACTACTAAGGGTATAGTGCCTCGTAAAAAAATGGAATTGGGGCAGTATTATATGAGGTGTAAAGCTGGCCTCTCTGTTTGTAACTATAAACATGCTTAGATCGCTAGTTTTTCACTATAAACACACTTAGATCACTAGTTTTTCATCCTTCTCTCCGACTTTCCATGGTAATGATGATCTAATCATAATTACTCTTAACACTGTAGAAAATTCTTATTCCATATCTCCGTCGTTTGTTAAGTTTACAGGATGAATTTCCTGCCAATACAAATATTCTATACGTTGATTTGCCCTCTGCTGAGCTTGTTGCTTCAAGAAATGATGTGACTAGTTTGCCCGGAATGGTGCTTAATGTGAAAAAGGAAATCACATTTGTGGACCAGTTCGGAAGCAAGCATAGGTAAGATATACATTTTCTGGGTGTGTGAGCTATTCTAAATTGGGACATGTGCTGATTATCAAATTTATTGCTTTAGATTCAACGATTACAAAAAGTGCATTGAACACCAAGTATTTTCTGCATGAAATACTTTTACCTCACCTGCATTCTTTACTTAAAAGTCTGTGCCAAATCAAAACAAATTGAAGCGGAGTAATTTCTATTCTTTTACACCTAGCACAATATCTATTTTCTCTTCTTATTAATATTGCAATACCTTGGTCAGAATTTGTACATTTCCTATGCAAAAATGAGGCACTTTAAACGATCAATATATTAATGAAAATTGGAAGACCTAAGAATTCTAGTTATCCTCACAATATAGCTAGTGTCAGATGCATGTCACTCTAGTGTTTTTTATCTAGTTACTTAATGAGTTACCTTTATATCAAAGAATAGTTACTTGCAAAATAGCTGTGGGAAAAGTTGGTATATTGAATTTTGTTTGACTAACAACTTTGATGTATGTTCCTTATGATTTACTCATCTGTACAATAGTTCAAACTGCTGGACTTCAAGAAAGATGGCTGTGTCACATATATAACCGTTTCTGAGTTTATTCTTGACGGGACATGTGCCTTGGGCATAAATCTGCTCTCGAAAGGGTTTATCTCTGGTAGTTGCGGAGTGGTTCATTCCACCACTTCCCATTGAAAGAAAAAGGAATTGTAAATTCTCTCTGTGGTTCTCTAGTTAATTCAATAATAGGAATTCTCTTCTGCAACATCAGTTTGCTCTTATGAATATATATAGCTTCTCCAGTTAACTTTTGATTGTTATAGTGCCATGTGAAATCATTATCTTTCTGATTGAATTTTAGGATCAAGACCCTGCCATCACTGTCACTCTTCCCAAAAAATGAAAATTGAAGCATAACTCAAAAAATAATCAAGATTTTTTTAGGATGGCTAGAAGTTATTTAAAAGTTTAGATATTCAACTTCGAAAACACTCCAAAACTGGTAAAATTTGGACCTAAGAGTGTGTTTGGACTGGTAAATTATGTTATTTTTAACTTTTGGAAGTGTTTGGTAAATAAAAAAAGTGCTTAAAATAAGTTAAAAATTTACTTTAAAAAAGACAAAAGTCAAAAGCTGGTGTGCCCTTACTTTTTCTTTGTGGCTTTAAAGCCATTTATGTTTGACCAACAATTTTACCTTTTTATCCCCAATATTTTTTTAGTAATTTCTATATTATTTTGCTCCTGCTTTGTTCTTTGCTATTTTTTTCTTACATTTCTTTCTTTGTTTTTCTCTTTTTTTTCTTTTTTTTTCCTTGCTATTTCTTTCTTCCATTTTTTCTCCTCTTCCTGTTCTTTCTTTTCTTCAGTTTTTTCTTTTTTTTCTTGCTCTTTCTTTTTTTTTCCTTCAAAATTATTTTCTCCTCCTTTTGTTTTTTCTTTATAAATTATTTGTTGCAAAGAAGAAATATAGTCATTGCTAATTATAAGCATAATTGTAAAAGCATCTTATTTCATGTGCTTTATCAAAGTTATATGTTTTAAAAATTAAAAATAACTTATGCATATAAATTAATTTATATAATCAATTTGTATTGAAGTTGAATTAAAGTAAATTAATTTTTATTTAATTTATTTTATAAATAAAAACTTATAGTTATTGATATATTATAATGTTTAACAATTTAAATGGTATTTCAGACATTTTGATTAAAAAAAGTGCTTAACAACACTTGTGTACCAAACATACCAACAACTTTTTTCAGTTTAAGCACTTTTATCCAAACACGTAATTACTTATTTTTAAATTAAGTTTCAGGACTTTAAAAGGTGCTTTTGAAGAACTTTCTAAAAGTCATTTTTTACCGCCAATCCAGAAGGACTCTAAAAGAAAATTTGAAATGAATGTAGGAAAAGGCTGAAATGGGCCCTCAAAATACATTGCTAATATATGACCGACTATCAATTGTATAGTGTTTCCATATGGATGTAGATATTTACAATGAAGGCTTCTGAGAAGCTTTCACATTGTAGAGGCATTTATTTGTCCACACAAGAATGGGCATCTATCCATACATCCATGGTTCCGAAAGAATTATCTACTTTGCCTTCTTTCTTGGATGTACTTACCTTTTTCAACTTGTCTATGTGAAGTCTTTATGCTTGCTTTTGGAAGTTTTCTCATCGTATTATCAGTTGTTTCCTGCAGTAGCTTCATATTTGACTGAGATCTCAGTTCAGTAACAATAATTCTGATATGCTAGTTCTTTACTGATACCAAGCATCTTACTTTCTATTCTAGTGTCCGAGGTGGCCGTCTTGAATGCACAATGCAAAACCTTGCTGACAACTTTTTCAGTACACGTTCATCCCGATGTTATGAAGGTGTTGAAGGTCTAACAGAGCTATCTTGAGTGATTCTTTTAAGCATATATCATAAACCCTGTCTTGATGCAGTTTTGGCTGAACTGCTTTTGCTTATATTGCAGATGAACTGGATACTTTCATTGTATACAATGAAAGAAAGAAGGTGACATCATCTGCCAAGAAGAAACGTAGACAGGATGACAAGTCACTTCACCAGGTTCTACATAATTTAGTGGCTTGTTTGTGTAATCTGGAGCATATAGCATCTTTTCCCTGATAAGCAAATTCTTGACCTAAAACAATAAACAAAAGTGTCCCTTTTCTAACAGTTTTAAGGGGTTTTTACCACTATTGAAATATGCTATAAACTGTAAGCTTATAGATGTAATGATCCCACAATCTAACAAAGTAGAGCAGGCAGAGGTCATCAGTTCAAGTGTGCCGCTCTGCAACGACTGAAATATCTTCACGTATTTGGTCTAAGAAAAAGAATCAGGCCAGCATATGAAGGAGCCTGTTGTAAACTTTACATAAATAAATGTTCCCTCTCTGTCAATATTAACAAACCATAAAAATTCCATTTCTGCTATCTCTTTCAAGACGACACTGTTGCACTGAAAATTTTCAAGCAAAATAGCATATGTTGTACTCTAACAAATGCTTGACTAACTTGTTAATTGTTGATATTATCAACTGCCGTTGCACTTTTTGTTCATTTTGGATTTCAAATGATTCAGATTGTTTGTGCCCTGTTTGAACAATGTTTGGTTTAAGTTGGAAAAAATGAGTATTTGAGGTTGAAATTAAAAAGATCATTTGGAAGTTTGATTTGCAGAAACGTGTATGTCCAAATGTCAAACTTGAAATATTTGATTCACTAAATGAGTATAAAACACTTTTTTTCCTAGTGAGTAACAAATAATTATGTACACTCCAAAGAAAAAATGTTGAAATGAAAGGAAATAACTCTTTAGTAATTATACGAGCTTATTTGCAGCTGATAGGAAAAGAAAATAACGGAAATAATTAACTCTTTAGTAATTATACGAGCTTATTTGCAGCTGAGAGGAAAAGAAAATAACGGAAATATATTTCTGGTAATGAGAGTCAATTCCCAAAGCCTAACATGACAGTTTTGGAGACTTAATTTAATGGCTGTGTTTATTTTTACAGAAATTAGATGAGATCAAAAGTACTACTAACTCATTGGAGTCAAAATGTTCTTTGCAGACTCCAGATGGATCGCTGTTGGATATAATGCGTAATGCCTATGATATTCTTTCTTACTGTGGGATAAAACTTCCAAAGGTATATTCTTGGGCTAAATTTTCGGCATTTGTTTCCTTCTTGAGTACTATTACTAGTTACTTGAACTTGGTTAGTGTGTGACTACCAGTGAGCAATTTATTCCAGTCTTATTCCTCAGAGTACCCTTTTATTCTGAAGTTAGTACCCTTCTTTATACTCTTTTTATATATCTACAGATTGAAGGTAACGAAAAGTATGTCGACTCTGAGCCTCCATTTCTAATTCTTTTCCATCCTGCTCTAGGGCCCCTTTGGGAAGTGACTAGACAGAAGGTAATCCAGTAATTGCCTTTCTGTAAAGTGTTTCATTAACTTGCATTTTTTAATATACTTCAGTTCTCCCTCGAATCTTGAATTTTTCCCTGGAACCCCCAGAACATAGAGCTGTGACTATGATTTGAAAATTGACCTTGAAAATTTAATCATTGGTCATTCTACTGTGTTCTTCTCTGGCCATCTTCTAACTTCGTCAAAGTACTAGCAGCATAATTAAATAAATTATACACTCTTTGTCCATCCCTGATGCATAAGAGCTTAGTCATGGGGCATGCTTTGCTATCCGGAAAGTTGTAACCTTTTCTTTTGCTTTGTCTCTCTTAGTTCCATCGAGGTTCTATATCTAGGGGTTCAGAGTTGCAAATAGAGGTTGCTGAATTCTTGTGGAGAGATGTGCAGGTTAGGATTCTTGGTTCCTGTGGCAGGCTATACTTTTCTGCTTGTTATGACCAATTTACTTGGCTTTGTTTTTCAGCTTGACGGAAGTTTGATCATTTTAGCTGAGAATGTTCTAGGTTCAACAGAGATTGATGAAAATGGTGAAACCATTCTTCAGTATGGAAAAAGGTAATGAAGTCCATCTGATTGTTTGATTTTTGAATCTACTAGTTTGGAAGACGTACATTAAATGATAAAATCCTTTGTGTAGGTGTGGGCGATGTAAGCTGGAGAATGTCAAGATATTGAATGATGGAATTGATTGGAATGCAAGAGAAAATATATACTGGAAGCACGATGTGCAGCGGTTTGAAGCAGTAAAGGTGATACTTCATGGAAATGCAGAATTTGAAGCAGTGGGAGTTATATTGCAGGTTGGCTTAACTTTAGTTGATATGATTAGCATTTGAACATTCGAAAATGTAGTTGTGAATTCTTGTTGTACTTTGGGAACTAAGTTGTCACAAACTTATGTAAATATAACTCTGTGAAGTTGTATGTTACTTTTTTCATATTTAGTATTTTCTGCTTATGTGGCTTGATTTTTGAGATGAGGGTTTCCTGGAAACAGCCTCTCTATCTCTATGAGGTAGTGGTAAGGTCTGCGTACATTTCACCTTCCTCATACCCCACTTGTGGGATTACACTAGATATTTTGTTGTTTGTTTATTTAAGTTGTATGTTACTTATGGTTCAGTCCCAGATTGCCGATGGAAGAGGGATGGTTTGTTGAAAGTAAATAAAAAATCTAAAGGGCAAGATAATGCCACTTATACTGATAATTTCCTTTTGTCATGCTGCCATGATATGGTGTTTCTGTTAGAAGGAACTTGAAGTATGTGGCTTACATGCCTCATTATTAATGAATCATGCCCTATCGAAAATCCTATTACCGTGCCTTTTTGTTTTATCAGATGCTGAAATGCTCCTTTATCTTGTTTTTTCCAAATGCAGGGTAATCATGTTTTTGAAGTTCCAGATCATTATAAAATGAAGATTACAACAGGAGATTCAGGTTTCTTGAAGATCTGATCTAATATGTGCTTGCTTTACTTTTTCATTATCATGTTACATACATTTTACAGAGGGATTTCTTATTTAATAATGGTGGCATTAAACGTTGTCATGGTATTGTACAAAAATCAGTTTAATATATATGACCTTTCTACTTATCACTTTTTAAATAATCAAAAACTGATTTTGATAAACCAAACCAAACAAGCCTTGTAATACAGGTTTTCGATATTGCGTTTCTGGACAGTTAAAATAACTTCAACATAGATCATTTTCAATGGAGTTATTCTTTGCATCTTTTCACATAAACATCTTATTGGTGAGATATTTGTTAAACTATAGAGAAGATGTTGCACTGGTGAAAGCTGACAGTATATATGTTGTACCTGCATTTATAACTGAAAGGTCTTGTAGAACCCAGGTACATGTATCAAACTTTACAAACACACTTGTAGTAATTACATTTTATATACAGAATTTAGTGCTCGTACATTCTCAAGCATAAAAATGTGGGGTAAATAAAGGTCATTTGGGCAGAGTATTCATGTACCTAGGTTCTATAAGGCCTGAAATCAGCAGTAGATGCAGGTACATGTGGGGTAAATAAAGGTCAGTCTGATAGGGTTTTATAAAGGCAACTTGAATGAATGTAAGTTTCCTGGGGCTGTATGCTGAAGTTGGAAAATGATCTTAGTGATATATGTTTAGTCCACTTCCCAGAAAACCTTCTGACTTCCATACTGGGTGAGGGATTCCCACCTATAGAGAAGTTGGAAACGTGATCTGTTCTTGGGTGCATTCAATGTTTAAATATGAATGATCGGGAAATCTTTTCTTTCTTATGTAAACCTTCCATTCACACATTTTTGTGTACATGCCTGTACATATATAATTACTGCTATTCTGTTGGTAAAGTTTTATACTTAACTCACTTAAATTTAGTATCCATTTTTTTCGGTTGAAAAAACTGAGTTTTGTTTACTGATTGTGTTCCTGTCATTCAGGGTTAGCAGTTGAACTTAAACCTCTTGAGAATAAGTTGATGGAGTCTGGAAGCTGGTTTTGGAACTACAAGTTAATCGGCAAACATGTTCAATTGGAATTAGTGGAGTTATAGGAGGATTGACAGATACCTACCCACTTTTGTGAATCATGGTTCACAATTGGGGCTTGTAACCGGTTCAGGCTTGGTTGAACAAAAGTTGAACCACTCTGACTCTCCATCAGTATTGTGATAATGAGTCTTAATACCATATAATAACAAAGTAATTGAGGCTGTTTGTAATTTAGTTGTAAATCATGTACTCACACAATTTGGCAACTCTTGATACCATAATTGTATATTTTATTTCCTTTTTCTACCCACATAAATGTAAATAATTGAGTTCCACTCCAGGTTTCCTGGTGATTGTTATATACTTACTGATTTCTGTAACAAAATCGATTCTATGCAGATAAATGTTCGTGGATCTATGTTTACTTTTATGTTTCTAGGTTGATGGGAGTTGGGGACAACCTCTTCACTTTACTGAAGTTGCAGTGCTATTTTTCGAGGAAGAATGGGAGCAAAGCAACAAAATTATGAAGAAGTTGCAGATTTTCTTTCCACAGCAAAGGACCGATAAGTGTGTGAAACATGACCAATGCATTGTCATTGATGCCAGAAGTGAAGTAGGTTCTATTGGGAGTCAAAAGTTGGAGAGGAGCATTTTACTCACTAATGTTAAAGAAATAAGATTTAGTCGTTGTGGGAGGACCATGAAATGCAATTCTATCAACTGTTTGATAAGAAGTTCTGTTCTCTAATCTCGATTTGAGTGTTATGTTACTACCATTCGCACTTTGGCAGTGCTTTTGCTGAATATACTTTTTGATCCAACAAAACAGGGTCAATATATTGTGAAAACTGTCCCAACTTGATCTTCTCTTCTTTTTTTTCATATTCAAAACAGAAGATGGTTGTTCCGATGACAACATATCCAATGAAATTCTACTAGGTGGGGGTCTAGGATGGTAGAGTATATGTAGATTTTACTACTATTTTATGAAAGCTGTTTTTGAATGCTTCTCAACTCAAGTGCATCAAATCCAAGTAAAAGGAGAAATCAACACAAAAAACATAGCAGTTAAGAAGAAGAATAGTATAATAACCTTGTACCTTAATATGTTGAAACTAATTATACTGACTCATAATAACTTGCATTTCAGTGTTTCTTTAATGAAGAATGGTTTTACAACTTGATTGGATGTTATCAGGTTTAAGGTGAATGGGATAAAGATTGAATAACAATAAACAGAATTGAGAAGTATTTCCATCCATTTGCATTCTTGTTAACGTTTTTCTAAATGTCAGACTTACTGAGATTGAGAGCAACATCTATTAAGTAATCTTAGGAGAGCATTAGCCTTTCTTCGAGCTCTCAGAGAGCCATCAGCAGCCAAGCTCTGGAGAGAAGGAATACTAGTTGGATTCATCAGTAATCTTCGCACTATCTCCTCTCCACTATTCTTGCAGAGTCCTAGCAGAAGTGTCATCGAATGATCCTTCCCTTTTGAAGATCCAAATCTCAATAGATCAACAAGAAGAGGCACCAAGATCCTACTCTTTCTCAATGATTGTAGCCCTTCGTTGCAGCCCAAGACGAGGGCAAGAACCGCCAAGGAATCATCAGTTATACCAGCCTTGTCGTCCATGAGAAGATCAATGAATAGGGGAACAGCTCCAGCAAGCACTATACTTTGCTTATTAGCATCATAGACTGCAAGATTTAAGAGTGCTATAGCAGCATCCCTTTTCCCTGCTACAGTTCCATCTTCTACAAGTCCAACCAAAGCTGGAATGGCTTTGGTACGTGCCCCAATGATTACCTTGTATTCGTCTATTACAGACAAGCTGAAGATTGCTGCTGCTGCATTTCCTCTCGCTTCCATTGTTTTCCCAGATTGTAGAACTTCTATTAGGCCATTGATAGCACCAGCAGACATAATCAGGATTTTGTTATTCTCATGTATTGAGAGGTTGAGTAAGGCTGTGACTGCATTCTCCTGGATTCTTGGATCATGGGAACCTAACAGAGTAATCAGAAATGGAATAGCTCCAGACTCGGCTATGATCCTGCGAGGGTCCATGCCAGATTTCGCCAACAATCTTAGCTCATATGCTGCCTGTCTCTGTATATCTGCAGACCCTGTTGCCAGTTTCCCAACTAAAAACTCTGCTATCATTTTGACAGCATCTGTGGAAGCTTTAGTAGCAGAAATGTAGTCAATCGCCTTGTCATATTTCTTAATCTTACTACTGCTACACTCAGAATCTGAAGGGGTTAATGTAGGTTCTGTTATTGGGATGTTGTTCTCTTGGCACCATTGCTGTATTAGACTTTTCAGTGCATAATTGGGAATTAGGGCCATATGTATGAGCCGCTGCCCACTTTTTGGACATGTGTGGTGCCCTGAATTTATCCACTGAGCGATTGAATTTCTATCGTAAGTATGCCCGGATGCTAATATGACTGGATCCCTTATCAAGTCAAGTGAAATTGGGCAGCGCAATTCATCAGGGATGTCGGAAACCAGTGAATAACTGGAGGAGGATTGATCAGGAAGAACATTTATCAATGCTGACTGCGTAAGGTGTTCTTCATCCAAAATTGCAGTTTTTGACCGGGAGATGAAGGATATTAGGCTGTTGATATTTGAGACGGCGAGAAGACCACCTGTGCCTGCCTGTTTCTGAGCTTCTATCTCTAATTTTGAGATCTCTTCCTCATAGTCCAGTGAGCTGCTCAAACCAATGCTATTGAAACACTGTTTCACTCTCTCAAAGTCAATGAGGCCTTTGTTCTTGCTTTTCCTGTCACAGTTAGTAGCCATCAAGTGGAGAATCTCTTCCCTTTTCTCAAGGTCTTGGGGATCAATGAACAAATTAGCCCTTTTGGCCTGCTTGTGAAGTAGCTCCACTTGTTCCTTGGTGTCAACACTCACATTAAGCAACCTCAGAGGTAAAATGTCAAGTGCGTTGTCCATCTCCTTGATGAGTGCATGAAATTGGTTGGAAATAAATTCTGTTTGCATGAGGTTCCAGCAAGAGCTTTCTTCTTTGCAACTTTCTATGAGGAGCTTTACCTTTCGAATGATACAGGAAAGTTCAGCCAAGGAGAGGATGGAGGATGGTGTAAGTTGTGATGTTTCATGAATTTCTTCAAACAATGAAGAAAGAATCTTGATCCTTCTTACCATTGTTGAAATGTTTTTCATCTGTACAAATGGAAGCTTTTCCATTGAGAAGACTTCGTTAGAGATATGAATAAGTGCTTCTAGCAAATTACAAGTTGGACTTGGGGGATATACTGAGGAGACCATGAATTCATTCATTGTTGGATGGGTTGCTGTTTCATGACTTGGCAATATTTAAGTTGTTTGTTGTAGAAATTCTGCAAAGGGGAAAAACTCATCAACTCTCTGACTTTCTCTACTTGTACTCTTCTGCAGGCAACAGTTAGATGGGTGGTTGAAGGGAAAAGCAAAAGTCTTAAATTGCTGCCACTTGGAGGACATTCTAGGCTGCAGGCTTCAATATATACCCTCTTTCCTCGGGGGAAAGAAAATTGATTTATGAGTGGAATTAAATATGCAGTATTTATAGACGAAAGTATTCGGTTATTGGGAAAAAATCAATATATTTTTAATGTCGAATCAGGATCAACTAGGACAGAAATAAAACATTGGGTGGAACTCTTCTTTGAAGGTGGAAATAATTCAACTCAAAATTTTTTTTGACTTTTAATGAAATGATTCTCAGCCATACAAATATCTAATAGATCATAAATTTCAAGTCTTTTTTTCCCTTAAACACTGTGTTAAGTTAAAAGGTATCACATAAAATGGAACGGAGGGAGGAAATCCTTTTGGCTAAAGTTATATTCCATAATATGTAAATGCCAAATGAAATTTAGGGATCCCGTGTAAATGCTTCCTGCTTCCGTCTACTTTCTTATTCAAACGTCCGCTGGATTTATTTTATTCCATGTTGTGTTGTCCTTTTCTTGCTGCTAAAACTGAATGTTTTGCTTTAGAGTCTAAAATTTGTCTAACTATTCCTCTAGTCATTTTGTGAATTTTATCGATTCTTCTTATTCTAGTCCATCATCCCTAACTTTTGGTGGTGATTTATAATTTACGAGGATGGGTATCATACTTTGTGAGGTACTCCAATGGTTTTAGGAAAAATAATTTACTTTAGGAGTAATGTTAGATACGCCGAGGGAGTGTTTATTTTTTGGAACTTCAAAAAGCTTTTGAATATGTTCAAGGACAAATATTATTTTAAGTGAAGAGCATAATGTTCAATTGATAACTCCATTAAGGAAGATTGTTTGAGCTCTGGATCACAGAACTAACATAGAAAATAGAGGAGAGAAATAGAGAGAAAGAAGTGAGTAAATTTATTGTTACATTGAAGAAGACACTTCTTTACATCATATCAGCTCATTATATACATGTTCAGTTACTACCTTGTAACAATCTGTCAATGCCAGCAAGCAGATTATAACTAACTAGCTCATTAACCACACCATATAGCTTGTTAACTAGATACAGTGGTCAACACTCCCCCTCAAGCTTATGGTTGGAAAACATCTTCCATTCCAAGTTTGCTTAGTAAGGAATTGTGCTGCGTCTTTCAAAGACTTTTAGTCAACAGATTAGCCAGCTGCTCATTTGTGTTTATATGATTAGTCTTCAAAATTCGTTGACATATCTTTTCCCTAACAAAGTGACAGTCAATGTTTATGTGCTCTGTTCTTTCATGGAAAAGGGATTAGCAGCAATTTGGATAGCTACCTTACTGTCACATATCATGTTAATTGGGAGATTTACATTGATTCCCAATTCTTTGAACAATCCTATCAGCTAAGTAACTTCAGCTGCACATGTAGCCATAATTCTGATTTCTGCCTCTGCTGAACTCCTCGATACTATTTACTGTTTCTTTGACTTCCATAAAATTAAAGCATCTCCAAGCTTAACCAAGTAACTCGTATCTGATCTTCTGGTTTCTAAGCATCTTCCCTAGTCTGAGTCACAATAGGCTATAAGGTCAGTGGTTTCTTTTGCTGGCATTAATAGGCCTAAACCAGGTGCCTCTTTAATCTATCTGACTACCTTTAAAGCTGCATCCATATGTGATTACTTAAGACTATGTATGAACTGGCTCAATGTGTGTACAGAGAATGAAAGATCTGATCTAGTCATGGCAAGATCTGGTCTGTCCTTTTCAACATCTCCATTGCTAACATGTTGATCATATTGAATAGATGTAAGTTTTTGGTTCATCTTTAGTGGTGTCCAGGCAAGTTTGGCTCCCCCTAGGTTTGATTCAGATATAAGTTCCAGAGCATACTTCCTTTGGGACATTAGTATCCCTTTGTTGGATCCACAGAATTCAATTCCCTGAAAGAATTTTAATTCCCCTAAATCCTTCATTTTGAATCTTATTTTGGATCTCTTGTCTTATGTTGCATATTAGTTGATGATTACTACCAGTGACCAGTAGGTCATCTACATATATCAGTACCATAATTGTGTCACTACTAACTCTCTTTGTAAATAATGAGTAGTCATGGTGACTCTGTTGAATATTTTATGTACTAAGGCTTCTGTCAATTTTAGATTCCACTATCTTGGTGCTTGTTTAAGACCATACAGTGACTTGTTTAGTTTGCAGACCTTTTGGCTCTCCCCCTGTCGGGCAAACCGTTTAGGAATATCCATGTATGCCTCCTCCAATAAGTCACTGTTCAGGAAGGCGTTGTGGACATTTATTTGGTAGATGTGCCAACCTCTAGATGCAACAAGAGCAATAATGGATCTGAATGTGACCATCTTAACCATTGGACTGAAGGTTTCACTATAATCAAGACCTTCCTTCTGGTTAAAACCTTTAGCTACAAGCCTGATATTAACAATCTTTCTACTTTACCTGATGCCAAAAACTTGATTTGGTACACCCACTTACGCCCAATAGCCTACTTTCTAGGAGGCAAATCAACTATAGTCAAAGTGTTATTACTTTCTAGACCAGCAATTTTCAACTCCATAGCCTTAACCTAAGCAGGATCAACAACTTCTTTTGTGAATGATAATGGTTCAATCAAAACTAAATATGCCTGCAAGGTTTGTCTATAAGAAGAAGACAGAGTAACTGAGTTGGTTAGTCATAGGGTAGGCACATGTAGTGCCTTTAGACTGAGTGACAAAGTCTTGTTACCATAGATGAGGTCTACTGGTCCTGCTTGATCTTTTTGGTAGATCAGCAGTAGGATACTGCACCATAGGAAGAGGTGTGTCTAAGATAGTTGGAGCCTTTGGATAGGCTACAAGTGAAGGAGTAGGAGACTGAATTGAAGTCATAGGAGTGGAAGGTGAGATAGAAGAAGGAGAAGGACTCTCAAAGTTAGAATGCGCAGGATCATGGACAAGAAACATAGGATTAGAAGAAGCATGCAGGTGCTTGAAGGGAAATAAATGTTCATGGAATACTACATGGATGTCATACAAGAGATAGCCTTTTTGTGTAGAGGAATACCCTATAAACACAATAGGGATTGCTCTAGAGGTGATCTTATCCAACACTCTGGGATAAACTGCATAGCTCAAACAACCAAACACTTTCAGATGGGACAAAGGAGGAGGATGAGAGTATAGTTTTTCATAGGCGATTTGAAGTCAAGTAATCTAGAAGGATATCACGATCCAAGCCTAAGGCCTAGACATGGCACGGAGAATGGGAAGTCCGAAGACAACCCAAACAAGCCTCTTAGCATATCATGTACACATCCTTGGTTGCGGAAACAAATTAAACAAACACAAGAGTCAAATAAATGAAAAGGGAAAAATGGAATAAGGGAAACTATTCATAATAATTATATCATAAGAAGAGACAATCTTCAAAATCATAGACAAACCATGACATAATATCCAACGACACCTCTACATAGAATACGGCAGGGGTCAGGACACTTCCCGGGCTCACTCTCATTTAATAAGTATTCAACATAAGAACAAGTCTCTATAAAGCATGAATGAGAATAGATATCACCCTCGATATTGAGGACTCACCAACTAGCCTTCTTCAAAAGAACCAAACTAGTCACGGGGAGGATGCTCAATTGGGAGCGCCAGTCCCTACATGGTAATATCATGTAGGTATAAAATATGTGTTAGTACATTTGAATGTAGTAAGTATGTGGGATGCAATGCAACAAGAATCATAAGCCATAATAACAATATGCTTAATCATAATCATGATCAATGAACATAGGCTCAATATGCCATATGTAATCACTGCGTAGGATGAAACATGCTTGAGAATAATTGTACTTGCACAACTTGTTTAACACAATAGAGTAATATGATTAGCACATCCAAATACCTTGTACTAGAGGGTGTGTGATATAGCATAGGTCATAACCCCTTCTAGTAGGTAATGGGTAGTATATAAGGGTGAAGAAGTAACATAGATCATAACCCCTTCATATAATAATGAGATAATACATAACATTGAGTCGCATATGAGGGTGAGATGTACCACGTAGTTCATAACCCCTTATATGAGTATAAGATATTGTATAACATCGAATCGTACATGAGGGTAAGGTATACAACATAGTTCATAACCCCTTCATGTAGAAATTGGCCTTGTACTACAAGGTAAGACATATAACATAATTCATAACCCCTTCTAGTAGGTTTCACAATTCACAAGAGCATAAACCTTAGCATAAGAACTCAATAACTCATCAACAATCAAGACTTGTAAAAAAAATCATACAATAGGTCATAGGAAAACTTGAGAATTCTTGTCAAGACATTTTATCAAACACGTGATGAGCATATATGGACACATGTTCAAATCATACAAAATGCAAAAGTATGGATCATGAAATAGTGAAATCAATGCATCTTAAAGTCATATAAATCAGTCCACCAATATCATGGTAAAACCCCATCATGGGTAACATGAAAATCATATCAAAACTTCACAATAGCTCATAGATTTCATAACTTGAATCATGTATAGTCTCAATAGACAAAGGTTAAAATTCATTAAAATAGATATTCATATATAATCAATAATATTTGATAAAACTCTAACATATTTCATGCCCATATTTCATAATAATAGATACTCATAGATAATACAACTTGAAATAATACAATTTTCATAAAATAGGAAGATTGGACTCCATGGGTTAAAGGACCAATGGATAAAACTCATATATCTCAAACTTGGGTTTTCTTGATGTAAACTTGAAGGAGACTTGAAGCTTGAATTTGAGTTCTTGAGATCCGAAATCAAACTTGAAACCCTTGAATTTGAATGAGATATTTGGTTAAGTCTTCGAGGGGTTTTTGAGAGGGATTTGAGTGATATAGAATTGGGAAATGGCTAAGTATGAGAGATTTCACGTTTAAATGGGCATTTGGTTATGACCGCAATGCCCTTGGACGAAAATGAAAACAGGGAAAATAACTGCACTGGCCCGTGTCTGGTCCGCGACGTGGACCAGCCGCGAAGGACCAAGGAACACTAGTCCGCGCCCTTGGTGCGTCGCGGCCAGGGCGAGTGCAGACATTGTCTCGTGAAAAATTAGCGAAAATTATTTTTAGCTACGCGTCTTCTAAAATTTGGGTTATACCCATTTCCCACTCAATTTTGCTACCTATCAAGAATATGAAGTCGGATTTTTGAAATCACGCACAGATTTTGAGATATATGAAAATTACGATTATGGACATTTTCGAAGCATATTTTTGGGTCGTTTCAAAGGAAGTCTATTTAGTATATATACAACAATAGACACACACTCACCCTAAAACTTGAGTTGTACAGAACCTTAGAACCTGATAGACCTCGCCACTTCAAGGATAGTTTATGTTTTCTTTCAACAATATCATTTTATTTTGGTATATACACATATGTGCTTTGATGATCAACACCAAGATCACATAACAGTTTTTGAAACTCAAGGTCGAAGAACACACAATCATTATCTGTTCTTAAAGTCTTAACACTAGTAGAAAAAACATTCTTAACTTGTGTAAGAAATTTTTTAAGAACTACTATAGTGTCAGCTTTAGAAGAAATTAAGAACAAACAAGTATATCTTCTGTAATCATCCACAGTAGTAACAAAAAACCTCTTTCCATTATGAGTAGGCACTTTATAGGGTCTCCATATATCACAATCAATCAGTTCAAAAGCTGACTTAGACAAATGAGTACCAACAGGAAAGGGAAGCTTTGTGTGTTTTGCTAGTGGACATACTGTGCAATGAGGATGATCCTTATTTCTTAGAAACCTAAGTGAGCCATGTCTCTTTATTATATCTATAAGAGCATGACCTAGTCTCTTGTGCCACACTTCTACAGACTCAGAATTAGAAATTACACCAGATTGAACTTGCTTTTCATTACTATTGATCAGCTGCTTGGGAGCTTGATTTGATCCCCCTTTTAGTATGTAGAGTCCTTCACCTGACCAGTGAAAAGATCCTGAAAATACAGAAGTTAGGGAAAAAGGCTACCATATATTGCAATTCCTTGGTGAATTTTGAAATTGACAGTAAGTTAATCTTAAAGTCAGGTAAGAAAAGAACATCTGAAATAGGTTGACCACCAAATATACAGGTGTTTCTAACATGTGAAACTATAGCTCCTTTACCATTAGTTTACTTTATTATCTGAGCTATCGGAAACTTTCTTACTTTTGTCTAGTATCTCAAATCTAAAAGTGATGTGATGTGTAGCTCCAGTGTCAACTATCCACTCTCCAGCTTCATATCTACATAAAAAAGCTGTGAAATAAATACTTGCATCTGCAGAAGCAACTGTTGCAGATGTCTCCACTACCTTTCCATCACTAGTCTTAGATAGCAATTGCAGGATTTGTTGGTACTGCTCCTGTGTAAAGAAAGCTTTAGGATGTTGAGCTGCAGTTGTTATTGTACTGACCTGATTATAATTTTCTCTAAGCTCCTGTGCAAATCCTTGTTGAAATTCCACTTGATTAATTAGCATATGAGTTGTTTTTCTTTTTAGACTTAAAATCTATTATATATCTAACAATTTTATAGCATTGTTTTTTGGAATGACCTTTACAACCATAGTGTTCACATTGTAATATAGGCTTGTTGCCCTGTATCTCTCCAAAAGTGTTTTCACCACTGATATAACCTCCACTAGAATCACCACTTCTATAACTGCTTGAAGCACCACCTGAATAAGTATTAGAGACTACATTCCTGGATGTGCTTGTTCCATTGTTATAGTTAGAGTTTCGATTGCTATATAATGTTGTGCCTTCAGTCACACCTAAACTGAGTGAGGTAAGGTTAGCCAAATTCCTCTGACTTTCTAATAAATTAAAACAGCATAAGCTTTGTTCAAACTAAGAATGGGATTCAACATTAAAATTTGACTTCTCCGTAGAGAATATGATTCATTTAGCCCTATTAGAAATTGAAGTATCTCTGATATTTATAGTGTTCACCAAAGGACATGGACAGGAGGGACAAGGCATGATAACATCATACTCATCCCAAAGATCTCTAAATTTAGAGAGGTAGTCAGCAATTGTCATTGTTCCTTGACTGAAAGTGTGATTTTCTCTGTATATATGAAAGATTCTAGATCCATTTACAGTATCAAACCTTTCTTTTAAGTCGAGCCACACTTTTCATGCATCTGAAGCATACACTATAGAACTAAGAAGACCAGGCCTAACTGCATTCATAATCTAGGACAATGCTACAACATTACTTTTTTTCCATTGATCACGTAACTCTGGTTCAAATTTTGATTTAGGAAACCTACCATCTACAAATCCCAATTTATTGCGACCTACAAGTCCAATTCTGAAGGATCTACTCCACAAAGCATAATTCTCAAATTCTATCAACTAAAGAGAGATCAAGGAGCTACTTGGAGTATCCGTAGGTTATAGATAAAGTGGGTGATTGTGATCAATTACTGGAAATGTAGCAGTGTTTGTAGTAGTATTAGCAGATCCTTCATTTTGAGAACTGATCTCCATTGTAGCTAGCTAAACCTTGTACAGATCTGATCTGTGATGATTCCTTATGATTTACCTTCAACAATTGTGAAATCTGATTGCTCTTTCGGCTATCCTATGATTGTATGCTCTGATACCATGATAATTGCATTAATGGAGATTGTTTGAGCTCTAGATCATAGAACTAAAATAGAAAATAGAGGAGAGAAATAGAGAGAAAGAAGTGAGCAAATTTACTGTTACATTGAAAAAGACATTATTCTCTTCTTTATATCATATCAACTCATTATATACAGGTTCACTAACTTGTAACAACCTGTCAATGCCAGCTAAGCATATTATAACTAACTAATCAGTGTTAGTTCATTAACCACACCATATAACTTGTTAATAGATACAGCGGTCAATATCAATCTTAAATGACAAACTATCAAGTTTGAGTTTTAAATGATAATTAAGAAAAGAAAGAGAAAAGAAAAAAAAAAGAAACGATTTCTTAGAGGTGACAAAAAAGTTCAATTAAAATGATTTTATGTCTATATATATAATGTATTGATATAGTATAAACAATGTATAACTGTGTGTATATATATATTATTTATAGGTAGATATTATATATGTATATATATATATATATACTAGTTTCTGAAAGCGTGCATCGTAAAAATATACTAGTTTCTGAAAGCGTGCATTGTATTTTTACGTCAAATAGTTGATACAAATTTTATATTGCAAATGATAAATTTTAAATGGTACAGACATTATTGAATTTTGTCTATGCTATCAAAAAAATCAAAATCTAAAAAACAAAAAAAGTAATAGCTTGTAAACTGAGGTTTTATACTAATTTATAGTGACTCATAAAATTTTATTTTCAGCAATACTAAAATTATGAAATGTGTAATTTGATGAAAATATGTATCCACCTATATAGTAAATGAGATAATTTATTAGCAAATTAATTATCTATCTAATGATCTTCCGGAATGGAAATAATAATTTATTTGTGGTTAGTTGCAATTTTATTTCTTCGTTAGTAAAAAGGGCATGTTAAGATTATGGTATATTAATGGAGTAGGCTTTATTGTCAATCTCTACATTTGAACGTTTAACTATTGACATTTAATAACTCAATTACAAGGCACCATCTTTATTATAACAACATTAATTGGATCAGTATAATTATAGTCTATTCAACAAATAAAATAAATAGACCAAAAGAAAAAGAATAAATGTATCCACAAAATCACTTTGTTTTAAGGACAAAATTATGTATTCCTAATACAAAACAAAGACTTCACGGACTTCACAAAAATTTACACATATACAAAATTTGATAAATTCAAGAAATTTAAAAAGTTCAAAGATTGACCAAAAATTCAATTATATGCATGGAAAAAAAGAGGTCTAAGTGCAAATCTACACTTTATCCACTAAAGTTCAAGGAGGAAAATGACAATGGGTAAGAAATGTCTTGTGTTGCCAAGGTCCCTAAACTTAGAGAATGACTTTACAAAGGTCATTCCCATCCTTTATGTACTCCACAAGTAGTTATGATCTTAGAAATCTTCCCATTCGAGTCAATATCATCTTTGTATTAAAATTTTGGAGTAAATCAAAGTTAAACTAATAAGATTGATCTTACAATCTTTCTTTGATCTCAAATATTATAAATCATCATATAGTAAAGGTGAAGTGATATGTATTAGAACTCTTAGAACTTGCGGACAACACCAAGGAATGTGCAGTGGTTCACTAGAGTTTGATAATTTATAAGATTTTTAAAAGTTAAGAGTTGTAGAAGTTGAAAAGAACACCAAGACATTAAATATGCACGTATAGGATGAAAAAGAATTTTCGGAAAGTTGAAAAGCAACAAAATTAACTGACAGGTTTGGGAAGATGGAAAAATAATTTTATAGCATTGAATAGGTTGCAGTAATTATAGGAACTTAATTGTATTTATACCCATTTTCTGACTGTGTTTTTTTGTTTAATTTTTAGAGTTTATTAAGGATTATTTTTATTTTTTTAATGATATTTTGTAGTAACTTAACTTTGTAGGCGTGTTTTGGTATTTCAACTTTCAACTGTTTTGTCCCACTTTTAGTGTATATATATATACACACACATTGCAACAACTCATCTTCCTCAACGAGTCATTTTTTTTTAATCTTGATCAACTCAAATCTCTTTTAAACTGTTTCAAATTTTAGATACGAAACCTCTTTTGATATTTGACTCAAGTTGAATTTTATACTTTGAACTTTAAAATTCCTCAATAGGACTATAAAAGTATATTATTCACGTTAAAATAAAAATTTGAAAGTTAAATTTTTCTAAAATTACAGAACTATACAACATAAGTTAATCAAATCTTCAATATTTCCTATAATATTAAAATTACAAAAAATTCATATTGTTTCATTCTCTCTCTTATTTTTAGGAACTTAACACAAAAACTTTTCCCACACGTTTGATAACTATCATTAAGCCTTTTTTGCTTTTCAAGTCTAATTAGCGTCAATCACTGATCAGTTATCCAAATTATCACAATTAATTGCATTTTCAAATTTTCTTCTTCATTCTTTGTTTGAAAGTTTTTCCCAAATTGATTTCCTCCTTCGATCAGTTAACACTTTCAATGGATTCTCAACCATCATTAGTTGCTTACAGTGATAATATACATGGTTGTCATAATATATTAGGGGCATACCCATGCAGTCGTAATATGTTAGAAGCTTTGTACATGCTGTCGTAGTATACTTTTAGAGCATTATACATGTTGCCATGGGCTTGTCAAGGTGATAGGTTGATCTCCTTCGCTGCTGTTTATGACAAGTTTTAAGTGTGAATTGAATTGAGACATATAGTGACCCTTTTGAATAGTTACTTGAACTTATTGAGCTGATTATGAAGTATATTTTTATGTATATTATTTTTATGTATATTTGTTGTGCACATGTATTTTATAACTCTTGTTCCAGGGGTATCAAAGTAGCAAGTCAAGGATCTTACTGGATTATATTTATATATAGCTCACTCCTTACTTGCATGTCAATGTCGCTGCTATTGCAAAGGGTAAGACTTGTGGCTGACGAGTTCGTTTCCGTGGACTCTGTTGCTGAGGTGAGCCTTCGCATTGTTTGTGGAGGATACTACTTTAGCTCTATCTATTATAGTTTGTGTTTTTCTTCTTTTTTGGGGTTGTATGCCCGACAGTTAAACTCATATCACTCTATTAGATGCTCCATGATCTTATTGTGGGATTTAGGTTAGAAATATTTTAGTAAGTGATTGTTTCTTTCCATAAAGTTTCTATGTGATATTGGTTTAATAATTATTCCATTTTAATGGATATCGATGAGCTTTGGAGTTGTGCATATTATATTCTTAGTGTTTTGATAGTTTGAGTGTGTATGGATATTTGGTTTACCCAATAAATGATATGGATGGGTGCCAATCACATCTAGGGAGTATTTTGGAATGTGACAACCCCTCCCCTGAAAAAATTAATTTGTCTTTTTAGAAAAAATTCAATTTTTTGGTACCCCACCACGTACGCCCCAAAAAATATTAATGTAGCTTTTCTTCTCTCTTTTTTTTCCTTACAGAATGAATCTTTTTAATGGATCTACCCATTAAACTACCCACTTATAAATAGATAATATGAGTGCTACCCATTTAAGTACTACAACAACAACAACAATATACCCCAGTGCCTCAAAAGGCTCCCGCTCATTGCGGGGTGAGGAGAGGTTGGATGTATGCATCCTAATCCTTATGTTTAAAAACATAAAGCGGCTATTTCCAGATGACCCATGAAGAGTGTCGAAAGTTGCATTGACTAATTGCTACTTCACAAATGAAAAAAACGCAGATAGTTTAAAGAGCCATTTTGCTTTATTCCATCATACTCCAAGACCAAAAAATAGTCAATCTTTGACTCCATCCGAGATTGATGGATGAAGTGCTACCCATTTAAGTGAATTAGATAAATACAAGCCAGCCGATCAATAATCATCCAAATGGCAACCCATTTAAAATGAGTTAATTTGAGTAGATACCCATATAAATTACCCATTTGTCATCTTTAACCGTGTTACATCGTCTGATAGTTTAGCTTGAACGTATTAGTATACACCGTCCACCACATACCTCAAAAGGGCTTTAGACAAAATAAGTTTGAACTCTTATGTTTTCTGAGCTTTAGAGGTTGACGTAAACGCATGAGAAGATACTGAATATGCTTTTTAAAATCATATATCATGATCGCAGCACTAGATAATGCTAAAACAAATAAGCAATTGAATGACCACTAGCAATAAGCTTAACATACGCTGATGATAATTTTCTATGGTCACAAAATCGACATACTTCCAGTTCTAATTTCACCTTACCATCCAAGACTAGTTTGTCATCAATAGCTAACTTTTACCTGCAAATGCATGTACTGCACATCCATTACCGGGAAAATTTTGATGTTCAATTATCAGTTATTGTATGATTAAATCTAACAGTGGCATTCAGCTGCCTTTGAGAAGCAGGCAGGAATTAGAAACTACTACGCGTACAGAACCAGTAATTCCTCTATTCATGATGCGTGAGCGAGGATCTCCAGCCTACATTTTCTAGCTCTAGTTGAAATGATCCAGTGATGTGCCAACCTGCCAAAGCTTATACCCCAGAAGCCAGGGTTATACGAGAGCAAATAATGGAAGTAATCACTCAACAGATAGTCAAGGCAGTTGAATGTTTCTTACAGCCTCAACATGCTGTGTTCACTACAGTAGTGCAGATTGATCGTAGACAAGTCCGTCAGAATCCTAGTCATTGTTTGGGGGATTTGGAGCCTTATCAAGATGTCATAAAACATCAACTAATGTTCACCTACTTAAATTAAGCACAATAAGATAAAAAAATAAATAAAATCACCCTACTAAATATTAAAGTTACAACAAACCTTGGAGCATAATAACATATAATGTACACAACCATGGCAGATCCAAATACGCAACACTAATCTAGTTTCTTGAGCTGCTTCTGTCAACTACATGAAAAATTTACAAGAACCTTCGTGGGACTTTAGCCCTTGGTCAGCAGCTATTCCCTGTCCTAGTAGATGTAACTGCTGAAGAAAACTGTTTTTCTGTGAAAAGTACATGAAGGTTAGGAAATAGAACGTCTTTCCAGAAAATGAGAAAGTAACACTTCAAGTGTGTAGCAACATATGACATCTTTCAACAATACAAACACAGCTGACTTCCAATTGTTTATTAAGAAACAACAACCCAAAAAAAAAAAAAAACCAGAACTATAATAATACAACTAGTACCATCAGAAATGCTAACACCCTAAGCAAGACAACACTACATTATCTACTAATCTTCTATCCAAATACGTGCCCTCATACTAGTTACGAAAATTCCGTATAGTGTGCGGGCTCAATATTCATTCATAAGTTTATTTTTTAAGTGATATAATTGGATGATATTAAATCATCTTGTAAGATAAATATCTAATAAATATTATTAATAGTAATAAATTTTACGTGATAATAATTAAATAATTTTAAATTTTTACTCCAAAATGACTTATAATATATATTTCTGCGCTAGTAAATTATCTTTTTTTTTTTGTGCAAACCTAATATGAAAAGGTCTATTGAGATGTCCTTAATTAAAGTATTTTCCATCATTGATTCGTTGATTTTTTACTCAAAATAGTCAAAAAATATACACAAATATTACTGACACCCAAAATAATAAAGCTATAATTGAAGGATATGAATTAAAAAGTACAAGTTTTAATTAAAGAAGGCCCCATAATTTGAAAAAAAAAACTATATACAAATTGAAATATCACAAAAGAAATAATTTTTCATAAAAAAAAATTTTGAAAGAACACCTGCTGAAGCAGGCATGTCGACAAAAACATGTCGGCTTCATCCCAAACTCCCTCTTACATAATAAGAGATTCCTGAATAACCTTAAGTTGTGTCACAGTCTGTCGTATCACCTCTCTCCATTACTTCTTCAGCCTACTTTTGTCTTTCATCGTACCCTCTAAACCAATCTCTCACACCTCATTTGTGTGTCTATGCATCTTCTCTTCACATATTCATATTTCAAAATCTTAGTCTCACTTCCCTTATCTTATCCACCACAAAAGCCACTCCCACCTTATCCGAGTATCCTTATTTCTAATCTTATCGCTCTTAGTATGACCATACATCCGCCTAAGTACCCTCATCTCTGCAACATGCATCTTCTAGACATGTGTTAGAATCCTTAATTATAGGGATTTTTAGAATCATTAAAAATATTCTGCTGCCTTGTATAGAGCCCAAACTTCTGTATATATTGAA
>JAOTQR010000092.1:10009552-10027433 GCA_025774065.1 Solanum ossicruentum
CGAGGGGAATTCCTGAAAGTGGAGTTCGGGATGGGCATCACGAACGAAAGCACTTGCTTCATTCCACTTCCTTCCCCGGTCAATTACTTGAAATTGCTAACAACAACTATGCAACTTAACGAATCCCCACCCTCTTGTCAAATCGAATATCTAAGACCCTGCGGTAAGAGTCATACTTGTTTTAATTACTTTCTTTCACCCTAGTTGAATTAATTGCTATAAAGTGAAGTTGAATTAGCTTGCTTGAAAGAAAGCAAATAAGAGTTGAATTACATGCTTGAAAGTTGAATTTCAAACTTTAATAGGCTTGAAAGTCGAATTAGCAGTTTAATTCAAATCAATCAATGAAAGAGCTATCCTCCACCCTAACATCACTTCACTCCCGTGCATGTATGTTGAGTCTTTAAGTAGATAATAAGCATCTTTCCTGTCTTGAGTAGTGGGGCTATAGCTGAGTGAAGTAAGGCTAAGTCGGTGGGGGCACTGTCTTCGGGTGGTCGTACTTGTGTGTTAACCCTGAAAGTGCAGAATATCGTATATAATGTTCATTAGTAAATATCTTTCTTTATTTAATCTGGAGGTTTCTCTTTTTGTGTAATTGAATTGGATGGGCTTGCAACCCTTAGGCCTGCCTCTGTCACTGCAAGAGGCTCGAAGGGATGAAATAGCTCCTTTAATCAACAATAAGAGGGAAAAAAAGATGCCTTTATCCCTAGAGATGCAGGAGCTTGCCGGCGGACAGAAACCGCTGATATCCGAATGGCGTACGGAGCTGCTTACCCTAAGACTGAAACTCCATCTTACATCGAAGTAAGTTCGGCTGGATCGAGAGAATCTGGATAGGCATGATCGAAAGAGGGGGCAACTCTGTCTCCGCCTCTGCTCGTGCACTCGTTAAAGTCATGGCCTAGCCTTGTTGGTGAAGTCGCAGGAGATTCGGTAGAGGAGATAGAGCTGGTAAAGATGACCAGCAGCAGCCTATTCTTAATAAGAACCTATTCTTCTTTCCTCCAAAAAAGAGCCAATCAGGTGAGAAAGAAGTGTGCGTCGATAGGTCACCGATCCAGGTAACCATAAAGAAAGAACCTTAGCCCGACTGAACTGAAAGGAGTATATCGAGGCTAGAGCTTGGTGCGCTAATAGGGGTGGATTCTCCCCCGGTTTTAGCATGGAATGCCATCCACAGTGAAAGGTAACTAGTTAGTGCGGCGTAAGGAGTCTTATTTGTGCTTGTCGGGGTAAGAACTATTTATTTACAACTATTTATTGGAAGTTAGCTACTTTACTTAGAGAAAGAGGTGCCTTCCCTTACTATATATTACACACAGGCTTCCTCTATCCCTTCGAGCGGGGTAACGAAGGCTACGCCCCTAACGACTCTTTTCTATACTATTCTGTAACATGTAATAGCTATCCCTCTATCCTCAAATGGCTAGTTTAGCATTGCTCGCTACGCCCCTTAGGTGCCTAAGCCTCCTGATCCTACTCCTACTCTTTCGCTAAGTCTTTGTCTCAATGACTGCTAAATCTCTTCCTTGGCTTAGTATAACTCCTCAAGAGATTTCTATACATTCCGCTAGCTCTTCTTTAACAGAAGCTATAGACTGCCCCATGCTCTTAATATTATGACGAATTTGGTCCTGTCTTTGACTGAATTCCATCCTGCTTCGAGTTCACCGGTGATGTCCGGAGCAAGATCTATTTATTTGGCTAAGAAGGGGAAAGATAAGATTTCCTTCTTGGTTGGTTACATGCAGCCCCCGATGCTAACCCTTTTTCCGCTTCAACCTTGCATCCGTCCCTCTCTTTGACTGGAGCCAGGACCCTAAGCCTAAGGGCTGCACCACAAGTAGGACTTTCAGAAATCAACTGTAGCGGTATAAATAGTCCATCCCATGTCCCTTCCTTCTACGGCCGATCTAGGGTTGACTGGACCTAGCATAGCAGTTCGATAAGGTAGATCATAGAGAGGTAAGCTCCGTTTTAACCAGCAAGATAAGATAACAAGCGAGAGACCGCCATTCAAAAGGTTTGGCGATTACCCACCGGGAAATGGCGCTAGTTTACAAAGCAATCTAATAGGGCAAACTTCTTATACGCCTCTTTGATATAAGGGCTTGTTTGCGACTAGCAGTAGCTGGCAACGGTCTTTGACACATCTATTAGCTGAAGAGGCCTAAGGCTGGTCTCTTTCCTCTCGTACCATGCTTGTTGAAAGCTCCTTGCCTGTAAACAGAATAATGATCAATAGCTCTTACAGAAGGCAATGTTCATTGACGAGGAATCAGCTAGAGAATCAGCAGTTAGTCTTCTTACTGTTCTCGAATCCCCAGCTATTGACTCAGCTGCTATTGAATCCAAGCCGGTTAGAATGGACCCTTTTGAATGGGAAGAGGAAAGGAGATAGAGCCACGAAGAAAATCAAACCTTCATAAAGACGAGATGAGACAAAAAGAAAGAGAGATCGATTCATTAGGCCTTCTAGAGATCGAGATGTGAGAAAGAGTCAGTGACTGAGGGAAAAGAATAGTACAGACAAAACCATTAGAGCTAAGTCCGGATAAAAGGAAGAAGACGGCGCTAGATAAGAAGTTCTTGGAGGAAGAGTAGCTCTTGTCTCTTTCCCGGCAATGTAAGATCAGGAAGAGCTGGCTTTACCTTATTATTGTCTTTCCTTTATTATATGATCTTTAGTGGGGGAGGAAGAATAGATAGAAAGAAAATGGGCTACTTTCTTCCTTCGAGTTCGATCCCCGTACTGTGCCTATTCACTCTTCCTAAGGCTTCCGAGAAGGGATTTATTCTAGTCACAGACAGCTTTCGTGAATGGGGCTCATGGCTTTCGAAGTCGAAATCACCCGCAATGGCTCTGATAGTTGAATTTTTCTTGTTCTTTCTCAAAGGGATCGTATTGAACCTCTTCTGAGACTATGGGAGAAAACTGGGTAGAAGAAGCTTTTAGCCCCTGCTTGTTCAGTGCTATTTCCCGGTCGTCTAAAGGTCTTTAGTCGTTATTAAGCCAGGTATGCCTCCACCATGTGTCCACAATTCCAGAACTTCAATCCAGGATCATGCCTTGGGCTTAGTTCACATGTTAGAAACTGTATAGGTAGGATCATATTGATGAGACGACCCTACTGAAAAAGAGAAATTGTACTGATAGGGTTGGAATGACGTCACAACCCAACACAAATAAGAAAGTTCTCACGGCAAAGATGGCACGATGTTACACAAATTGAATATGAAAAAGTAGTCACCGAAAGATGCACGGTGCTAACAAAATGAATACGAGAAAGTAATCACCAGAAAGATGCATGGTGCTACACAAATTAGATATGAGAGAAGTCATCAGAAAAATACAAGGTGATCTAATTTCTCTGCTAACATAATCATTGGCCAGACGGGCGGCTATGACCCATATATGCCGCCCGTCGACAGCAGAAGTTCTTTGATTTTCTACCAGGATCGTAGAAGCTTTAATGCCCTGTGACAAACATTGGAGAAGAATATTATTGAATTATATCAACATTATTATAGTGACTATTTATAGACACTATAATAAAATCCCTAACCAAGTAGGATACTATTTACTATTTCTATTTCTACTACAATTCTTATTCTCATTCCTCTTCTACGTAGGATTGTATATACCTATTCTTATTCTAGCACTAGTCATGATGATGAAGGTGGTTGATAGTAGAGATTGACCACATAGGTGGTAGTGACTGATGGTGGTGGTGAAAGCGATCGAAGGTATGGTGGTAGTTGATGGCGGTGCTAGTAGTGATGATGGAATTTGTTGGTAGTAGGAATTGATTGCAGTGGAGGTAGTACTTGATAGTGGTGGTGGAGGTAGTGGCGACTACAAAGACGGGGTTGGTTGTGGTAGTAATGGATATAGTTGTAATGATTGAGGTAATTGCAATAGCAACTGACAATAGTGGTTAATAATGATGATAGTTATAATGACAAAGGTAATTGGTGGTAGATGACGGTAATGGTGGTGTGCTGGTGGTGGTAGCTGTTGAGGTGGTTGATGGTAGACGGAAATGGTGGTGGTGGTGGTTGTCATGATAAAATTGGTTAGTGGTGGATGGAAGGTGATTGTGGATAGAGTGAAGGTAAATAGTATCCAGACAAGAATACCTCTTAACGCTATTAAAACTCAATTGTAAATCTTAACGATGAAAACCTAATACATAGAAGGATGAACCAATGTGAATGAGTAAGTTCCGTTGTCTGAAGGACTTGGTCAATTAGTGAACTTGAGAATGTCGAGTTACTGTTGTTCATATTGTCTGAAATCCATTTTAACCTGCATAAATCACGAATATGGGAGTTGCTATTGAGTATTAAGTCTACTATAAAACAAGTGGGAGAGGCAGGATATGAACCTACCCAGAAACACTTTAACAAATTTACATTCTGCCTCTTTTGACTACTTGGCTACTCTCCCCCTCCAATTTCCTAAAGACGTTCTCCAATAAGTAGGGAAACTTGATAACTTTATCTAGACATGGCTGGGATCATCACTCCAAACACATTTCATATTTTTTAAGCTCCACCTCGCACTTTAATTCTTTTCACCCCAACCCTCGATGGAAATTCAAACAAGAGTAGTAACTCCAGGTTCTAACTACCCATTGTTGTAGTTCAATGTGATTGAGAGGGATCATATCACTACAACCAACAGAATTAATTCAACATCTGCTTAGATATTCAATTTTGCATTTGATAGAGCATATGTCGATTTAGAACTTATTTGTACTCAAGATATTCATTTTCCACAATCTAGATATTGTCTGAGCCATGCCATGATTTGAGCTACTTTTGCAACAAAACTCCTTTTTTATTTCCAAATCTGTGCATCCAGCATTATTAATAATGATCATAGATATACTTGCCCCTTAGAGAACAAGGAAACACTAATATACCTTCCAACAGAACTAAGGTTTTGGATGACTGATATTAGGCATATTTACATGTCTTTTTAACCATGATTCACCTACATTTATGCCTTGTTCCAAGAATAAGCACGAAATATTCCCAACTATTGCTCATTCTTGTATTTTACAACTAATTGAGGTGTTATGTTGATTTGCAGTAGAAAAGCTCGAGAAATAGCTAAGTGTGGAAAATAAGCAGACCTCCGTGGCGCGAGGCTCTAAATCAACCTCTCTGAAGTTTTGCTAAAGCTACAGGAGGAAAAGGCTGCAGGCCCTTGCGTCACGAGCCTAGGCACATGGCCAAAAATCTGTAAAGTACCACCTATTTTTGGGTGGACCTTCTTAGTCTTTTCCACATACAATAAGCAATCATTAAGACTTTTTTTTTGGCCTGGGGGGGGGGGGGGTTTCAATATTTGGAGCACAGAAAAGATGCAACATAGCTTCTTTCTATTATGGTTAATATTATTTTCTTTAATTTAGCATTATTTCTTGTCTTGAACATGACTTCCTGCAAGTGCAACAGAGTTATGAATGGCTAAACACTCAAGTTCTAGGGTTTTGCCCAAAGTCTGAACATTTGTGTCGTAATCTATTTTTTTTTTAACCCGGAAAAAAGGTACTATTATTGCAGTACTATCTCACAAATTGTACATTTAATCTTGTGCTTACGATTTTACTACTTCAATGCCCAGTGTTTTAGACGGCGAAAGACAACAAGGGTCTGCCATGCCTCGTGGCAAGGCGCTCCATTTTTTAATTGAGGCGCCAATTAATTTCAAAAACTTAAAATATTTAATTGCATATATAAATATCCAAAATCTAGAATCAAATGCCATTGAAATCACTATTAATGGACAAATAAATACTATGCTAATTAGTATAAAAATAAATTAAGTTAGGCAGGAACAAATATAGAAGGACCAGAATTTTTTTTAAAAAAAAGACAGATTGCAGTAGTCAGTAATCTTCAGAAATATAAAAACAGAACATGAAAGAAGAAAAGGAGAAGGAGAAGAACAAGAGAAGAAGATGAAGAAGAATCTGACAACATACCTGCTGAGGTAGCGAAGTAGAGGACTGAAGAAGAAGGAAGAAGAAGAAGGGAGAAGTAGAAGTCCCTGCTGAAGCCTAAAGGTCATGACTGCAAACTGGAGAAAAAAGGGAGAAGAGAGTCCAAAACACCAAAGAAACCCTAATATTGCCTTTTAATTATTAAATCAGGCCTATTTTTTCATATGAAAAAAAGGTGACCCTCTATCACCTTGCCACGTCACCACTCACCTTTGCGAGATTGCCTCACCTCACCTCTCGCCAAAGTCGATAAGGCGCTCACCTTTCACAACCTTATCAATAACAGTAGAATGAATATATACATTTTGTAATGGAACTTGAGAGAGGGAAGTTAAGATTAAACAAGGGTAAATGGGAGCAGAATGCATATCTATTGGAGCGGATTTATGGTTAGGATAGAAATATACTTAGTTTTGCCCTACTTGGCTCTTATATGAGAAATGAAAATGCATTTGTGGAAGCTAAAATATCATCACTTAACAAAATAAGAATGAGGCTACCAGAAAAGATCAGAGGTTGGGAAACCCACAATCTTATTATCAACCTCGTGAATCAACAACTCAGTAGTAATTTGCAAGATAGCCTAGATGTTGACACTGCATAAGTACATATATGTCTCTTACTTTGTTATCAATAATTCAATCGTTGTTAATCTTTATCCTTTAAATTGTAAAACTAAGGTAATAAAACAAACAACCTATTTTGTAGACAACACTTGTTCTATCCATAATAATAATAATATCACTGGCAGTTGTAAGCCCCTATGGCCTATATTAGGGTGATAAAGGATATATACGATGGAGCCAAAACTCGAGTAAGAATGGTGGGAGGAGGTTCAGAGTATTTTCCTGTTGAGATGGGATTTCATCAAGGATCTATGTTGAGCCCTTTTCTATTTGCGTTGGTGATGGATGAGTTGACGCGATCTATCCAGGACGAGGTTCCATGGTGTATGCTATTTGCAGATGACATAGTATTAATTGATGAGATTCAGACTAAAGTTAACGATAGGTTGGAGGTTTGGAGACACGCCTTGGAGTCCAAAGCGTTCAAACTGAGCAGGATCAAAATAAAATACTTGGAGTGCAAATTCCGTTTTGCGAGGGATGAAACAGACATGGATGTGAGGCTTGCCACTCAACCTATCCCCAAGAGAGAAAACTTTACATATCTTGGGTTCATCATTCAGAGTAGTTGCGATATCGACAATGATGTCATGCATCGTATTGGGGTAGTATGGACAAAATGGAGGCTTGCCTCTGGAGTATTGTGTGATAAGAAGACACCACCTAAACTCAAAGGTAAGTTTTACAGAATGGTGGTTAGACCATCGTTGTGGTTATGGGGTGGAGTGTTGGTCAATCAAACACGCACATGTTCAAAAGACACAGGTCGCAGAGATGAGGATGTTGAGATGGATGTGTGTTCAGACCAAGAATGATAAGATTAGGAATGAAACCATTCGAAAGAAGCTAGAGGTATCCCCTGTGGCTGATAAGATGAGGAAAGCGAGACTGTGATGGTTTGGAAATGTGCAGAGAAGGAGCATCGGTGCTCCAGTTAGGAGGTGCGAGAGGTTAGATCTGGGAGTTACACGGAGGAATAGAGGTAGATCAAATAAGTATTGGGGGGAGGTGATAAGACAAGATATGGCGAAACTTGATCTCACCGAGGACAAGACCTTAAATAGAAAGAAGTGGAAGTTGCAAATTAGAGTATCAGGCTAATAGGTCGGTAGGGTTAGGTGGATGTTTGGCCTTGGATATAGTAGGGTAGTAGGATTAGTCATGTTTTATATCATGTGTTGTCTTTATCCATCATATATATGTTGATGTTATCGTATTTACACATTATCATGTGCTTTTCGTTGTAAGTCATCCTTTATGTTTCCCTTTCTTTTCCTTTCCCTTTTTTCCCATATCTAGTTTATTCTGCTTATGGGTTTTTCAGACAAGGGTTCTCAGGAAACAACCTCTCTACCTCGTAAGGTAATGATAAGGCCTGCGTACGATCTACCCTCCCCAGACCCCACTTGTGGGATTCCCCTGGGTATGTTGTTATTGTTGATTACATTGCAATCGTTGTATTACTTGATGAACATGTACACTTGCACCTGCACTAAAACTACAACAATGGCATGGTAGGAATATAATTGATTGGTGTTTCTCCATCTCTTGCATCGCTTGTGTTTCCCTCGAAAGCCACTTTCATACATTGATAAAGGTCGAGAATGCTTAACTTATCAAAAGTAATTATGTTGATGAAACTTTTCCACTTCTCAATAGTTTCAAACCAACTATCACTTGACTCCAACAACTTGAAACTTTTGCTGCAAGCCAAAAACACCATATTCCTCCCTATGTTGTCTACCAACCTTGTAGCAATAACCTATCTGATCGTCGTATACTAAGCTTCAATATCTCAGTGAATGGCAGAGCACGAGCAAACAACTCTAGGTAAGAGAGAAGAGGCAAATATTTCAAAAGAGGCTGAGATGAGATAAACAAAGGGTTTACGAAAAGAAAGAGGAGATTCAAGAAAAGAGAAAGATGTTTAGGGATATGAGAATCATCAAAATATCTCTGGCACGACGTTGGAGGAAAGATGGTAATGAAAGTTGCATGCATCCCAAGAGTGAGAAATTACTGCATTCAGGAAGTGTTAGAATATCGATAGTGTTGCCCATACCACCACTTGGGAAACTTATTAATAACACTCCTATAACTCTACAATAATACGTCCTAACTTATCATTGTCAGCATCCCAAATGGTTGAATGATCCTTGCAATGCATCAAATCTTTCACCAACTGTGGACTTATCTCCTCCCCATATCACACTAGTGACCGTTTGAGAAGGTTCTACTCAAAATCATATTCCTATATATACATTTTTTAATTATGCTCATTGTAATAACCCAATTATGCTTGATTATTGTCCTTATTCTCTATTGTTACTTATTCCGAAGTCAACACCCAAAGACAGTTTTCGTTTACGATGTAAGAGAGATTTATTTTATGCTATCAAGAAAAAAGAGTCAAACACTATCTTGCGTATGAGTTACTTCACGTGTCCTCTATCCGCATCTTCCAAAAGTATGAACTATACACACTTATAACTGATGGAGAATGCACAAAGCTCTAGAAAATTAGGGAGAACTATGGAATGCTAGGATGCAGATGCAATGTGGCAAGGAGCATCCTAAAGTTTAAGACCCAATCACAATCATAAATACTCCCTTTGTCCATCTTTACTTGTGCTCTATACTACTTTGGGATATCCAGCAATACTTTTCTACTTTATGAAATCAAGAGATAATTTTACACTTAGTTCCTAATTTACCCTTATCATTAATTATAGTTGTTTCTCCATTTTATTTTTCAAGACACTGTATTTATTATTTTCAAAGTGTGATTTGGTAAAATTAGCCCTATTATTTACTACTTCTTAATCCATGTGCCAAGTCAACTAAGGCTACGTAAAGTTGGATGGAGGTAGTAGTAAGAAAGTTTGAAATGAACATCACTTACATAGCAGTAATTATAAAAAATTTCATGGTCTAGCTTATAAAGCAAGAAAGAAGTGAGGCAAAAAAGCCATGAGGATCTTGTAACAGAACAACTATGTAAATATATTCAGCCAACAAGCAATACCTTGCATTATAACTGCAAACGTGGTGGGCTATGCACTCATGGAAAACATCTTTAATTGCCAATTGTACTTGGAAAATGGACCTTGGGAAACCATAGTAACTAATTGTCAGTGATCTCTTAAGGATGATTAAATGCTCTAACTTCACCTACGATTCAATTGATCGTGTGAAGAACAGGATATTGTGGTTTTGGTAAATTTCACTGCTTTTAAGGAAAGACAACAATTTGGTATGTGAATAACACCAACTCTTCAAGTTCTCAATTCAGACAGATTTATTGTACTAGTTCTTCAGCATCATAGGAAATCCCAGCTTTCAGACAGAAATAGATTCATTTTTCTGAAGCCAAGAGGAATGCAAACAGATGTAGTACATATTTGAAATTTCACCTGCGGAAGGGGGATGCTTGTCAGGACATTTAGACCTTTCGATCTGCAACTGAGTTTCCATGAACATATTCATCCGTTGGACCTCAAGGTCCTTGGTGAATTCCATCCTCTGCTTCTCCAAATCCATCATCTGCTGCTGCTTAGAGGTCTCAATCCTTTCATATATCTCCCCAAACCTCAAAATTGCCCGTGCTAATTCCTTATATGCAGTAGTATCCTCAGATAACTCTACGTACTTCTTCCTCTCTCCACTCCCAAAGGCCAAATCATCGCGTGAGCTGTCATTTGAACTACTTGAATTCAACCTCGATGAACCGCCTGAATAATTCAATCCACCAACGCTTGAGTCGGAGCTAAATTTTGACTTAACGGTAAGTGAATTTGTGGCAGACAGTCTTCTATTACACGGCGAGGCAGAAACATTATTTGTACCGATGAGATAATCAAAACGGTTATAAAACGGCCATTTTGACACAGTTGACTTGGTTTTCTCAAGCTTGTACTTCTTCTTCAAAGTATCAATCCGGTTCTTACATTGTACATCAGTACGATGAGGCTTAACGCCATTTTGACGTGAATTAACGGAGTCAGCTACTTCCTTCCAGTCCTTCTGCCGGAGATTGCCGCGATTAAGACTGAGATAGCGATCTCCCCAAGCTTCGATTAGGGTTTCAGTGGCACCTTCACTCCAGCAATATTCACGTCCTCCAGCGTGATGCCGAGGGGTGTTCTGAGTAGAAATTTGGCTCTCCATACAACAGAGAATATCGGGTACCGTCTCCGATTCAGGCGTTGGGGAGAGAGACGGCAGGGTGCTAAGGTGGGCCGGAGGTGAAGGAGAGAAACATCAGGCGGATGGGATAAGGAATGGGAAAGGGAAGTCGGCCGTACATCTGACCGGAAGAGGGGGACGTCAGCAGCTGCCTATTGGATGATTGGACAGTGATTATCTATGATTTCTTCCAATTTACACCTCACTTTTAACATTTCATCCTTAACACCCAAAATAAAAAATATAAGCAACCTCACAACAAAATATATAGAAAATAGAAAGTAGAATATAGAAATCATTTTATTCAGATGACTTCCAAGTATATTAATAGGTTGAGAAATCATTCTAAAAGTATCATCTTAAATGTTTTAATTAATAAAATAAATATATTCTTATTCAAAATAATTCATAGAACATTGAGAATGTATATTTATGAATATAAGTAGTTTATGCATCAAGTAAATGGACAATCTATCATTTTAATGAGTTTATAATCATTTTCCTTGAATGTTCATAAATAATGTGTCTTATTAACACCTTACAAAGAAAAAATATGAAAAAAAAGTCTAGTGAAGGAAAAACAGTATATATATCTCATTATACGCTTTAAGGGTTGTCTCATAAAAGATTTTATCAGAAAAATTCAATTTTTACAAAATCATGATTAAGACAAAAGAGTGCAATGTGTATATTACCTCCCCCCAACATGAAAACTTTATTTAATATTTTGGAGATAATGCATTTTAATCTTATAACTCATCAATTTTTCAAATATGATGTTGGCTATACCACAGAAATAGATCTACAAGATCATTACTTAAACAAATCTATTGAACTTTTATCTTACCATTTTGTTCAAGATCATGCGTGAAAAAAAACTTTAATAATGTATTTTGTCTGATTTCCTTTAGTGTATCCTCCTTCAATTGATTTATACATGTTATATTATCTTTATACGTGGTGATTGAAGTATTCTTTTTAAAAAGACACATACTTTATTAATATAATGAGTCGTTGATCTCAACCAAATACACTATCGACTTGCTTCAGGAATGACTATTACTGCTACATGATTTGACGAGTGCCTACTAGTGCTTGCTTCATTGAATGTCAAGATATTATTATGAGTTTACCCATAAATAAACAGTTTGTTTGAGACCAAAATTTATGCAGATTGGATAAATACTTTACATTTGCTTAACTATCATTTCTGACTTGAATTCAGTGAAATAAATATAAACGTATTATAAGGCCCTGTAAGTTAGGAAGTCAAAAAATGCACGAAAGCGTTGAAACTGAAAAATTGCAGACACGAGTAAGAGCCCCAATTATGGCTCATGGTTCAAGTCACAGTTTAAAAAAGGTCTGGTGGATAGAATATATTAGGTTGAAAAATTGGTTAAGTGTGGGAGTGATTTATGATGAATATTTATGGTTCACAAAAGGAACTACGGACTGTAAAGAGGTGTTTATAGAATGGGATCAAGGTTGATCAAAAGTTAGTTTCTAAACTTGAGTTTACAAACAAATAAGACAAGTCATAGTCTTGTTTACGAGCCATAAAATGGCCTCATAAATGAGATCCTCATTGAAAATCTTTTCTAAGTATGAAAGGGTTCTACGAAAGGGATCTGCGACCCGTAAATCCTTTTATGAGTCATATGAAACCCATAGAGTGAGTTTTAGAAGGCCAAAAATGTAATCAGGATAAAATCTCATATTTATGACTCATGACAAACTCTACTACCCGTAGATGGAGGTCGTGGTTTGGGTCAAACTGATTTTAATGAAGGATATTTTCGTTCTTCCCCGTGTCCTAAGCCCAATATCATGTTATTTTGGAGCCTAAATCTACCCATATCAATCCCTTACCCTAACTTGCACTCTTATTCACTCCCCCCTCCAAATCTCTCAAATTTTCTAAGGTAAAATTCCTCTCCAAGACAAGAAAAAGAAAAGCTAGGGTTTCATCAAGTCCTCTTCCAAACTTAAGTTTCTTTAGACTTCTTAATCAGGTATGCGGGTTTAATTTGTAGATTCATTTCATCCACAAAGTTCAACAATGTTTCATTTATCTTTTCTTTTAAGTTATGAATTTTTTAGATTTTCATGAGTCTTCTTTAAATGATTATGCAATTTGTGATGTATTTTCAATCATATGAAATATATTGATACAATGGTATGATATGTTATGATTTATGATGGTTTCAAGATGAATTTCATGATGGCTTTATGTAGGATTTTGAATATTTAAAGTGGACTATTAAGAATGATTTTTAATGGATAAAATTTCATCATGTTATTGGATATTACTCTTGAATTGTATGCTTTTAAGTTCACCTGCATAAGCTCACTAAGTTTTAAGCTACGTTTAAAGATAAAGTATATTATGAATGATATAGGCTTTCCCATTTGAAGTTCATGAAAGCTAATGAAATTTTATAAAGTCTTTAAGATGCCCTGATGTAAAGGATAGTGAAAGAATAATCCTTATCAAAGATGGACCCTCATGTGAAAGGGTAATTCTTACTTCAGTGGAATCCTAAGTTAATGAGCTAGTCCTATGATGCTAAAGTTATGTTTCAAAGTTTATAAATATCTATGTATATGATTATGTTATAATATTTCGCAGGACTTGACTTACCACCGAGTGGGGCATTAAGGTTGGGTTTGGTAAAGGAACCTTAGTAGCAATCTCTTGTCTCATTAACCATGTGCCACCAAAGAAGCCCTTGTAGGCTAAGTCTAGTGGATCCACAATAGCAAAATTAGAATTAAGATATACATGCTTAACTTGATGGAGCTCCACCCGGCAAGTGGTCTCCCCATGCCAACGTAGGGAGTTATGTTGGATTTCATGTAGTAGTTTGTATGGTCATAAATATTGGTTACAGTCTCCTCCCACATAATTATGTATATGATGTACATGTTACTTCAAAGTATGTTCTATATAATGCATTGATCCTTCATTACATATTGAGCTTCATTCTTTGCTTATGACTATGCATGCATGATGACATTACAATTTCATGCATGATGGCATTACAATTTCATGAATGATCAGATTGTAATTTCATGTGTTTCATTTACATCCCATATACTTAGTACATTCCAAAGTAGTAACATATATTTTGCCTGCATAATATCATCATGTAGGAACTAGCGCTCCTCCTCTTCCCTCGGCACGTGGCTAGATCTTGAGATGATGAAGACTAGTTGTTGGTAAGTCCTCTAACTCAGAGACAATCACCCATTTTCTTTCAAGCTTACAATATTGAGAATTTCACTTTCTATGTTGCATTCTCTTTTGATAGATTTCACTTAAGGGTGAGCTTTGAGCATGTGTTAGTCCCTGTCAAGTCTTTATTCTAGATGGTATGTTCAGACAGAATGTATGAAGTATTATGTTAGATTTCTCTTATGAATTTATGTTAAATATCTCTTAGTCCTACTTTTCATTTTTAAATTTCACTTTATTTTGATCAAATGCCTATGAATGGTAAGAGGCTTGGGTGAAGTACCTTTAGGTCCCTCATTTGTTGTGTTACGACTAGGCCCTAGGTTTGGATCGTGGCACTCATATCCATGATTCTTTGAAAATGTCTAAATATGTGCTTAATGTCATTCCAATGTCTTCTTATTGGGGAGGATCTAGGTCTTGCCAATAGAGTTATAGAAAAATAAATATTTGATCAGTACTAATAGCAAGGTATATCAGTATTTTGATTGCACTGAGATATAGAGTTTTATCACTATGAAACCCTTTATCCTTCTCTTGAAGTTGAAATAGATTTTTATTTATGTGAAGCAATCCCACAATCATTGAGGTACTCAATGAATGTGATTTACTTATGTAAAGTCGCATTAAAAATTTTCTTTCTATATTGATTGATGGAAAACTATTATATTTGTCAAATTTTGTAAGCCAAGACAAAATTTTATCCTACCAAGTTTTTTATTTCAAATTTCATTTTTAACACCCAATAGCTTTTGAAAACTCTTTAAGCACATTGATAAGTGTATAAATTACACTCATTTCTTACTCTTTTCTTATGATTTTGTGTTGTTAATTTTATAACTTGAGGCTAATTATGTTTTAAATGGTGTATATTTTAGGTGCATATGATGAAAATATAGTTTTGCTGAGAAGAATTGAGATTGAAGCTTAATTAGAGCAAAAAGGAGCTGAATTGGAGAAGGCATGTATCTTGCAACAACTACTCTCCACGAACTCGCACAGTATTGGCGCGTTGGTGGAGCACAGAAAGACAATTATCTGCGATCGTGGAATGCTGAGGCACGAACGCAGCATGTTAAGTTAAGTTGACCTCCGTGAACGCGGAGTACTTAGGCGACTAGTGTCAGGGTAGTTCAGAAATTTCACCATTTTAGTCTCAATTCAGATATACACGCACTCCCAGCCCTTGTTTTTTAGACTAAGATTCATTGATCACTGAACATATCTAGAATAGAATTCATATAACTTAGGAGAGAAGAAACACACATTAGTGAAGATTTTAATTTAGGGTGAGGATTTAGAGTAAGATTTCTACAAATTCTTGAGTGGATTGAAGGGTGTGAGCTTTACTCATATTTATCTTTCACTCATTCTTTTTTTCTTGTTCTTGAATGTATAATTTGTAGATTTAATTGAGTTTGGATGTTAATTTATTTATGGGTCTTGATTAATCTTCTTGCTTTCATGCTTAGTTAGTTGAAGATTTACTTGCAACTCAAGTGGGTTTCTCCCTAAATTGCTTTGATTTGATTCAATTGATGTATGTTTTCGTGCTTACCTACATGTTTAACTTATGATGTGAGTTTGCGAACTTGAATCTAGCTTTGATCTTTAATTATTGCTTTAATTAGAGTTGTTGAAGCGGGGAGTTTGCATGATAGTTATGGGTTTATGTGTTGAGGTCCTTAAAATGGGTTTAACGGCTAAGGTCTTGGGAGTTTTCCACATGAGGTATTCAAGTCAGTCGTGTTTTTGAGTGGCTCACATGAGAGGCCATAACAAGCTCTTGCGAAACACCACATTGTCTTAATTAAAGTGTGGCTACAAGCAACCTAGCCTACCCATAGAGTAATTTGATGCTAAATGTGATGAATCGATTGAGCTTTGATTGATTTCCATATTCCCAATCGTTGCTCCCTTGCTTGATTAATCCTTATCCCATTTTCCCTTAGGAGTAGTTTTAGCTTAGTTCTTGCCCCCTCCAACTAGTTAGAACTTGCTTGGTATTCACCCATTGAATCAAGATTAGTAGCTATCGATCCTCGTCTGAGTAAATCATCGACACATTGTTCCCTAAGGGATTCGAACCCAGCTCTAAAGTTGGGTAAATATGCTGTTGACGATCATCCCTGCGTCCATCGGTGATGTAGACTTGAACGTCCATCAAGCATCTACAATTTTCAAGTCATCATCATATGCAACTTTTATAAAAAATTTAGATCTTGAAACTCTTATAAAAATGCAATAATAAATAGTATCATTTTTGTGCCCTTGACATGATTGTTTCAATTCAGATAAGAATTTTTTAAACTATATTGAATAATTTTTTTCAAACTTTTATATACTTCAAGTATCTTGAATGCTTTAAGGATTTTCACATATTCTTCATTTCTATCTAGACATGACAATTATTTATTATACGCATTAAAATTTTTCATATATTGTTAGATCAAAACAAAATTCATTGTATCCATCAGAAGATAATATATATCTCTATACAATAATGTTTAGATTTTTGTAAAAAATCTTTATGCCCCAAGACACAGTCATACTTAGTATTTTGTGATTATACTATCTCACAATAATTTATTTGAACCCCGCTGATTTTATACCTTAGTCTATTGACTATAAATCAAAAACATCATTTTTTTTTCCGATTGAAATTAAATATATTTGAATTAAATACTTATTTGACCAATTATTTATCTATCCACATAATTTGGCAAATTTAACATCGAGATCTTCGTTATCATTTATAAGTTTGAGCTCTACATTATATCAAAGATACAATCGATAGTTATGTCAAAACCCAAGCTAGGCTCTAGGTGAGACATGATGAATCTGAAAAATTTGACTCATTTGGAGTTTGAATTGCTAGAGAAAAGTGTCCTATGCCTTACTTATGCCATAAACTGATGTGATTTTGTTGATTTGTATCTAGGGAAGACTTTGAACATGATTTGGATGCAAAATGCCAGAAAAAGGTTAAAATAATGAGTAAAACAAAAGAAATGTGGCCTGAATCTCGTCAAGTGTACTCGGCGACTCGTCCATGTGAAGGTGGACCTCGCTAAACACTCTAATAAGTAAACCAATTGACAAGGAATAATTGATGAGCAAGAATATGGGTCAGCGACTCGCCAACCTAAAAAGCGAGAAGAACAACGTCACACTAACTTCTCCAAAAAAGGCCACTGATGAAGCTGGTAATGGACAAGAATGATCTCCAATTGGAGACTCACCAACTCAATCAAGCTCTTCAAAAGTTGTGGTCGATGTAAAGTAAAAGACGGTGAGAAAAAGACACGAAGGGTGACTCGCCGACTTAGTCGGCGAGCTCGACTAATATCGCCGAAGTAGACCAGAAGGGAAAAAAATTTCTGAGTATAAATAGCTCGATTTTAAAAGGTTCAAGGAGTTTTTGGAGAGATACATGTTGACATCCAGTTTTCATAGTCCCAAATATAATTTAAATTTGTAACAATTATCTTTGAAAAATTGAAAACAATATTTTAAATTATATTAGAATTAATATTAAAATATTAATTTTATATGTATAATTATATATATTTCATGTATTTTATAGTTACATATTTTAATTGTTACTTTTTATAATTACTCAAAAATCACTCCACAAGATTTTATTTTTATCCTAGTATAATTATACATTATTTTAGGGTTAATTATTTAACTTTTTTAATTTTAAGAAGCTTTTTAATTAATTTATATTAATTCATTGTCACAGCCCGACCCCGGGGCCGCGACTAGTGCCGATTAGGCACTATTATTGATACAAACCCACGTGACGACAT
>JAOTQR010000092.1:10027533-10044560 GCA_025774065.1 Solanum ossicruentum
TTTTATAAAATCATACATTAGAACTACGATCTCATATCAGCTCCAATTCTATTCCCATACTAAGAAATTGACTTTAAGATCTATGCTCAATTAAGAATCCTCAATTAAAATCCTATATCATATGAAGTATGACTCGATCTTAGCCTTAAAAAAATTGGTTAGTTACACTTACCTTCTCCATGGCCTCCATAACCATATCCAGACCTAACAAAGCCATCTTCCCCACCTCAAACAATCCAACCGGGGATCGACAATGTCTACCATCGAGAGCCTCAAAAGGAGCCATACCAATGCTAAAATGATAGCAAATAGTGTAAGAAAACTCGATGAGTGGAAGATGGTCATCCTAACTACCCTTAAACTCCAATATACAAGCTCTAAGAATATCCTCAAGAGTTTGGATAGTTCTTTCGGCTTGACCATCCGTTTGAGGGCGAAAGGCCATACTGAGCTTTACCTTGGTACCAAGACCTCTTTGGGAAGACCTCCAAAAGTGAAAAGTGATTTGAGCACCACGATCCGATATAATAGAAAAAGGCATCCCATGCAATCTAACCAATCACATATATATAACTTAGCCTAATCTTCTGCACCAGACGCAGTCTTAGCTGGTAGGAAACGAGCTGACTTTGTCATTCTACCAACCACAACCCAAATAGAATCAAAACCATTTCTAGTATTAGGCAACCCAACCACAAAATTCGTGTTGATTTCCTCCCACTTCCAAGTAGGAATCTCTATATCTTGGGCTAGGCCACCCGACCTTTGATGTTCGGCTTTGACTTGTTGGAAACTATGACAATCGGATACGAATTTGGCAATGTCGTTCTTCATACCTCCCCCACCAAAACACATTCCTCAAATCTCTATACATCTTTGTAGAACCAAGGTGAATGGAATTAGAAGAATTATGAGCCTCATCAAGAATCTTTTTCCTCAAATTCTCAACATTAGGCACACACAATCTACCTTTGTACCTAAGGGAACCATCTCCCCCTTAGGAGAAAACCTCCACATTGCCAACTCTTACCAATGCCTTCAATTCTAATAATGAGGGGTCAAGATCTTTCTTTTCCTTCACCTCCTCAACAAATGAAGATTTAGAGCCATCAATAACCACAATACCACCATTATCAACCTCCTCTAACCTAACTCCCAATCTAGACAACTGATGAACCTCTCTAGCCACCTCTTTGCCACTATCATCAACATGTTCTAGGCTACCCATAGACACCCTACTCAAAGCATTAGGCCACCACATTAGCCTTACCAGTGTGATAATACACACTCATATCATAGTCCTTAAGAAGCTCTAACCACCTTCGTTCAAGTTGAGGTCTTTTTGAATGAACACATATTGGAGGCTCTTATCATGAGTAAACATATCAGCATGCAAAACATACAAGTAATGATGCCAAATTTTCAAAGCAAATACCATGGCAGACGATTCAAAATCATGGGTACTGTAATTATTTTCATGTACCTTAAGTTATTTAGAGGCATAAGCTATTACCTTACCATTTTGCATCAAAACACAGCGCAACCCAATTTCGGAGGCACCACAATACACAACAAACCCTTCCAACCCTTCCAATAGAGAAAAGATGGGTCAGAGACAAGCTTATCCTTCAAGGTTTGGAAAATCTTTTCACACTTATCGGTCCACACAATCTTTGCCTTCTTTTGGGTCAACTTCGTCATGGGAGAAGCAATAAAAGAGAACCCATTCACAAACCTCCGATAATAACCCACTAAGCACTAGAAGCTTCTAATGTTCGATGGAGTCAAGGGTATAGGATAATTTCTAATCACTTCCTCTTTTTAGGATCCACCTTAATACCATACCACAACACCACATGACCAAGAAAGACAATCTCTTCCAACCAAAACTCACACTTCTCATATTTAGCATACAACTTCTCTTCCCTCAATTTTTGTAACACCACCCTCAAATGACTCACATGCTCCTCCTCTCTATGGGAATAGGTCCAGATATCATCAATGAAAGATACCACAAACAAATCAAGGTAGGGTTTGAAGACTCTGTTCATAAGATCCATGAAGGTAGTCGGTGCATTGGTCAACCCAAAGGACATAAGCACAAATTCATTGTGCCAATACCTAGTCTAGAAGGCTATCTTGGGAATGTCACACATCCTCACCTTTACTTGGTGATACTCGGAACGAAGATCAATCATAGAGAAGTGACCAGCCCCTTGAAGTTGGTCAAAAAGATCGTCAATCCTTGGTAGAGGATACTCACTTTTTATGGTGACTCTATTAAGTTGTTGGTAGTCAATACACGTTCTAAGAGAACCATCCTTCTTCTTTACAAACAACATCGGTGCACCCCAAGGTGATTGGATAGGCCCAATAAAACCCTTCTCCAATAAATCCTTCAATTTCTCTTTTAACTTCTTCAACTCCACGGGGCCATACAGTAAGGAAAATTAGAAATAGGTTGAGTATCAGGAAAGAGGACTATACCTAAGTCTATTTCCCTTTGGAGAGGAACACTGGGAAGATCATTTAGAAAGACATCAAGGAACTTATTAATCACTGGAACTAACTCTATGGGAAGGATTTTAGACTCCACATAACTAACCATCACAAGATGATAGAAACACCCTTAGAGATCAACCTTTGGGATTTAATGCAAGAGATAAACCTACCCTTGACCACCACATCATGACTCTCCCACTCAAGGACGGGTTCATTTGGGAATTGAAATTTAACCCTATAGGTTCTACAATCAATAGAGGTATAATATGTATGCAACCAATCCATCCCAAGAATGACATCTAAATCTACCATATCTAACTCAAAAAGATCACAAGGCAAAATTTTATTCAAAATGCAAAAGGGACAATTTCTATAGAACTTTCTAGCAACAGTAGATGAGCCAATGGGAGTATACACCCCATAAGGCTCTCACAACAATTTGATCTCAACAAGAAACTTTTTGGTAACAAAAGGAGTAACAAAAGAAAGAGTGGCGCTTGGGTCTATCAATGCATACGTATCAAAATCAAATACTTTTAACATACTGGTGATGACATCGGGCACCTCATCTATCCTTTGCCTCCTTTCAAGAGCAAAGAACTAATTGCGACTTTGGGCACCGCCCTGTTGGACTCCTCTCCCCAAAGGAACTGCGTTTGCACCTTGGCCTCGTTGATGAACATCTTTACCCTTGTTGCGATTACGTGGAGAGTCAATCATCTTGTGGCCTACTTCCCCACAATCAAAACAAGCATTGGTATCCCTCAAGCATGGGTCATCTTGACCCTTACCACATTTTGGACATATAGTATTAGGCACCACACCACCATCACCTTGGGCCCTTGGGTAGTCATTGGAAAACTTTCTATTAGGAGCATGAGAAGACCCTTAGCCTTGATGAAACCGGCCACCCTTGGTACTTTGGAACCTTTCTTCAAAACGGGCCCTCTTGGCCTCATTACCCCTTCTCTTTCTCAACTTTTCCCCATCCAATTGTTCGATATAAGTCATAAGGCGGGACAAGTCCATGTCTGCTATCAACATGGCAGCATAACATTCCTTATTCACCAAATCATATACACCCATCACAAACTTGTTCATTCTAGACCTTGGGTTGACAACCAAGTATGGAACATATTTAGAGAGTTGGTTGAACTTGAGGGCACACTCCTTCACACTCATAGACCCTTGCTTCAAATTCATAAACTCCATCATTTTGGCCTCCCTATGCTCAAGAGGGAAGAACTGGTTGAGAAATGCCGCCTTAAACTCCTCCCATAGAATCACATTGTTGATCCCCTTCTTCTCCTTCCACTGAGTATACCATATTTGGGCCACCCACTTGAGTTGGTAAATCACTAATTCTGCCTTCTCTTTCGATCTAACACCCATAATGATAACACTTTGTACACCTCATCAATAAATTCTTGAGGGTAACTTTGGTGGGTTCATCCTTATGAAATCCCCTACCCTAGATACTAGAGTAGGAGCATGAGGGGCTTGGGCCCAATGATAGAATTGATTAGTCATGGCTTGAGCTAGTAAGGCAAGAGCATCCTGGAGCTCTCTCTGAGCCGGTTGTTCTTCGAGTGTACGGGCTCTTCTTCCTCTTATATTAGGCATGAACTAAAAATGGAAAAGAACATTCATTAGGGAGAAAATATTACCTTAACTTATATAGCATGACATATAGTAATAAGAAGGAAACATTTCCTAAAATGCCTAATAGCGCCTTGCTCATAGTTATGGTGTGCGTCACAACCATGAACAAGAATCTAATCAATAAGGCGTGTTGGATGTCGAGGACTACTAACAACCTAGTGCTTTGATACCAAGTTTGTCACCACTCAAGCCTAGAGCCTAGACATAACACGCCGAATAGGGAACCCAAAGGGACCCCAAACAAGCCTTTTAACATATCATTGTACATTTTTAGTCGCAAAAGCAATTAAAAAACAATAAGAGAATAGAAATAAGGGCAAATCACTAAGGGAATCTTTCATAGATTAAAACATACAAGATCCAAGAGATTCAAAGTTCATAGCATCATTACATAACTTGTCCAACAACACCTCTAAACTTAGAATTTAGCGGGGGCAAGATAACTTTCCGAGCTCACCCTCATAGTAAAAAGCATACAACAAGATAACGAGAGTATTTTCATACATAGGTATAAAGGATATCATCCTCGGATTTGAGGACTCACCAAACTTGCTTGAGGAGATAGTACTAGCCACATACAGAAAGGTGATCAAGTGGAGCTCCGATTCCTACATGGTGACATCATGTAGGTATAGAGTATGCGTTAGTATGTTTGAGTGTACTAAGTATGTAGGATGCAATACAAAAAAAGATAGGCAACTTAGGCAAAGTTCCTAATCATAAACAATGGATAACATAATAATAATATGATATGTATGAATGATGCTTGAAGTAAAATATGCTTATATGTCACTTATTACATGTTTAGGAAGAGATCATCATCATAGACCAAGAAACTTAGCACTTGGAATCTAAGGTATGCCACCCGCTTGGAAGGTGGATGAGGTATATAACCCTCATCTATGGTAGTACAGGATTGGCACTACCTAACAAGGTGGATGAAGTATATATCCCTTATCTATAGTAGTACAAGATTACCACCACCTGACGAGTGGATGAGGTATATATGCCTTATTTATTGTAGTATAGGATTGCCACCACCCGATAAGGTGGATGAGGTATATACCCCTCATCTATGGTAGTACGGGATTGCCACCACCAGACAAGGTGGATGAGGTATATACCCCTCATCTTTGGTATGGTCACTTCCAACACTATAGATACTTTCTATGATAGCAACTCGTGTATACACTACTTTCATCATCATAAAGTCATTCAAGTCATAGTTTATGCAATAGATCATCAATAGCTTAAGAATAAAAAACTAGATATTTTACCAAACACTTGGCGGGTATGCAATGCTAGTCTAGAACTATACAATTCAAGAGTGAAATCATGAAAGAAAATCCCATGTAAAACCACTCACCAACTTGGTAATACCCTCATGCAAGATACATCAAAACCCTTCCTCAAATCACCTTATGGATTGTAGATTCATAGATAAAAATATGCTTAAACAATCACAATTTTATGAAACCCCAACGTAGTTCATTTCCAACTACATAATAATTAAAACCCTTAAGTAAATCAACTTAGAAACGTGCAATTTATGTAAAAAGGAAGGTTGAGCACCATGAGTGAAAGAAGCCAATTGTTTAAACACACATACCTCAACTTTAGAGAATTCCTTGATGAAGATTCGATTGAGAACTTGAAGCTTGAGTGAATTCCTTAAAATCCGAAATGAGTTTGGGACCCTTGATTTTTGAGTGAAATATTTGTCTAAGTGTTTGAGAAGGTTTTTGGGGAATGACTTGAATAATATGGTGTTGAAATATGACTAAGTATAGGTTCTTTTACGCATAGGAAGGGTTATGGCCAAGACCCAAAGGCCTTGGACTAAAAAAGAAAATTGTGAAAAAATAACACCGATCTACGCCATGGCTGCGTTGCGCCAGGGGCACAGATCGTCTCTGGAAATCAATTTTTTTGGAAAACAAAATTTTTATACGATTGCTCTAAAATCGAGGTTAGACCCATTTCCCACTCAATTTAGCCTCCTGATTACAAATATTAAGTCAGATTTTCCATATCACGCATGAATTTTGAGATATGAAAATAATTATTATGAGCACTTCCGAGGCACATTTTCACTCACTTAAAAAATTTCACTTTCGTACACCTACACACACAATAGGTTATTTAAAACCATAAAAATCTTGAATTTCCATCCCGAAGCACTTTATTTGATGTTGCGGCATAAAAGAGTCCATTACTATTCGTGGTTCGTTCACATAAATGACATCAACCAACTGAATACTATGTGGTTTTCCATAATACTTCTTCAACGGCTTCTCGTTCACTCTGATTTTCTCCCCTTTAAGTTCTCAATCTCAATAATACCATATTCAAGTACTTCACTAACTTTAAATAGACCTGACCATTTGGATTTTAACTTACCTGGGAACAACCTCAACTTTGAATTGTATAGTAATACCAAGTCTCCAACATTCAACTCCCTTTTGAAGATCTTCAAACCGTGGCATCTTTTTATTTCCTTCTTGTATAGGGCTGAGATCTCATAGGCCCTCAATCTAAATTCATCCGATAAATAAAGTTGCATGAGCCGAGAGTCTAGACCTTCATCATGATCAAAGTTTAATTTCTTCAAGGCCAACAAGTCCCGATGCTCAAGCTCTATCAATAAATGATAAAATTTTCCAAGCACAAGTTGGTACGGTGTTTACTAGGTATGTTGTTGTTGTTGCTGTAAGTTGGTACGGTGACATTATGATTGGAGATTTGTATACCATGTGGTATGCCCACAATGTGTCATCAAGCTTACTTGCCCAATCACTTCGATTCCTATTCACTTTTGAAAGAATATCCTTTATCTCCCAATTTGACACTTTAACTTGGACATTTTCTTGAGGATGGTATGGAGTTGTCACTCGGTGCTTCACCTCATATTTACTCAATAATACACCAAACAACCTATTCCAAAAATATGTGTCTCCATCGAAAATAATAGCAAGAGGGGTACCAAAACGAGTAAGAATTTTTTCTTTAAAAAGTTCAAGTTTGCTACACCCTTATTGTCATAAGATGGAAAAGCAATCGCCTCCTCCCATTTTGATACATAATCAACAACCAATAAGATGTACCGATTACCATAAGAGCTTACAAAAGGCCCCATGCAATCAATTTCCCAAACATAAAAAATTTTTAATTCAAGAATCGGGGTATGAGGGAATTCATGGTATCTAGTTATGTTACCTTGATGTTGAAACTTTGGAGAAGCATTAGCAAAGTCATGGGCATCCATGTGTAGAGTGGGGCAATAATATCTACCTTGATGAACTTTGAGGCTATTCAAATCCTCTATGATGAACTCCAATTAGAGATGAATGGAATTCTTCTAATATAACACTCATGGATGATTCTGGAACACACCTCTAGATCACATTGTCAGCACACTCTCTAAATAGGAAAAGATCAACCAATAAATATCATTTCACACCAAACAAGAACTTTCTTCACTGATGATGGTTGAGATACTATGGAATAGTTCCACACATTAAAGAATTCGCAAAATTGGCATACCACAGGCTGGAGTCAATAGAAATAACCATAAGAGTTTCATCCAAAAATGCATCGGCAACATCAACAACTTTAGCACCTTCACCATTAGATTCAAGCCAAGACAAATGGTTCGCCACTTGATTTTCACAATCTATACGATCTTCGACCTCAAAATCAAACTCTTGCAGCAATAAAACCTATCTAATCAACCTCGTCTTTGCATCCTTCTTCGCCATCAAATATCAAAGTGCAGCATGATTCGTTTGAACTACCACTTTGGTTCCCAACAAATAAGCCCAAAATTTCTCAAAAGCATAGACAACGGCCAGTAATTATTCTCTATCATGGTGTAGTTCTTTTGGGCTACATTAAGGGGCTTGCATAATAAGTAGGATAAAATAGATTGTCCCTTATTTGGCCCAATACAACCCCCAAAGTTACTCCACTAGCATAACACATTACTTCAAAAAGCAAAACTAATCAGGAGACACAATTATAAGAGCTGCAACAAATTTCCTTTGCCTTCATGCAAGCATCATCACACATAAATGTTGACTCCTTCTCAAGAAATTTTCATAATTGATTGGCTATCTTGGAAAATTCTTTGAAAAATCACTGATAGAAATTGGCATGCCCCAAAAAACTTCTCACCCCCTTGACAGAGACAGGGGAGGAAGCTAGCAATAACTTTGGCCTAAGCTTGATCTACTTGTATCCCATCACCCAAAATCTTGTGCCCCAAGATGATATCTTCCTTAACCATGAAATGGTTTGAGTACCAAATTAGTTTCAACATACCTTTGAAGTATTTTTTCTAGATGAGTAAGACATTATTCAAAAGTGTCACCAATGACCAAAAAGTTATCCATGGCTACCTCTATCTAATCTTCCACCATATTTGCAAAGATAGCAAGTATACAATGTTGGAAAGTAGCCAGAGCATTGCAAAGACTGAATGACATTCTCCTAAAATCAAAGGTCCTATATGGGAATGTAAAGGTGGTTTTCTCATGGTCCTCAAGGGCTATAGAGATTTGATTTTTCCTAGAGTTACCATCAAGAAAGCAATAGCACCATCTTCTTGTAAGACCATCCAACATTTGGTCCATGAATGACAATGCAGAGTGATCTTTCTCCGTCTATGAGTTAAGATGCCTATAGTCTATGCAAACACTCCACCTCATCATCGATCGAGTAGACAAAAGTTGATCTTTCTCATTCTTTACAATAGTGAAGCCACCCTTTTTTGGCACACATTAGGCGGGACCAACCCAACTACTATTCGAAATTGGATAAATAACTCTAACATCCAATCACTTAATGATTTCCTTCTTCACCACCTTTTACATAGGTGGGTTTAGTCTCCTTTGATTCTCAATACTCAGCTTGGAATCCCTTATCAAGTTATATATTTTAAGTAAAAATACCTGGGGATACTCCAATAATGTTCGTGATACTCCATCCAATTGCTTTAATAAACTTCATTAACACTCCGGTCAATGCTTGTACTTGATGATCAAGAAAATCAGATGCCATAATTACTGGGAGTGTCTCACCACTCCTTAATAACACATACTTCAACTGTGATGAAAGAGCTTTCAATTCAAGTTTAGGGGGTTCTTCAATGGAGACATGGCGAGAGAGTTCTCTCGATTTTTGAAATAAAAAAGAACGAGCTTAATTGGGTTCTTGTAATTCGAACCCAATCCCTCTAATACTGCACACACCTTGAATAATCTTCAATCACTTCACCATCATAATTGAGCAACATAGTTGCAAAATGTTCTCCCAAACTAAATACCTTCCTGATGTCTGCAAAAGCTTCTTCTACCATATCAAACATAAGATATCACCTAATATTCTCTCGGTTGCTTCATCGATTTGCACATATTAAAGGTGACTTCCTCATCATTCACCTTAAATTTGAGTTCCTTGCATTCAACATCAACTAAATCCCTATCGGTAGCCAAGAACGGCCTACCAAAAATAATTGGTATCTCAACATCGATCTCACAATCAAGGACCACAAAATTGTCTGGAAATATGAATTTGTCCACTTTCAAAAGTACATCATATAAAAAATTCCAACTGTCCTTTTAATGGATCGATCCGCCATAAGAAGCATCATTGTTGATGGTGAAAGGGCGCCCAAATCTAGTAGTTTAAACATAGTCAATGGCACTAATTTGATACTAGCTCTAAGGTCACACAAAGCCTTGGAGAATAGACAAACTCCAATCATGCATGGAACCACAAAGGCACCCGAATCTTCTTTCTTCATTAGAAAATTATTTGACACTATCGCACTACAATGGTGCGACACTTCAATAGTTTCACACTCAAGATTTCTCTTCTTAATAACTAGCTCCTTCATAAATTTGGCATATCTAGGAATTTCCACAAGAGCTTTAACCAACGAAATATTGATTGAAAGAGAATTATACATTGATATAAACTTTTGAAACTTGGTTTCATCATTCTTCTTCTTCAACATTTGAGGGAAAGATGGATCAATTTTCACTTGAGGCACTTTCATTTAGGTAGATGAGGAAAAATATTTGGAGGGTGCATTTTTGGATTTGCTCTGCTCTCCCCCAACTTTAATGTTGTGATCACTCCCAAGATTTCCAAGAGAATATTTTTCCGTATCAACTATTACATCATTACCAACTTCCGGCTCATTAGTCCACTCAAATAAATAGGTCTTGTTGCCTTTGGTTGTCTCAACATCTAGAGAGAGTAAACTCCCTTCAATTACCTAGCTACTTCATGTAGTAATTTCCATATTTTGTTGATTGTCATTCTTTGGGTTTACCATGGTATCACTTGGCAAACTGCTTTCGCCTTTGATTTAAATGAGTGGAGATGGTTCCCAATTGTGTCTCTGATTGTTTGATCAAAGCCATGAGATATAACCATTTGGTTCAATAATGAGAAATCCAACTTTATTTCTTTAAGAACCTTGTCCGAGCCTTCCACCTTGTTGAGGATCCTAGCAAGTATATCCTCAGTAAATTTTCTAGATTTGTAAGGGGATCTTTTGGCTCAACTCTATCATAAGAAGGAATATAACACTTCTTATCTCCTTGACATTCTCTCCACCCTCAGCTTTACCTCTCCTATCTCGATCACGTCATCCAATATCATTCGTCCAACCTTGATTCTCAGGTGGCCTAGCTTGGTTCACCAAATAATACACCTCTTTCATTATATCCAGTTCCAAAAGGAACATCATCAAAGGCTACATACCATTATAACCAATAGCATTCACATTCTTGCGACTTTCTCCTATAACATGCTTAGTTAGCAAATCTAGTTGTGTCATTATTTTTTCCATGTTCTCATCCCTCTCTTGGATTTTTGCAAGTTGCTCCTTAAACACGCCCTTAGACAAGGAAGAGATGAGATCATTTCGAGTGTACAAAGCTCGATTAATCTTTTTCATATCATGAATAAGGGATGAAGCCATTGCATATGTTTACTTTATAATAACAACTTACAAATGTTAACCCATTATGCCCTTATTCATTGCATCAAGGCTACTATACAAATATTAGAGCAAGATATGATTAGGCATTCCATGGTTGTGACATTGTACCAAAAGCTTTTGGAATTGTAATCATATTTCATGAAGTGGCTCCCCATCTGTCTCCTTGAAATTCTCAATGCTCTTTCTCAACATCACCATCTTGGAAGGAGGGAAAAATCGCTCATAGTAAGCCTCAATCAACTCCTCCTAAGAATTATTGGAGTCCCTTGGTAACTCATCTAGCCATCTTCTCTCTTCCCCTAACAATGAAAAGGGAAACAACCTTAGTTGGATTGCTTCTTGAGTGACACCCTTGAAAGTGAACAGAGAATACACATCCACAAAGTTATGAATCATGAAGCTCCTCATTTGCCAAACTCCCAGAAAAAACTTTCAGCTGTAATAATTGGAACGTTGTGCTAGTCACATGAACATATTGCCTGAAAGAGTCCCAAGTTTATTCCAATTGACATCGTTAAAATTCCCAATGTCATCATCATTGATTCTCCCTTGAGTGCTCATTTCTTCCACTAAAAATAAAAAAATACAAGAGAAAAACAAAGAAAGGCACATAAGTGAGCTCAACTACAAAGAAATGTCTCAATAAACAATTCTAGACCAGAAACATAACACCGTTCCTCAACAACAACACTATTTTTTTGTCGCTCAAACATACCTCAAAACCAATAAGAGATATGGGGGTCGTCATCAGTATACCCAACACGAGTTGGGATCGAATCCCACAGAGAATGGTTTATGACTTACAGTTTCTAGTATTAAATTGTTCTAATAGTTTGTGGAGTGAGTAAAAATGATTATGAGCTAATTGTACTAAGATACGGTAAAAATACGATTGTGCAAATTGATTTTAATACAAATAGAGAAGAGACATGCCATTGGTTGAAGAAGCAAATTTTTGGGTTTCATACATTTAATGAATGCATTAATTGGACATGAGTAGGTTAGATTGCTTGTAACTATATCTCCAATCAGACAAAAGTAACATTCCATATGATCCCGGTAAGGTCTCATATGCCAAATAACACTAGTAACTTATTAGGTCCTATGCAATTAAGTAGTAAAACTTTCAAATCCTAAGCTAATTGAACCTTAACTAGGCATTCAACCAAACCCACAACATTAAGACTATCATATTCATTATCCACTTCAATTATTCAAGCATACTTGCAATAATAAAAGATCTAAATATAAACCCAGAGTTTGCAATCTCAAAGCTTCAGTAAAACATGGTATTAAATATGAACCCACATTCATTAATAGCAATGCATTCAAATTAATAAATAACCATACTTTAATTCAAGAACCCAAGTCATCACACACCCTAACATATGACTCTTTAGCCTTGCATGTCTAAAATATAGATTGAGTTACCAAATGCATTCTCCGTGACAATGGGTGTTGGAATTGACAAGAAAATTGAAATAAAATTCTCTTCTCCTGCTCAAATCTTCACTCCCCAAAGTCAAGTTTAAAACTGTTTCTTCAAGAAAAAACTAATTTTTGATTAATGTACTTCCCCTCTATAGAATTGTGTCAAGTGTAGTACTGAGTACTGAGGATCTGAATGTGCATAAATTGTGTATCAAAAAGTCATTCTCTTTTCCTTTTATAATCCTGGTAAAAATACCCTTAATATGTGAACAAGTCACCATTTGGCGGTCAAGATTGATGTCATTGAAGACATCGACGATCTACCTAATGTGTACTTGAATGCCCTTTTGAACCTCCTGGAGGCCTTGGACACTGTAACTTTCAGAGATGCAACTATGTGTCACTAAATCTTTTTGGTGATCTACTAAAATTATACCTTCGTCGCCTTTTTCATAAATACTTGTGGATGGAAACTATAACAAAAGGCGATAAATGCCATTATTTGATGATTCATCAAATCCTTCTGCAACGACCGTCTTCTATCACCTTTTGGTTAATTTTGCTCCTTTTGTCCTATTTTGCTAAGATTTATCCTTCCACGTATTTTCATTCTCATTTCTAGTACCAAACACACAAATTGATTAATATATGAGGAAAAAGAACATATGTGGACAATATTTTATTTAATTTTAAGCCCTATATGGGTCCAACATGTGGATGCATCACTATTCTGGTCATGTATGGTTATTATTTAGGGGAAGGATACCCGAGCGGATATGATATAGCTAGATATGCTTGATTTTGACATAATTCTAGTATGGACTAGTTGGCTCCTCACCACGTAGTGTTGGATTGTCATTCCAAAGTTGTCACCTTGGCCATGCCTCACATTACCCTGGTGGTGTGGTAGGGATCAATTAGCTACACCCAAGTTGGTATTATCTCCTATGTTTAGGTTTAGAGATTGGTAGTTACTGGTTGCCTAGCTTACTTGATTTATGTTCATGATGTATAAGGTGAAGCACTTTACTTGGTTGAGTTCCAGTGGTTTATGAGTTTTCCAATGTTTTTCCTGTGGACTTGCTTGGCCTATCACTATAGAGGGATGTTGATTTTGCCATAGATTTGGAGTTGGGTACTAAGCCTATATCTATCTCTTCTTATTAGATGGCCCCCACTGAGTTGAAAGAGCCTCATGTTTAGATTCATGGTCATTTAGATTACAGATTTATCTGGTTGAGTATTTCACCCTAGAGAACTCCTATTTTCTTTATTAAGAAGAAGGATGGACTCTACGAATGTTCATTGATTATAGGCAGCTAAATAAGGTGACAATGAAGAATCATTACTCGCCTCGTATTGATGATTTGTTTGACCAGCTATAGGGAGTTGTTGTGGTTTCTAAGATTGATTTGAGATCCAATTACCATTAGCTAAGGATTAGTGTGGCGAATATTATAAAAAATGTCTTTTGCAATTGTTATGGACTTTACGAGTTATTGTTTATGTCATTGATGTTGATTACCCATAGCCTTTGTGAATATGATGACTCAAGTATTCAAGCATATCTTGACTCTTTTGTGATCAAATTCATTGCTAACATCCTAGTATACTCACAGAACCAAAAGCAACATGCAAAAAATTTGAGGATTATGCTCTTGACTTTGAGGGATCATTAGCATTATGTTAAGTTTTCTAAGTTCGACTACTAGTCGGAGTATGTGACATTTCTTAGGCACGTAGTGTCCAAGGGTGGTATTATGGTAGGTCTGGTTAAGATTGAAGCTATTTGTGATTGGCCCCAGTCCATGTCATTTACAGAGGTTAAGAGCTTCGTTTATCTGGTCAAGTACTATATATGGTTTGTTAAAGGGTTTTCAACTATTGTTGCACCATTGACTCGATTGACTCATTTGGGTGTTCCTTTTGTATGGTTAGGGGAGTGTGAGTTGAGCTTTCGGAGGCTCGAGGAGTTGGTTACTACTGCTCCTGTTTTGATCTTCCAAGAGAAGGCGAGGGCTTAACGATATATTGTGATGCTTCTGGTGTTGGCCTAGGGTGTGTTCAGATGTAGCGGGGCTACATTGTTGCTTATGCCTCCCAATAACTAAGATTTCACGAGAAAAACTATCCCACTCATGATCTAGAGTTTGGGGGGCGGGGGGGGGGGGGGGGGGGGGGTCATTTTCACACTCAAAATATAGAGGTGCTACTAATATAGCGTGCACTATTAGGTGTAACATAGATCCTCACAAGGTTCAGTATATTATGAGCCAAAAGGACCCAACTTCTAAATAGAGGCATTGGAGAGTTATTGGTAGGATATGATCTTTCTATCCTTTACTATCAGGACAAGGCTAATGTTGTTGCAGATGTGTTGAGCTAAAAAGTGGTGCGTATGAGTAGTTTGGCTTACTTGCTTTGTAATAACCCTCAATCTGGAAGCTTAGAATATAAAAATGTTTGGCTAAAAAGTGTCTAAGGTCAATTTAGGAGGTCTAGTCCACGACCTGTGGATGGAAGCACAAGTCATAGGTCTAGCTCATTAATATGAACTTAAGGAAAGGCAAAAATGTTTCCGAGTGTAAGGAAACCCACGAAGCTATTAATGGCCCATAGGTCAGTGCACAACCCGAATGAAAGGTCGTAGGTGAGGGTACCAGATATGAAGGAAATTTGGAGTTTCTTGAAGGTGGTCTATGACTAAAGGGATGGTCTATAGACTATCTTGTGGATCATAATTTGTCTTCGTAGAAAGTGGCCTAGAGAAGTGGAAATTTTGCTAAGTGGGAAAGGAATGTATGAGTCCAACCACGAGCCATAAGTCAAAGGATAGACTATAAGTAGTAGTTTCATGGTTTGGTCTAGTAAACTATTTCTGATGATCGGAAAAGGAGAATAGGATAGCCAAGACTATGGTCCACGGTTTAAACCACGACCCATAATCAGGGTCTCGTGAATGAGACACAACAGTTTTAATGAAGGGACATTTTGTCATTTTTGCCAATCCTAATCCTAACTTATATTGTTTTGGGTGTTCTTTTAGGCATAAATAAGCTATTAGGATCTTTAGGACTTTCCACCATTACATAGCAAGCAAAAGATAAGGGAAGGGTAAGTATGACTCATGCTATGGGGATAATAGGGGATAAGGACTTCTATCAAATGCCTGTCACGACCAAAGCCAAGGGCCTAGATGTGATCGGCGAATGTGGAACCTGAAAGAATCCCAAACAAGCCTTATAGCATATTGTTACACATCATTGGTCGCGAAAGCAATTTAAAGTGACAATAAAAGATAAGTAGAAATATGGGAAAATGGGACTAAGGGAACATCCTACATATTATAAGCAATAAGAGTCAATTGAGTCAATACTCATAGTATAGATACACCATATGTCCAACAACACCTCTACTACATAAAGATAAGAGCGAGGGCCAAGACAAAGAAACCGGACTCACCCTTATACTCAAAATATAACAAAAAGAGAGAATGTCTTTATTCATAGCAAGAGATCATAAGTAACGTCTTTGGAATGGAGGACTCACCAACAAGCTTGAGCGAAGTCTTACTAGCCACATGGAGGGGTATGCTCAAGTGGGGATCCAGTTCCTACATGGTGACATCATGTAGGCATAGAGTATGCGTTAGTATGTTCGAATGTACTAGGTATGTGGGATGCAATGCAACAAGGGATAGGCATCATAATCAAAACGCATAATAATAATCAATAGATAGCATAATAATAATATGACATGTACGACAAACGCTCACGTAAACCATGCTTTGCAAATCAATAATATTACATAGATCATAACATATAAGTGTGGAAGAAAACTCAACCAGCATAACATAAGACCTTTTGGAGGCAAAAACTTCCTTACGGGAGCCCGTCCCTTTTTGGATTAAGTGGCCTTACTTACGGGAGCCCATCCATTTTTGGATTAAGTGACCTTCTTTACAGGAGCCCATCCATTTTCAGATTAAGTGGCATTCCTTATAGGAGCCCGTCCCTTTTTGGATTAAGTGACATTCTTTATGGGAGCCCTTCCCTTTACGAATTAAGTGGCATTCCTTACGAGAGTCCGTTCCTTTTGAAATTAAGAGGCCTTCCTTACGGGAGCCTGTCCCTTTTTGGATTAAGTGACCTTCTTTATAAGAACCCTTCCCTTTTTGGATTAAGTGGAATTCCTTGCAGGAAGCCATCCCTTTTCGGATAAAGTATTTCATAGAACTAGCTCATCAAAGCATTACATTTCAACCATCAAGAAAGAACTCCTTATTTTCCCGAGAATACAACAACATGAAGAGCCAACAAATTCACTTGCAATACCATAGGTGGCAACAATCTTCTCTGGAGTTTCTTGAGTTTCAGTGGCAATATTGCTAGGCAAACTCCTCTGTAACTCAACTTCAACT
>JAOTQR010000092.1:10044660-10075585 GCA_025774065.1 Solanum ossicruentum
AAAGCTATGTAAAGTTGTGACTGTTTTGCCATGTTTTGAGCTATAAATCTTGGATCTATTGTAAGACTTGATGAGGGGTTTTGATGTATATTGCTTGATGGTGTTTCAAGGTAATGATTGATGGTTTGAAAATGGATTGACACTCATGATTTCATCTATAAATTGCATGCTCTTTTAACCACATTACACACCCCCAAGGTGTGTGATAAAATGTCCGGTTATAGTTTCTTGAGGAATTGAAGGTCCACTACATGTCTTATGAGTTGAATGATGTTATGATGATTATATGATGTTGAAATGGTGATTGAAATGTAATGGTTTGATGAGCTAGTTCTATGAAATGCTTAATCTGAAAAGGGATGGGCTCTCGTAAGGAAGGTTACTTGATTCGAAGAGGGACGGGCTCCCGTAAGGGTGGCCACTTAATTTGAAAAAGGACGGGCTCCTGTAAGGAAGGTCACTTAATTTGAAAAGGGATGGGCTCCCATAATGTGGGCCACTTAATCCAAAAATGGACTGGATCCCATAAAGAAGGCCACTTAGTCCGAAAGGGGACGGGCTCCTTTAAGGAAGGTGACTCTAAAAGGTCTTATGTTATGTCGGTTGAGGCTTCTTTAAACATTCATATTATGATCTATATAAGATGAACGATTTGCAAAGCATGACTTACTTAAAAATTGATTATACATGTCATATTGTTATTATGCTATCTATTGGTTATTATTGTGCATTTTGACTATGATGTCTATCTCTTGTTGCATTGCATCCCACATACTTAGCACATTCACACGTACTAACGCATACTCTGTGCCTGCAGGATATCACCATGTAGGAACCGGAGCTCCATTTGGTCATCGTCCTCCTCCACTTGGCTATGGGTATCCATTCAAGCTATTTGGTGTGTCCTCGTGTGCAAGGGCAATATCTATGTTCTTAAGCTATGTATTAAAGACTATCCTTCTCTTTGGCATACTTTTACTATGAGGGTGAGCCCAGTTGCTTGTCTTGGGCCCTGTTAAGTCCTATGTTAGATGTGTTGTTGGGCAAGTTATGTATTATACTTGATCTTTGACTTACTTATAATATTCAAGCTATTTAAATATTAGTATCTCCCATAGTCCCAATTCACCCTATTTATGTTTCTTGCATTATTTTGCACTGCTTCGGCGACCAAGGATGTATAATGATATGCTATGAGGTTTGTTTAGAGTTTGTTCGAGTTCCCCATTCGCCGATCACGTGTAGGCCCTAGGGTTGGGTCGTGACGTGAAGTCCCTCACTCGATATGCCGGGGTATGAATATGAGGAGCTTGGGCCCCTTGGTTGATTTGATTGGCAACGGCATGATCTAACATGGTAAGAGCATCCCGGAATTCTGCATGAGCTGGTTGTTCTTGGGGATAGCGAGCTCTTTTTCCTCTTATGTTAGCCATGATCTAGCATATCAAAGAACAATTATTAGGAGGGGATAACCTTACCTCAAGTCTATAACACGACATTAGCAGTGAAGAAGGGAAACATTTCCTAAATCATCTCATAGCCTCTTGCTTATAGTTGTGGTGCACAACACAACCATGAACAAGACTTTAATCGACATGGTGTGTTGGACGTCGAGGACCTAATAACTAGTGCTCTGATGCCAAATTTTTCACGACCCAAAATAGGGCCAAGAAGTGACACGGCGAATGGGGAACCCGAAGGAACCTCAAACAAGCCTCTTAGCATATCATACAAACATCCTTGGTCATGGAAGCAAAACAGAACAATAAAAGGAACATAAACAAGGGAAATTGAGACAAAAGAAAAGATTTAAAACACTTGAATAACATAAATGAGTCAAAGCTCAATCATAATAGATAACTTGTCCAACAATACCTCTAACATAGAACTTAGCGGGGGCCAAGACAAGCAACCGGGCTCACCCTCATAGTCAAAGCATACTATAAAGAAAGAGAGTCTTTAATACATAACATAACAACCTAGACAATGCCCTTGGAATGGAGGACTCACCAACTAGCTTAAATACGAACCACTAGCCACGTGGAGGAGAAGGATGACCAAATGGAGTTCCGATTCCTGCATGGTAACATCATGTGGGCATAGATTATGCATTCGTACGTTTGAAAGTACTAAGTATATAGGATGCAATGCAACAAGAGATAGCCAACATAATGAAAATGCATAAACATAGGCAATGGATAGCATAATAACAATATGGCATGTATCAATAATGCTTGAAGTAAAACATGTTTATATAGAACATATTACGTGTATCGAAAGAAATCATCATTTGGATAATGGGTTTACCACCTCCCATCCTAGGTGATTGAGGTACTAACCCCTTAACTCAGTTATCGAATGTACCACCTTCCATCCTAGGTGATTAAGGTATCACCCCTTCAACTCGGTTATAGAATACCACCTTCGGTCCTAGGTGATTGAGGTATCAAACCCTTAATTAGGTTAATGATGTATTAACCCCTCAATTAGGTTAATGAGGTATCAACCCCATAATTAGATTAATGAGGTATTAACTCCTCAATTTGGTTAATGAGGTATCAACCCCTCAATTAGGTTAATGAACATCACACCCTCCATCAAAGTGGTCATCTCACAACACTATAGAGAAAAATTCCATAAATATGCATTCCTTTCATCATCATAAGGTCATTCAACTCATATGCCATACATTAGGCCTTTAACAACTCAAGATACAAAATCTGGACATTTTATCAAACACTTGGCGGATATGTAGTGCTAGTGTAAAACCATGCAATTCAAGAGTGGAATCATATTAGAAAATTCTATGTGAAACCATCATAGATACTTGGTAACACCCTCAAACAATATCCATCAAAACCCTTCACCAAATCTCATAATAGATCTTAGATTCATAGCTCAAAACATGCTAGAAAAATCACAATTTCATGAAACCCCAATATTGTTGCAGTGAAATTCATAATAAGCAAGACCCAAGAGTAATTCAGCTTTAAATCATGCAACTTTAGGTAAAAGGAAGCTTGGGCACCATGGGTGAAAGTAACCAATGACTGAAACCCATATACCTTGACTTTGGAGATTTTCTTGCAGAAGATTAAAATGGAGACTTGAAGCTTGAATAAAATCATTAGATTTGGAAAGAGATTGGGACACTTGAATCTTGAGGAGGACTTAGGGATTGAATTGGTTTCCTTGAATTCCAACAAGACTTCTTGAAATCCTTGAGAATGGATGGAGAATTTGATAAAGATTAGAGAGGAATTTGAGAGGCTTTTGGTTGGTTTTTAGGACTCAAAATGGCATAACAATGAGGGATTTTCATGTATATAGGTATAAGGTTATTACCTTATTGCCCTGGAGTAAAAAAGAGCAAATATTTGAATTTTTTGAACTAGTCCGCGCCAGGTTCGCGTCGCGGAATCGCGGACAACTCCTATTTATGCAAATTTTGTCAAAAAATTATTTTCTTGTCACAGATAAAGTATACCTTGTAGGTACTAGTACCGCCACACAATTTTGTCCTCTGAACATAAATATAAAGTCAGATTTGTAAAATTCGACAAAGATTTTGAGATATTGAAAAAATGCATCATAGGGTCTTTTCGAGCTATGTGGAGAGTGTTTAAATATCTCTGATTTGAGATATAACAGAATTACCATTATAGGGGCATTCCTAGGAAAGTTTGGAGCTTTTTATTAGTTTAGATTTTCTATCGAACGCTTGACGAGAATAGTCATGCTTGTGTCGACACAATCATGGGAGGCATGTTTCTTGACCAAGCTTTTCCATTGATCGTCGAAAGCATGGAGCAAGTGGTTAAAACCAATAAAGCATTGTAAAAACACTAAAAATTGCTCGAATATATGCCTCGAAAGTGCCCAAAATCACGATTTTCACATATCTAAGAATTCGTGCGTGATATCAAAAATCTGACTTCGTATTCTTGTTCAGGGGGTCAAATTTAGGGGGAAAGAGGTCTAATTTCGATTTTAGAGCAATCGTAACAAAATCTGAAATTTCAAATTGTCGAATTCTAGAGAGCAATCCGCGTTATAGGGGTGACGCGCCTTTGAACAATTTATGACCACTTTTTCAAGTTCGTCCAAGACTTTTAATTCTTGGGCCTAAGTCTTCCCATGCATGAAAATACTTATACTTAGTTGTTTTCACCCTTATATCATTCAAAACATTCCTCAATACTCACTCAAACATTTAGTCTTATATTTCTCTCAAATGCAAGTCTCAAAACCCTCTCCGGATCTAAGGATTTCATCTCAAGCTTCAAGTCTCCATCTTTAATCTTCATCAAGTTTATCTCCAAAGCTAGGGTATGAGGGTTTCATTCATGGGTTACTTTCACCTATGATGCCCAAGCTTCCATTTCTTACAAATTGCATGATTTAAAAATGATTTACTCAAGGGTCTTATTTATTATGAAAACCACTGCAAACTATGTTAGAGTTTATGAAAATATGACTATTTTGTTATGTTTTAGGCTATGAAACTAAGGTCTATTGTGAGATTTGATGAAGTGTTTTGATGTGTATCGCTTGAGGGTATTACCAAGTATCTATTGATGGTTTTGCATTGAATTTTCTATCATTGTTTCACTCTTGAATTGCATGTTTTTACACTAGCACATGGAACAACCTCCTAAACCGTCGACCTTGACAGAAACTACACACCCTCTAAGTGTTTGATAAAATATTCGATTATGGTTTCTTGAGGAATGGAAGGTTCAATGCATGTCTTATGAGTTAAATGACTAAATGATGATGAAATGATGATGGAATGATCATGAAAGTGATGTATTTATATGATGACTATATGATGATGATAGGAATGTTTATATGAGCTGCTTTCATGAAGGAGTACCTATGGTGTTGCAAGTAGATTGTTCGGTTTCCATGATTGTTATGCTCTTGAGAAAATGGAGAAGGTCTTCCCATGTTGTTTGAAATGTAATGTTATGATGAGCTAGTTCTATGATCCCTACTGAAAAGGTCATGTCGTAAGGTAGAAAGACTAATAATCCCTAATGAAAAGGTTATGTCACACGGTATGGACCCCCTATCAAAAAGGTCATGTCATAAGGTAGAAAGAATAATGGTTTCCATCGAAAAGATCATACCGTAAGGTATGGACACCCAACTAAAAAAAGGCATGCCGTAAGTTAGAAAGACTAATGGTTTCCTCCGAAAAGATCAGATCATAAGGTATGGACATTCTATCAAAAGGGCCATGTTGTAGAATGAATCACGGCTTCTACCCAAAAGATTATATCATAATATAGAAGACGTCTTACACTACCTATCAAAAATACTATATCGTACGGTAGGGGTATGGATAACACTGCCCAAAAGGTTACACCATAAGGCGAGTGGGGGCCATTTGGCCCATTTCATGAAGATTGGTAAAAAGGGGTTTGAGTATATATTCTATATTGAGCTTACACTCCTTGATCATGATTTACAAACACATTTTACCTTAAGCATTGATCATGCATGCCGTATTGATGTTATACTTATCCTTTGTTTATAATTATGCATTTTGATTATGTTGCCTATCCCTTGCTAGCATTGCATCCTACATACTTTGTATATTGAAACGTACTAATACATACTCTATGCCTACATGATGTCATCACGTAGGAACCGGTGTACTGCTTGATCATCCTCCTCCTCCACGTGCCTAATATGATTGTTTCTCAAGCTACTTGGCGAGTCCTCCATTCCGGGGACGTACTTATGATCTCTTGCTATGTATTAAGACTATCTTTCTTTTATGTATACATTAACTATGAGGGTGAGTCCAATTGCTTCTCTTGGCTCCCTCTCTGATCTATGTAGTAGAGGTTTTGTTGGACATGACATGTATCTATGTTACGAGTCTTGACTCTCTTGTCTCTTAATGTTATGATATGAAAGTTTATCCTTAGTTCCAATTCCCTTGTTTATGCTTATCCCTCATAGTCAATTTAATTGCTTCCGTGACCAACGATGTGTGATGATATGTTATGAGGCTTGTTTAGGGTTCCTTCGGGTTCCCCAATCGTCGGTCACGTCTAGGCCCTAGGCTTGGGTCATGACAAAGATGATATCAGAGCACTAGGTTGTTAGATCCTTGAAGTCCAACACACCGTGTTGATTAGAGTCTTGTTCATGGTTGTTTTGTGCACCACAACTACAAGCAAGTGGGTATGAGGCATTTTAGGAAATGTTTCCCTTCTTCATATTCTGTCTTGCAATAGAGTTGAAGTAAGTTTTTTCCCCCTAACAGTTGTTCTTTGTCATGCTATTTGTTGATCATGCCTAACATAAGAGGAAGAAGAGCTCGCGCTGCCGAGGGACAACCGGCTAATGGGGAGCTTCAGGAGGCTCTCACTTTACTTGCACAAGTTGTGGCCAACCAAGTCAATCAAGGGGCCCAAGCCCCTCATGCTCCTACGCGGGCTTCTTGAGTGAGAGACTTCATGAGGATGAGCCCACTAGAGTTCTATAGTTCAAGGGTGGATGAAGACCCACAAGAGTGTATTGATGAGACTTATAAGGTATTATCCATCATGGGTGTTAGATTGAAAGATAAGGAGAAGTTGGCAGCCTACCAACTCAAAGGGGTAGCACAAACATAGTATAATTAATGGAGGGAGGAGAAGGGAATCAACAATGTAGTTCTATGGGAAGAGTTCAAGGTGGCCTTTCTTAATCAGTTCTTTCCTCTTAAGCTTAGGGAAGCCAAATTGGTAGAATTCATGAATTTGAGACAAGGGTCAATGAATGTGAGGGAGTATACCCTCAATTTCAACCAACTCTCTAAGTATGCTCCTCACTTGGTTGTCGTCCTAAAGGCTAGGATGAACAAGTTCATGATGGGTGTCTCAGACTTGGTAAATGAAGAATATTGGTCTGTTATGTTGATTAATGACATGGATTTATCCCACCTCATGATTTATGCCGAACAAATGGAGGAGGAGAAGTTAAGGAAAATAAGGGGTGATAAGGCCAAGAGGGCTTAACTTGATAGTGGCTCCCAAGGTCTAGAGTCCGATAATGCTCCAAGCAATAAGGTCTCTAAGAATGGGGTGTCAAACCCAAGGCCCCAAGGAGATGATAGGGTGATTCATCCTAGATGCCCAAAGTACGGGAGAAAACGTGGTGGTACATGTTGGAGGAACATAGGTGCATGCTTTGGATGTGGGGAAATAGGCCAAAAAATTCCAGATTGTCCATATGCTCAAAATAAGGGTAAAGATGGTCATGTTGATCAAGGGGATGCTCCAAGACGTAATCGATTCTATGCTCTTTAAAGGAGGCAAGAGGTAGATGAGGCACCCAATGTTGCTATCGGTATGTTGAAGTTTCCTTAACTTAGAGGTGTGTGCATTATTGAGGTTTGGGTGCCACTTTTCCCTTTATTATTCTTTTGTTGCTTGTGGCCTTCTTGTGAGTGTCCCTAGTTGCTATGTGAATCTCTTGGTGATTACCTCTTTGTTGAGTCTATTATTACTAGAAGGTTTGTAAGTATTGTTCCGTGCTCATGTTTTGTCCAAGTCTTGCATTGTGATATTGTTGGATTAGATATGGTGAGTTTGAGATCATACATGGAGTAGATCGATTGAATGTATGTTGTGTCTCCACTGATGGTAGGTCCCGTAGAGTTAGATTCCAATTCCCTAATCACCCGGCTTTAAGTGGTAGTGAAGGGGTAATAAGTCCATCTTTTGCTTTAGGGTACAATTTATCTCTAAGGGATTGCATTTATCATCTTGTAAAAGTTAGTTGTATTAAGCTTAAGTTATTTCTATTGTGTTGTTTCCGGTGACTAATGAGCTATTGAAAGACCTTTCCAGTATGTTGAATTGGGGGTGGTGTCTTTTTGTTGACTTGTGCAGCGGTCATGTCTATAGGTATCATGAATAGGATCTTTAGTCCCTACTTTGTTACGTTTGTGGTGGTCCTTGGTTATGATGTGTTGATTGTTTCTGGAAGTGAGAAAGATCTTGTGAATCATTTGAGGGTGATGTTGTGACTTTGGAGGAGGTGAGGTTGCTTGTCAATTATGGGAAGTGGAGACTTTGGGTGACAAGAAGGTGGTTAGAGGAGTTCACTAGTTGACTAGGTTGTGTAAGGTTGAGAGTGGTAGTATAAGGTGTAACAACCCCAAAAAAAATTGCCCAAAAATGTGCCTCGAAAGTACCCAGAATCGTGGTTTCCGTATATCTAAAAATTCATTCGTTATTTCCAAAATACAACTTCATATTCTTGTTCAGGGGGTCAAATTGAGTGGGAAATAGGTCTAACATGAACTTTAGAGAAACCGTATCAAAATTGCAAAAAACGCTATTTAGGAGGGTCAACTTTTAAGGGGCATATCTCTTAGTACAGAAAGAACTGAGTGGCCCACAACCTACCAAATTAAATCCCTTTGAATTAGCTTTACAACAGACTTAGTTTCACCTCATTCCCAGTTTGGATGAAGGATTTATGCCCATTTTCATAGAACTCATTTGTGCAGAAAATGCAGATTCTTGTGGGGTTTTCGCGTCGCTCTGTTGTTTTTGGTTCCTTTTTTAATTTTTTCGGTACGAGAATTATAGGTCTTGGGCCTAAGGGTTCCCACACTTGAAAATACATATACTTAACCTTATTTCACCCTCATATCATCCTTAACATTCCCCAATATCCTCTCAAACACTTCAACTCATATTTCACTCTAAATTAAAGTCCCAAAACTCAAGACCAATCTTAAGGATTTTTTCAAGGATTTCATTCAAGCTTCAAGTCTCCATCTTTAATCTCTTTCAAGGGTTCTCCAAAGCTAAGGTATGTGGTGTTGATCTATTGGGTCCTTTCACCCATGGTGCCTAAGCCTCCTTTTTACTAACATTGCATGATTTAAAGTTGATTTTACATGTGGGTCTTGTATATTAAGAAATGTACTGCACAGTGATTTAAGTTCATGAAAGTGGCTGTTTTAGCATGTTATGAGCTCTAAATCTTGGATCTAATGTTGGACTTGATGAGGGGTTTTAATGTGAATGTCTTGGGAGTGTTGCAAGGTGTTGATTGATGGTTTTATAATAGATTTTCTTGCATGATTTCATCTCTAAATTGCATGGTCTTTCATCCCCATTACACACCCCCAATGTGTTTGATAAAATGTCTGATTATGTTTTCTTGAGGAATTGAAGGTCCAAAGCATGAGATATGATATGATTGATGTAATGATGATGAAATGAGCTTTATGTGTGATATATATTTTCTATATAATGTGTTGTATTAGACCATGCTCAATCCGGGGGGTATAGGAACCCGGATAACCATGTGAGGGATATGTACCTTGCCACCAGGGTGTCCAGGTATGAGTGGCATCAACCATTAGGGGTATGTACCTTGCTACCAAGGTGTCCAGGTGTGAATTACATCAACCATGTGAGGGATATGTACCTTGCAACTAGGGTGTCCAGGTGTGAATTGCATTGACCATGTGAGGGGTGTGTACCTTTCCACAAGGGTGTCCAGGTGTGAATGGCATCGACCACATGAGGGATGTGTGCCTTGCCACCAAGGTGTCCAGGTGTGAATGGCATCTCCCAACCAAAGTTGGGATTCTAGTTTGGTATCTTCTACACATATGATATCCTATATGAGCATGGGTACTTAAGCAAGTTTTACTTATGCATTGATCATACATGTCATATTGTTATACTATGCCTATTGTCTATTGTTATGCAAGTTCATTATGAAGCTTACCTCTTGTTGCATTGCATCCCACATACTTAGTACATTCAAACGTACTAACGCATACTTTATGTCTACATGATGTTACCATGTAGGAACTGGTGCTCCTATTGATTCTTCTTCTGGCTAGAAGGATTGTTCAAGTTAGACTTTGGTGAGTCCTCTATTTCGGGGACAATGACTATTCTCTTATACTATGTTCTAAGACTATCTTTCTTTTATATATGTATTAACTATGAGGGTGAGCCCGATTGCTTGTCTTGGCCCCTATTCTCATATATGTAGTAGAGGTGTTGTTGGACATGTTATGTATTATGCTTGAGATTTGACTCACATAAGATATTCAAGCTATTTAAGTATAAATCTATCTCTCTCTCTCCCTTAGTCCTAATTCCCCTTGTTTATGTTTCTTATGTTGTTTTACATTTTTTCAGTGACCAAGGATGTGAAATGATATGCCATGAGGCTTATTTGGGGTCCTTTCGAGTTCCCCATTCGCAGGTCACGTCTAAGCCCTAGGCTTGGTTCATGACATAAGGGCTTTGATGGTTCTGAATCTTCTATGGTTGAAGGGGGGTCTAGTAAAATAAGGCTTTGATTTTTGTGTTAATAGAGTTGGAGGTCTGGGTGAGGGATGGTAGAGTGGAGGTTGTCTCCCAAGGGGGAATAGTGACATTTGGTACTAAGTGGTTTGTGTGTGTGTTTTAAGTTGATTGACAAAGATGGCTCTGGGAGTCGCTATTCCTTTCATTATTCCTTGTTGCTAGTAAAATTTGGCTATGTGGGTCTATTGGTGCTAGAAAGGCTTATAAGGGTTGCTCCATGTTCTTATTGTGTAAAGTCTTGTCTTATGATCTTAGTTGAATTTGTTAGATGGATTGAAGGTCTTGAGGTGGTTTATGGTACCAAGTGGGTTATGTGTGATTAAGGTTGACAAAGGAGTTTAGGGTTGTGAGTCCTTATAGAATGTAGAAGGAGGTTGGTAAGGTTGCATAAGGGTGGAATGACCTAGGGATATGGTTGTGGGTTATCAGGTTCTTCATGCTTTTAGGTTGAAGGGAATGTGTTGATAACTCTAGTGTCAAAGAACGCTTTGAGGTTGTGGATGTTGTAGATGATAACTTAACTTAAAAGAAGGTCCCGATGGAGTTATTGGATGGAAGAGTGAAAAGTTGATTAAAAGGGATGTGGTGTTCGTTAAGGTCCTTTAGAAGGTTCGTCTAGTCGAAAGAGTCTCTCGGAGAGCAGGTATGGAGAAACAATATACATGTCTCTTCCATTTCTATTCAATCTTATGATGACTTGTCAAGTCCTTTCATGATTCCAAGCCTTATGTTTCAGCCCCTATATCATTTTCATAAATCCATGTTTATGTTAACACGTTCACGACGATTTTTGACATATATGTTGATGTTTTGAAAAAGGTGTTTTAAATGTATTGTTGCATTCTTGTTAGGGCTGATTTTTTCATGATTACTCTTCTCATATACATTTCTTTGACATTTGGGGATGAATGTTCCCAAGGGAGAGATATTGTAACAACCTAACAAATTGCCCGAAAATATGCCTCGCAAGTGCCCGAAATTGTAATTTCCATATATCTAAACATCTGTGCGTGATATCAAAAATCCGACCTCATATTCTTGTTTAGGGGGTTAAAGTTATGGGGGAAAGGGTCTAACCCCGATTTTAGAGCAACCGTAGCAAAATTCAAAATTTCAAAGTGTTGAATTCTAGAGAACAATCTGTGTATAGGTGTGACGCGCCCCTGTACAATTTCTGACCAGTTTTTCAAGTTCGATCCAAGAATTTTAAGTCTTGTGCCTAAGTGTTCCCATGCGTGAAAATACCTATACTTAGCAATTTTTCACCCTCATATCATTCAAAACATTCCCCAATACTTACTCAAACACATAGTCTTATATTTCTCTCAAAATTCAAGTCTTAAAACCCTCTTCGGATCTAAGGATTTCCTCTCAAGCTTCAAGATGGATCCAAAGCTAAGGTATATGGGTTTCTTTCATGGGTTCCTTTCACCCATGATGCCCAAGCTTCCTTTTCTTACAAATTGCATGATTTAAAGATGATTTACTCATGGGTCTTATTTTTTATGAAAATCACTGCACACTATGTTGGGGTTTATGAAATTGTCACTGTTTTGTTATGTTTTGGGCTGTGAAATTAAGGTCTATTGTGAGACTTCATGAAGGGCTTCGATGTGTATCGCTTGAAAGTGTTACCAAGTATCCATTGATAGTTTTATATTGAATTTTCTAGCATGATTTCACTCTTGAATTGCATGGTTTTACAATAGCACTACACACCCTCTAAGTGTTTGATAAAATATCTGGTTATGGTTTCTTGAGGAATTGAAGGTCCAATACATGTCTTCTAAGTTGAATTACTAAATAATTATGCAATGATGATGAAAGTGATATATGTATATGATGACTATATGATGATGATAGAAATGTTTATATGAGTTGCTTTCATGAAGGAGTACCGATGGTGTTGCAAGTAGATTGTTGGGTTTCCATGTTTATTGTGATCTTGAGAAAATAGAGGTCTTCCCTTGTTATTTGAAATGTAATGTTGTGATGAGCTAGTTCTATGATCCTTACCAAAAAGGCCATGTCGTAAGGTAGAAAGACTAATGATCCCTACCGAAAAGATTATATCATAAGGTATGGACCCCTACCGAAAAGGTCATGTCGTAAGGTAGAAAGACTAATGGTTTCCACCGAAAAGATCATATTGTAAGGTATGGACACCTTACGAAAAGGTTATGCCGTAAGTTAGAAACGCTAATGGTTTCCACTGAAAAGATATATTGTAAGGTGTGGACATTCTATCAAAAAGGCCATGCCGTAAGGTAGAATGAATCACAGCATCAACCCAAATGATTATATCATAAAATAGAAGATGTCTTATACTACCTATCAAAAAGTCGATGTTGTATGGTAGGGGTATTGATAACACTGCCCAAAAGGTTACACCGTAAGGTGAGTGGGTGTCATTTAGCCCATTTCATGAAGATTGGTAAAAAGGGGTTTGAGTATGTATTCTATATTGAGCTTACATTCCTTGATCATGATTTATAAGCACGTTTTACCTTAAGCATTGAACATGCATGCGATATTGATGTTATACTTATCCTTTGTTTATAATTATGCATTTTGATTATGTTGCCTATCCCTTGCTAACATTGCATCATACATAGTTAGTACATTCAAACATACTAACGCATACTCTATGCCTACATGATGTAAGCATGTAGGAACCAGTGTATCGCTTGATCATCCTCCTCCTCCACGTGGCTAGTGCGATTGTTTCTCAAGCTAGTTGGTGACGACTCCATTCCGGGGACGTTACTTATGATCTCTTGCTATGCATTGAGACTATCTTTCTTTTATGTAAACATTAACTATGAGGGTGATTCCAGTTGCTTGTCTTGACCCCCGCTCTTATCTATGTAGTAGAGGTGTCGTTGGACATGATATGTATCTATGTTACAAGTCTTGACTCCCTTGTTTCTTGATGTTATGATATGAAAGTTTATCCTTAGTCGCAATTCCCTTGTTTATGCTTATCTCTCGTAGTCATTTTAATTGCTTCTGCGACCAACGATGTGTAATAATATGCTATGAGGCTTGTTTGGGGTTCCCTCAGGTTCCCCATTAGACGGTCACATCTAGGTCCTAGGCTTGGGTCGTGACAAGCATGGGATCAAACAGAGAGAGGTTCTATGAATACTTCTTGTGCGGTAAACACCAACAATAAGCAAACTAAAGTCAATGAGGAGATCATGCAACAACTTTCCCAACTTCTCACAAGGATGGATTTGGTCTTAAAGCAAAATCAAGCGAGTGTTCAAGCGGTGACACACCATCCTCGTAAGGCACCCGTGTGTGAGGAACCATTCTTTGATGAACATGTTGGCTTCATGAGTAACAAATCGGCGGGTTTCTAGAACAACCTCCAAGGGTCCAATTCTAACTATTGGAGGCAAGATTTCAGGAATCAAGGTCGGAACTACAATCGTGATGGTGCATATAGAGAAACAAAGGTGGTTATTATGAAAAGAGAGAGTTATGGATGCCAAATGGGTAGAAGAGATGGTTATAGAAATGGTCCTTATGTGCCGCCCCACAATTGTGATGGCGGATCAAGTACTTCTAGGATTGAAGAGATGTTTGACAGGTTGTTGAAGAGAGCCGACCATCAAGATGAGACCTTAAAAGGAATGAAATCGAACGTTTCAAGAATAAACCAAAATATAGAGTCTCACTCGGTGGCTATCAAACAAATTAGAACAGCAATTTGGGCAAGTTTCTTCGCAATTGAACCAATGCTGAAAGGGCACTTTACTAAGCAATATAGTTCAAAATCCAAAGAATAAAGGGCATTGCACGAGGTCATGACTAGAAGTGGTAAAAGTACCATCGATCCCCCTATACTGGTGGTTGAGGATGAAGCTTGTGAGAAGGGTATTGATAACCAAGTTGTGGATGAGGAAAAAGGTTTGGAGAGTGACGGGATGCAAAGCAAAGAAGTGAGAGAGCAATAAAAGGCTAGGATGATCCCAAAACCTCCTCCACCTTTTCCTCAAAGACTTAAGAAGAAGGAGAAGGATGGCAAATTCAAACACTTCCTCTCGATGCTAACGCAATTGTCTAACAACATTCCCCTTCTAGAAGCTTTGGAAAAGATGTCCGAGTATGCCAAGCACATGAAGGATTTGGTCACAAAGAAGCACATGTTGAGACAAGAGCTCCAACAATGTAGTTCCATCATAACCAAATGTCTTGTATAAAAGCGAGAGAATCCCGGTGCATTCACTATTCCTTGTACCATTGGTGATGTGGAATTCGCAAGAGCGTTGTGTGACTTAGGAGTAAGTATCAATCTTATGCCTTTTAGCGTGTTCAAAAAGCTTAGTCTTGGCACTCCTACTCTAGCAAGAATGTAATCGCTCATGGCGGATAGAACTATCAAAAAGCCAGAAGGAATACTCTTTGATGTGCTTATGAAGGTTGATAAATTCATCTTTCCTGCTGATTTCATGATCCTGGATTGTGAGGTTTATTTTGAGGTGCCTATCATATTAGGTAGACCATTTCTGGCCACCGGGAGAACCTTAGTGGATATGGATTCTGATCAACATCGGTTTAGGGTCAATGATGCAGAGTTTGTGATTGACATCTGCTAATCAATCAAACATCCGGATGAGTTTAAGAGTGAAGTTTGGGCCATTGAAGATTTTTGATGATGGATGATGACAAAGTCGAGCCACGATGTTAAATAAGGCTATTCTTGGGAGGCAACCCAAGTATCTTTTATGTTATTAGCTTGTTTTAAGTTTATTTTGGTTATTTGAATTGTTAGGTAGTGGTGGATTGATGTTTATTTTGAGTGCTAAAACATTGAATCAGTTGTGTTATTTTGGAAATTGGTGTATTTTGAGGTTTGGTTTGCAGGTATAAATCAAGAACTGAAGGTTTGAAGAAAATTGTAGTGGTATAGCCTCTACAAGCAGGCCTACGAGCCATAGTGCACACTACCTCTCGTAGTCATGTCTTGTAGAGGGAAACAGTAATGAATTAAAGTTGGCACACACACTACGAGCTAACCTTACAATTCATAGGGTCCCTCACGAGTCGTAAGTGGGGTTCGTAGTGCCCAGGTATGAGTTTTGAAGTTTTCTAAGTGTTTGGTCTGCTACAAGATTAGGACCTGCGAGTTGTACAATGCCCTATGAATCATAGTCAGGGTTTCGTAGACCCGATCTACAGAATTTTAATAGTCGACCCGATTGAGTATATTAGGGGTCAAATATTCATTTGACCCCTTATTTCCCTCATTTTTAAATAGATCCTTCCCCAAAACGTTTTCCCACACTAAAACTCTTACTGTTCGGACCCCAATTCTGTCACACCCTACCAGATTCTGGCAAGACCTCTAGCTAAAGCATCACGCTAGGGTTTTGGCTTCTTCCTATTTCTTTCATTGCATCTGTTTGATCTTCATTTTCTCATTTGGTAAGTTTTCATAGTTAAATTTGGCACACTCATGTTATGATCTTTGAATATTGATGGATGAATGTATGCTTAATGATCATAGTGAGTATACCCATGAAAAAAAGACTTTGTGAATATGAGAAATGGGGGTATGGTTTATTTCAATCCCTTAGTATGGTTTTGAATTATGAAATTGCCTTTTTTGGTTAAGTGTGATAATGACATGTTGATCATATGTGCAGTACATGATTGTTGGTTGAAAATTTTTAAACTCATGTCAAGATTGGAATCTAGTTGTTGTGGGTATGTTTTGAAAATGATCTATCCATGAGATATGCATTGTGGGGCTTTATCTTGAACTTCTTTAAACTCCTTTTATTGTGTGTTAGTGTTATTAATTGGGCATAGCTTTAATGTAATTGGCTATTGTTGCTTGATTGTCGGATTATTGTTGATTCGGGATGGTCATGATTATGAGATGGGTCGGTTTGTGTGTTTGAGATGATATTTTTCTTTATGTTGTTTAATTATTGGTTTGAATTATTTTTGGTTTTTGTGGAAAGGTTACAGGCACCATAGGTTCCTTCTATTTTCTACTATAAGGACCCCCTATGACACGTAGGTCTCCCTACGAGTCGTAATGGTCCCTCGTAGGAGGCAACAGTTACATAGGGTTCCTTAACACTAACATACGAGGCCCACCTACGACTCATAGTGCCTACTATGAATCGTAGTGGGGGTCTCATGGACTAGACTAGTATTTTCAAAATGTTTCTATAATGTGATACGAGCCGGAACTACGACTCATAGGCCACCCTACGAGTCATACCTGTGCCTTGTACTAGATTCCAGAATAGATTTTTCTCAAATACCTTGGCACTGCGAGGCTACAGTATGACTCATAGGTCAGCCTACGAGTCGTACCTGTGCCTTGTACGTGCAGACCTACAACTAGAAGAGACTCGAAGAGGCACGACCCATTGACATGGTTGCTGTGAAGGATGAACTGGCCAAGTTCAAGGCCGACCTATTGAAGATGTTAGTGGCTCCAATAGCAGCCCTGGAGGAGGCACCGACGGTTGATGATATGTTTGACTTATTCGATGACCGCCCGCACGTCCACGGGAAGAGGCCCCTCGAGAGTGATGATGTAGCCATGAGCCAGAAGAGACCCATGACTGACAATGAGGTGCAGCACTGGAGGAGCAGATTACTGATGCGATGGTGTAGGAGTCATTATCTATGGCGGCTATAAAGACAGACCAGGAGTAGCAAATAGCACAGGGAGCTGAGAGCTCAGGTACAGCTACAGCCCAGACCACCGAGGAGGAGATTGGAACAATTAATGGAATCCTATCATTTACTTTCCTTTTCCTATTCGTCACTACATTGGTCGGGATCGTGCTAGTAAGCGGGGTATGGTGTTGACTCAATTACTGACCAAGCGTCATGGTGAAATTCCACCTTTACCTTCATAAGAGGGATGGAAGAACAAAAGTTACCGTTCTACATGCGAATTCCAAATTAGAGTTATGTTGTATAGGGTAATTGAGTCAATGAATCATGGGGAACACAATTTCCAAGTTGTACCTTAATTTGATTGTCTTCTTGAGTAAATACCGCATCGATTAGAGTCTTATTCATGGTTGTGAAGCGCGCCATAACTATGAGTGGGAGTATATGAGGTGTTTTAGGAAATGTTTCACTTCTTCATGGTCTATCTCATGCTTTAGATGTAAGTGTAAGGCTTTTCCCCTAACAAATGCTTTTTCTCTTCTAGATCATGCGGATTACAAGAGGGAGACTTACGAGAGCTCATACACCCGAGGAGTAATCGGCCCCTCCCACTCCTCAAGTTCCTCAAGGTGGAGGGGTAGTCCAAGATGAGTTCCGAGATGCTATTGCAATGTTAGCTCATGTTATGACCAACCAAATTAACCAAGGGGCCCAAGCCCCTCATGCTCCCATTCCGGCTTCTAGGGTGAGGGATTTCACAAGAATGAATCCACCGGCGTTCCACGGGTCCAAGATGGATGAGGATCCCCAAGAGTTCATAGATGAGGTGTACAAGGTGCTATATATCATAGGGGTAAATTTGGAGGAAAAGGAAGAGTTGGTGGCCTAGCAACTCAAAGGGGTGGCTCAAATTTGATTTACACAATGGAGGTTAGAGAAGGGGAATGATAATGCTATCCCTTGGGAAGAATTCAAAGTCGAATTCCTCAACCGGTTCTTTCCTATTGAGCTAAAGGGAGGCTAAAATGATGGAGTTCATGAACCTTAAGCAAGGTTCCATGAGTGTGCGGGAGTATGCCTCAAGTTCAACAAGATATCCAAGTATGACCACAATTGGTTGCTGAACCTAGATCAAGGATGAACAAATTTGTGTTGGGAGTGTCCAACTTGGTTAATAAGGAGTGTCATACCACCATGCTAGTAGGAGATATGGACTTGTCTCGGCTCATGACTTATGTCGGGCAACTGGAGGGCAAAAAGCTTAGAAAAAGAAGGAGTGGTGAGTCTAAGAGGGCTAGTTTTGAAGGTGGTTCCCAAGGTTTTAAGGGTGGCCGATTTCTTCAAGGCCACGAGTTCCAAGGCCAAAGGTTATCCAATGCTCCTAACAAGAGGTTTGCCAATGATAGGGTGACCAACCCAAGATTCCAAGGTGGTAATAGAGGAATGAAATGCCCAAGGTGTGAAAAGAATCATAGTGGTCCATGTTTGAGGAATTCTAATGCTTGCTTTGGTTGTGGTGAAATGGGTCACAAAGTTATTGATTGTTCTCATGCTCAAAACAAAGGTAGAGATGGTCATCCACAAGGATAAGGTGCAAATGCTGGTCCAAGGGCTAAGGGAGGCCAACAAGGTGGTGCTCCAAGGAAAAATAGATTATATGCTCTATATCACGACCCAAGCCTAGGTCCTAGACGTGACACGATGAATGGGAACCCGAAGGGACAGAAGCAAGCCTCTTAACATATCAATCACATATCCTTGGTCGCGGAAGCAGTAAACAACAACAAGAGATATAATAAAAAGGGAAGCGGGATTAATGGAAATCTTGATATTCATAAAAGCATAAAGAGTCAAGCTCATAGCATAAGTACATCATCATATCCAACAACACCTCTAGCATGGCATGGAGCGGGGACCAAACACTCTCCGGGCTCACCCTCATAGTAACAAGTGTTCAACATAAAGAAGTCTCAGAATAGCAAAAGTAATATAGATAGCATCCTCTGACTTGAGGACTCACCAAAGCTTTATCTCTGAAGTATCAACTAGCCACGTGGAGGATGATCAAAAGATGATTTGGTCCCTACATGGTAATATCATGTAGGTATAGAGTATGCGTTAGTACGTTTGAATTTACTTGTATGCGGGATGCAATGCAACAAGACATAAGCCAATATAGTCAAAATGTATAATCATATGCAATGGATATATATAAAATCACAACATGGCATGCATGATCAATTTGTAGTAAAACATGTTTGTAAAACATTCAACTTGCATAGTACATGACACATGCGTGGGAAGAGACCTTAACCGAAATAGGCAAAGCGAGCTACTACTTGGAATCTAAGGCATGTCGTCCCCTTGGTAAGGTGATTCAGGCATGTCACCCCCTCAATAAGGTGATCGAGGCATGTCACCCCCTCTACAAGGTGTGGTCTACTTGCCATGGTAGCTATACAATGAATAATTCGAGGCATGTCACCCCCTCGACAAGGTGTGGTATAACTAGATGGATCCACTAGAAACCATAAAAGAGATCATGTGTAAGCTATGGTGTCACATATTTTAGAGACTAAAACTTTATATAAGGAACCCTTGAGTCGAGCCCCCATCTTAAGCCTCAATCGATGTTAAGTCTAATCTCATAGAATACTTGAAATAATCATACTTTAATCACAATATGAATAAATTGTAAGAGACATGATAACATGACTTGAGTAGCTCATAAACATGCTTGACCTCTAGTAGTGAGCGTAATTTGAACATGAGAATAGACAACAATCATACATGATCCCTTGCTTTAACATGAATGCCTCACAAGAGGTAAAAATCTTGAAATAGGGCTTAGCTTGATACTTGCAACATTATAAATACTTTTTATGAATTCAAACCATATATGGAATCACTTAATCATCACAAAGTCACTTGACTTGAGAATCATGCAATAGATCATTAATAACTTGAGAAATCTTATCATGTCATTTTATCAAACACATTGTGGGTTCATAATGCTTGTTCCAAACCATGCAATATAAGAGTGAAATGATATGAGTAAACTCAATGCAAATCAATCCACCAACATGTAGTAAAACCCTCATGTAGGGTACCTTGAAATCCATCATCAGAACTCATAATAGGTCATAGTTTCATAGCTCAAAACATGCATAGTTTCAATAGACAAAACCAATTCATGGTGTAAGCTTGAAATACATAGTCATGCATAATCAATCAACATTTCATAAAACCCTAACATAATATATATTCATAATCCATAATAAGAGATACCCATAGATGATACAAGTTGAAAACATGCAATTTCCATAAAAAAAGGAAGATTGGGCTTCATGGGTGAAGGACCCTATGGATGAAACCCACATACGTCAAACTTGGGTTTTCTTGAGATGAGCTTGAAGGAAACTTAGAGCTTGAAGTGAATCCTTGAGTTCCAAAGTTAAGATTAAAATCCTTGAATTTGGAGTGAGATATTTGGTTAAGTCTTAGAGAGGTTTTTGAGAGGGTTTTGAGTGATATAGAGTTGAAAAATGACTAAGTATGGGTGATTTCACGTTTTAATGGGCATGGGGCTATGAATCCAATGCCCTTGGGCGCACAAGAAAAATTTTGTACTGGTTCATGTCTGTTCTGCAACACTGACCAAATGCTAAGAAGAAAATGCACTGCTCTGCGCCCTTGGCGCGTCGCGGCTAGGGCGAGGATGATCTATGGAAATCGTAAATTAGCAAAAATTATTTTTCACTATGGGTCCTCTAAAATTTGAGTTATACCCATTTCTCACTCAATTTTGCCCCCTGATCGAGAATATGAAGTCAAATTTTTGATATCATGCTCGAATTTTGAGATATATAGAAATTACGATTATGGGCATTTCCAAAGCACATTTTTGGGGAGTTTCACCCTATAAGGAAGGCAAGGGGTGGATGAGGTGCCCAATGTCGTCACCAATATGTTAAAGGTATTTTATTTTGATGTGTATGCATTGATAGACCCGTGTGCCACTCTTTCTTTTATTACTCCTTTTGTTACCAAAAAGCTTCATGCTAGTCCCGAATTGTTATGTGAACCTTATGAAGTGTCAACCCCAATGGTGAGTCCATTGTTACTAAAAGAATCTATAGAAATTGTCCCTTGTTCATATTGCATAAAGTCTTGCCTTGTGATTTTGTTGAACTAGATATGGTGGATTTTGATGTCATTCTTGGGATGGATTGGTTGTATGCATATTATGTTTCTATGCATTGTAGAACCCCCATAGGATTAAATTCCAATTTCCTAATGAGCCCATCCATGAGTGGAGAAGTCATGATATGATGGTTAAGGGTAAATTCCTTTCTTGTCTTAAAGCCCAAAGGTTGATTTCTGAGGGTTGTCTTTATCATCTTGTGAAGGTTAGGGATGTTGAGTCCAAAGTCCTTCCGATTGAGTCGGTTTCGGTGGTTAATGAGTTTGTTGATGTCTTTCTTGATGAGCTTCTTGGTGTTCCTCCTGAAAGGAAAATAGACTTTGGTATAGACCTCCTTCCTGATACTCAACCCATTTCCATTCCCCTTACCATATGGTCCCAGCGGAATTGAAGGAGTTAAAGAATCAATTGATGGATTTGTTCGAGAAGGGTTTCGTATAGCCTAATAAGTTACCTTGGCATGCACCGGTGTTGTTTGTAAAGAAAAGGATGGTTCTCTTTAGAATGTGCATTGATTATCGGTAACTTAATAGGGTCACCATAAAGATCAGGTACCCTCTACCATGGATTGATGAACTTTTTGATCAACTACAAGGGGCTAGTCACTTTTCTAAGATTGATCTTCGGTTTGATACCACCAAGTGAAGGTGGGGAGTATGATATTCCCAAGATAGCTTTTCGGACTAGGTATGGGCACTTTGATTTTGTGGTTATGTCCTTTGGGTTGACTAATGCACTGGCTATATTTATGGATCGTTTGAATAGGGTCCTTAAAACCTACCTTGACATGTTTGTGGTGGTCTTTATTGATGATATATTGATTTATTCCTGGAGTGAGGAAGAGCATGTGAGTCACTTGAGGGTGGTGTCGCAAATCCTGAGGGAGGAGAGGTTGTATGCAAAAAATGGAAAATGTGAGTATTGGTTGAAAGAGTTGCTTTTTGGGGGCATGTGGTATCGGTGATGGCATTAAGATGGATCCTAAGAAGATAGAGGTGATTAGAAATTGGCCTAGACCCTTGACTCCGTCCGATATTAGGAGTGTCCTAGGTTTGGCGGTTACTACTAGAGGTTTGTGAATGATTTTTCTTCTATTGCTTCTCCTATGACAAAGTTGACCCAAAAGAAGGCAAAACTAGTGTGGACCGATGAATGTGAAAAGAGTTTCCATTAAAAGATAAGATTGCCTCCGCTCCTATCTTGGCTCTACTGGAAGGGTTGGAAGGGTTCGTGGTATATTGTGATGCCTCAAGAATTGGTTTGGGGTGTGTTTTGATGCAAAATGTTAAGGTGATAGCATATGCATCTAGGCAACTTAAGGTGCATGAGAAGAATTATCCCACTCATGATCTTGAATTGGCGATCGTGGTATTTGCTTTAAAAATTTGGCGTCACTACTTGTATGGAGTTCATGTTGATGTGTTTACCGACCACAAGAGTCTCCAATATGTTTTCACCCGAAAAGATCTTAACTTGAGATAAAAAAGGTGGTTATAGCTCCTTAAATACTATGATATGAGCGTGCATTATCATCCTGGCAAAGTTAATGTTGTGATCGATGTTCTAAGTAGAGTGTCTATGGGTAGTCTAGCTCATGTTGAGGATGGTGGCAAGGAGATAGCTAGAGAGGTTCACCAGTTGGCTAGATTAAGGGGTTAGGTTGGATAAAGTTGATAATGGTGATGTAGTGGTTGTTTATGATTCTAAATCTTCTTTGATTGAGGAGGTAAAGTCAAAACAAGATCTTGACCCCGCATTGTTAGAGTTGAAGGCCTTAGTGAAAGATGGTAAAGTGGAGGTTTTCTCCCAAGGGGGAGATAGTGCACTTAGGTACCAAGGTAGGTTGTGTGTGTCTAATGTTAATAACTTAAAGGAGTTGATCTTGAAGGACACCCATAATTCATCCTATTCCATTCACCTCGGTTCTACAAAGATGTATAGAGAGTTGAGGGAGGTGTATTGGAGGGGTGGTATGAAGAGAGATATTGCCAAGTTCATATCCAGATATCACAATTGTCAACAAGTCAAAGCCGAACATCAAAGGTCGGGTGGCCTAGCCCAATACATAGAGATTCCTACTTGAAAGTGGGAAGAGATCAACATGGATTTTGTGATTGGGTTTCCTAAGACTAGAAAACACTTTGACTCCATTTGGGTTGTTGTGGATAGAATGATAAAGTCGGCTCACTTTCTACCGATCAAAACTATTTATGGTGCCAAAGATTATGCTAAGTTGTATATACATGAGTTGGTTAGATTGCATGGGGTGCCCTCGTCTATCATTTCAGATCATGGTGCCCAATTCACTTCTCACTTTTTTGGAGGTCCTTCCAAAGAGGTCTTGGTACCAAGGTTAAGCTTAGCATACCTTTTCATCCTCAAAAGGATGGTCAAATCGAGATGACTATCCAAACTCTTGAGGATATGCTTAAAGCTTGTCTTTTGGAGTTTAAGGGTAGTTGGGATAAACATCTTCCAGTTATTGAGTTTGCTTACAACAATAGCTACCACTCAAGCATTGGTATGGCTCAGTTTGAAGCTTTATATGGTAGACGTTTAGATCCCTGGTTGGCGGTTTAAAGTGGGGGAGATGGCTTTGCTAGGTACAGATTTGTTCATGGAAACCTTGGAGAAGGTGAGGTTGATCAGGGAGAGGTTGAAAACAGCTCAAAGTAGACAAAAGTCCTACTCCGATGTGAGGAGAAGAGATCTTGAGTTCAAGGTTGTAATTGGCTGTATTTGAAAGTCTCATCCATGAAGGGTGTGGTCCGGTTTGGTAAGAAGGGAAAATTGAGCACAAGATCGGTGGGTCCTTATAAAGTTTTGAGGAGAGTGGGTAAGGTTGCATATGAGTTGGAATTGCCTATGGAGATGATATGGTTCATCCGGTCTTCCATGTGTCCATGTTGAGAAACTTTGTGGGTGACCCAAGTGCCATAGTGCCCTTGGAGGTTGTGGGTGTTATAGAAGATAATTTGATCTATGAGGAGGTGTCGGTGAAAATTTTGGATAGATAAGTGAAGAGGTTGAGAAACAAAGATATAGCTTATGTCAAGGTCCTTTGGAGGAATCAACAAGTTGAAAGTGTCACATGAGAAGCCAAGGAGGACGTGAGAAGGCGATACTTGTATCTCTTCCATTCTACTCAAGCCAAAGGTACTAATTTAAGTCCCCTATATAATTTAAAGTCTTAAGTTTTAGTTCTTATATCATTTTGCATACATTGATGTTCATGGTAGCAAGTTTATGGTGATTTTTGACATTCATGTTGAGATTTGTGAAAATGGTGTTTAAATGCATTTGTTACATTCACGTCGAGCTGAAAGCTTCATGATTACATTTCTCATGCATGTTTCTTTGTCATTCAGGGATGAGTGTTTCCAAGGGGGAGATATTGAAATGCCCCAAAAATGTGCTTCAAAATGCCCTTGTAATTTCTATATATCTCAAAATTCGTGCATAATATCAAAAATTTGACTTCATATTCTCGATCAGTAAGCATAATTGAGTGAAAATGGGTATAACCCGAATTTTAGAGGACCCGTAGCGAAAAATAATTTTCGCTAATTTACAATTTCCAGAGACCATCCGCGTCCTGGCCGCGACACGCCAGGGGAGCAAAGCAGTACAATTTTGTCCTTCGCATTGGGTCCGCATTGCGGATCAGATGCGGACCAATACAACTTTTTTCTTAGTTTTTCCTATGCACCCAAGGGCATTGGGCCCATAGCCTTATGCCTAAAACGTGAAATCACTCATACTTAGCTATTTTTCGACTTTATATCACTCAAATGCCTCACAAAAACCTCTCCAAGACTTAACCAAATATCTCATGCCAAATTCAAGGATTTCAAACTTAACTTTGGAACTCAAGGATTCACTTTAAGCTATAAGTTTCCTTCAAGCTCATCTCAAGAAAACCTAAGATTGAGGCATGTGGGTTTCATCCATTGGGTCTTTTCATCCATTTGGTCCTTTCACCCATGGAGCCCAATCTTCCTTTTTATGATAATTGCATGATTTCAAGTTGTATTAGTTATGGGTATCTCTTATTATGAAATATAAGCATGATTTATGTTGGGGTTTTATCAAAGTATTATTGATTATGCATGAGTATCTATTTTAAGATTACACTATGAGTTGATCTTTGTCTATTGAGACTATGCATGTTTTGAGCTATGAAACTATCATCTATTATGAGCTTTTATGATGGATTTTAAGGTACCCTACATGAGGGTTTTACTACATGTTCTTGGGTTGATTTGCATCAAGTTTACTCATCTTATTTCACTCTTGAATTGCATGATTTTGAACTAGTATCATGAACCCACCATGTGTTTGATAAAATGTCAAGTCAAGAATTCTCAAGTTATTGATGATCAATCTCATGATTGACAAGTCAACTGACTATATGATGATTAAGGGCTTTTAAGTATGTATTGAATTAATTAAATTTATCTATGATTCTACAAGTATCATGTTAAGCTCTATTTCAAGATTTTTACTTCTTGTGAACCATTCATGTTAAAGCAAGGGTTCATGTATGATTATGATCTACTCTCATGTTCCAGCTAGGCTCACTACTAGAGGTCAAGCATGTTTCAAGAGCTGCTCATGTCATGTTTCCATGTTTCTTACAAGTTATATAAGTTATGATCATTTCAAGTATTCCGTGAGATTTGACTTAGCACCAATTGAGTCTTAAGATGGGGGCTCGACTCAAGGGGTCCTTATATAAAGTATTTTGTCTCTAATCTATGTGCCACCATAGGATTATCATTATTACCCTTGTTATACTAGTGGATCCATCTAGTCATATTATCATGTCTGGTTTACCTTGGCAAGTAATCCACACCTAGCCGGGGGTGTCATGCCCATCCACCTTACCGAGGGGATGTCATGCCTTGGATTCCAAGTTGTAACTACTTGGTCTATGTCGAGTGAGGTTGCTTCCCACATATGTATGCTATATATATTGTGCAAGATGAATAATTTACAAGCATGTTTTATAATGAGCATTGATCATGCATACCATATTGAGATTATATATCTATTGCTTATGATTATGCATTTTGACTATATTGTCTTATGTCTTGTTGCATTGCATCCCACATACTTAGTACATTCAAACGTACTAACGCATACTCTATGCCTACATGATATCACCATATAGGGACCAGAGCACCTTTTGATCATCCACCACGTGGCTAGTTGATACTTCGGAGATAAGTTTTGGTGAGTCCTCAAGTCTGAGGAAACTATTTACATTACTCTTGCTATTTTGAAACTTTTTTTATGTTGAACACTAGTTAATATGAGGGTGAGCTCGAAGAGTGTCTTGGCCCCCGCTCCATTCCATGTTAAAGGTGTTGTTGGATATTATGATGTACTTATGCTATGAACTTGACTATTTATACTTTTATGAATATCAAGATTTCCCTTAGTCCCGCTTCCCTTTTTATGATATCTCTTGTTCTTGTTTACTTTGCTTTCATGACTAAGGATGTGTGATTGATATGCTAAGAGGCTTGTTTGGATCCCTTCGGGTTCCCATTCGTCGTGTCACGTCTAAGCCCTAAGCTTGGGTCATGACAACTCAAGAAGACCCTGGTAAGGGCTTACAGATTGGATTCATTAGTTATGTTGGTCCTTATTCTGGCAAGGTGTAAGATGGCTCTAGCAACGTAGACAAGACGTATCATCATGAGGCTCATGTGGTAGTTTTCAATGAGAAAAGCTCTCCAAGAAAAGTATAATTATATTATTTTCAGTATTTGCTATTTATGCATATTTTCACTTGTAAAAATATTATTGTTAAAGTAAACATGCATTCTTTACTATTCAATTGATTTTATTTCAGTATATCATCAAATTTACTCATTAAGGTCAGTATGTTCGATTTTTAGCCAGTTGTTTTATTCAACTATTTTTCATACCATATATTTCATATACCAGCATCATTTATGATGCATATTCAAATATTTTAGATTGACAACAATGCCTCACAAGAATCTCACTCTTATCCAACATTGGTGAGACCCTTACTTTTTCAGAGTGCTCCGGTTTATCTAAAGTTTTAGTAGTTACTAGATATTGGTAGTAGAGTATTCAAGTAGCTAGATATCTTATCTCAACACCTATTTTCGGTATATTAGAGGTATCATAGATGAGTCAATTGAGGTACAGCTTTCACCATTATTTTACAAACATATGCATATTATACAAATTTGTGATTTTGAACTATAAAGTTATTGAGTACATTTTCTAAGTTTTTCCTTGCTTAATCTTTTTATAATATAATATTCTGCACAATTTCATTGTATTTATTTAGTAGCAGGCCAAACCAAGGGTTCCCTTAAAGACCAACAATGATTCTTGAGTGCTGATCATGTTCAGATTGTAGACTCGGATCGTCACATAACCACATAATCCTCAGACAATTCCACCCAAGTCAATAATTTATCAAACAAATCTACATAGTCTTTGAACAAAATTTACCTAACATAGGTCCTTTAAACTCCTCATGGGGTCATCAAATAATTATGATCTAAAATCTGTGTACAAACATCTCACATACTCTCCCCGGCATGGCCATTCCCTAGTGACAGCATTTTATGCATGATTGATTCCATTGAAGAGCCTTCCCTTCCAATTTACAAGAGGCTAACTTCACTTTAGAACTTTTGGGTGTAGTCAACATCAAAGAATCGCTCACATCTGTAGAGCCAAACCTTCAAACCCTGAGTATCAAACTTAGGAAATTTCATTTGGTAACTTCTAGTAGGCAATTGACAGTTCCAATTTTTGGGATCCTTGTGATTTGAACTCCATTTTCCTCAAATTCCCATGTTGAGGATTTGTCTCATTGTTAGAGTTTTGTAATCCAATTCATATTGCCGGGCAAAACCTTTTGATCTCATCCATTAATGCCTCTGCAACCTTACCATCGACAACCCCACACATTTCTTCCATTGAACTAACTACTCTTTCCATTAAACCCTTGGTCAAAATGACACTTCCGATTATCCAAGTTGCTTTAAATAAGGTTGGAACAACGTATAAGACTCTAGGGAACACCTCCCCTGCAAAGAATCTTGCATCTCAACGAAAGTTAGCTTCTAATTACACAAAGGAAAAGCTTATTAATAGCTGGGATACCATTGGGATGTTTTTACAGCACATCTTGTCATTATTAAGTCATGAGAACAAGCATTTGCAGACACAAGTAACCAGAAAAAGGAGACAGTATCTCGTAAGTCCGAACATAAATTTCCACATATACGGAAAATTTCCAGCCAGACCTGTTCCCAAAAGCTACAAGCCATCAGCCTAACAGTGGAGCTTTTGCAGCAGGTTAACTTACATTCAATATCATTTCACTTCATCAACCTCTTTTTAATAGTTACATTATGTAGCACTCTAGATATAGCTTCAAGCTTGCTCTTCCTGGAACATCATTCCACAGTTTGAACCTCTTCCGGGAGCAGTTTGACGCAATTTGGTTCAAACTGCAGCAAAAAAGTCCAAAGAAGACAAATCGTCACTTATCTATAAAGAATTCCACCTCCTAATCTTTTAGAAGTAGATTGACGAACTACTCGTCCCTTTCAATGTCAGCTTGTGTAATATCTACCTTCAGGTCCATTATCCCGTCTCATGAAATGAAATCCCATTATATATCGGTATTCACCCGTCCCAAGGCAACGAGAACAGTATCCAAGCCCACTTCCACCACAAGTCTGGCACCTAGAAGTATGCATTAGATTAGGGATCCCCAACAGCTCATGTAATAATAGTAATAATGTCTACAATGTGGAAGAAATTGAATAACTTGATACCCCACCATTTTGGCCATTCTCCTTTTGGAAGCATTTCTAGGTCCAAAAAGTTAGTCCGCCCTGCATCAAGGGAATTATATAGGGAGACAATTAAGAAAAATTAACCAGATCATGGAGCATATACATAAATATATATGCGTATTTGTGAAACCATTTGGAGGTAAAATAGTTGACTTCGGAGAAAAGGTAGAAAGCGCCACATGGAGACATCTGAAGTTAGGCCAAGATAAAGTGTCTACTAAGGAGCTATAGTAGATTATTTACCAAAATAAAAAATAATTAGAGAACCAAACGACTACTTTAAGCCTTATTGCATCATTATTCTTATCTTAGTTGAATTTTTTTCTTTTGCTGTAGCACTCTTAGCTAAATCAAGTCAGCTCAAGCCTAACCAAGACTTCAAGCACCCAATGATGAGCAGACAAAAGGTCAAAGGCAACACTAATGCATTTTGTGTTTTCAACTGTTTCGAGAAATTTTATTACCAGTTTTGACTGTGAGATCTAAATAGCAGGAAATGTATGTCGCAGTGCAAACATAAGGTCTTAGTTTGTCAGTATCTGTCTTTTGTGTCTCCCTCTGTGTATGTGTGTGTGTGTGTGTATGAGAGAGAGAGAGAGAGAGGAACCTCTGCCATGGCAATGGTAGCACTCAACTCTGCCATTCCCTTTACAGACAACACAAGGAGGATCTGGCTGCTTTCTTTCTTTGCAAACATTCGACTGCAACAAAGTTTACATTCAAATAAAGTTAAAAAAAGGTAGCTTACATTCAATAATCGTACAACAGAAAAGTTCTAAATACATGTGAAAATAAGTATAGATGCCTGCTATACTGCAGGATCAGAAGTTGATTGTTCTAATCCATGATAAAATTGTATGTCCAACCTAAGCCCAATTATAAACATTACTTACTATAAAGTGTTTATTGAGTTGTCCTTGTGTTGATCAATTTGCCCAAACAGAGAACAAAACTTTCTTTCATGACAAACTCAATCAGTAACTCAACGATACATATATTACAAAACAAATCTTAAAATGCGCGATCAATCTTCTGATACTAGAATGGGATTTAAACCAGCTTAAAACTAAACGAAATGTAATTCTTAATCCGACATACTGGATTACCATACCCAATTTTGCAATTTTTATTGTAATGCTTCAGAAATGGGATGCGGTCTCAAATCTTCCATGTCTACAAAGTTCTATCTCTCTATTTTATTATACTTGAGAGAAATATTAGAGAAGAATATTATTGAATTGTTATGTGTAATTTATAACATTGAGCCCCTATCTATAGATACTATATTAGACTCTTTCCAACTATAATACTACACACTATAATACAATCCTTTTCCAAGTAGGATTTTATATACTATTCTTATTCATATCTTATTCTTATTCCTATTCTAAGTTGGATTGTATGTATTGTTCTTTTTTTCTTCCTATTCAAGCACTCCCCCTCGAACTAGTGCATACAAGTCATACGTATCTAGTTTATTATAAATGTAATTAATATGAGGGTCCATGAAGAGCTTGGTGAGATATCTGCAAATTGATCACTTGACTTCACAAAATTGACAATCAATCTTAATGTACTAATTTTCTCATGATATAATGGATTTACTTCCAAAACCAAGGTTGAGAAATTGTTTCATATCATAAAGTGACTTACACAATCGACTTACAAGACTACCAAACTCCCCATGAACAACAAAAGTAGGTGGTTGCTCCATATAAACTTCTTCCTTGACATGGAGAAAAACATTCTTAATGTCCAATAGATTAAAAGGCCAATAGAGAACAACCACCATAGTTAGAAAAATGCAAACACATGCTATTATAGCCACAAGAGAAAAATATCACCACAACCCAAATATTTGAGTATTT
>JAOTQR010000092.1:10077883-10090485 GCA_025774065.1 Solanum ossicruentum
AGAGAAAAAAAGAAAAGAGGAAAAAAGAAAGAAAAAGAAGAGGGGAGGGGGGGGGGGGGGGGGGGGGGGGGGGGGGGGGGGGGGGTGAACGGGCTTTAACTTGCCTCAGTTCTGACGACCCAAGTCGGCTTTGAAACGGAAAGGAGAGGAGATAGCTTTGGATTTGTAGGCAGGCCATTACTTAAATTTGAGGTTTCCCCTCGAATGGCGTTAAGGAAACAAGTCACTGTTATCACTCCCATGTTATTTCCTAATCCTAATGTTCCACACTATGTTTAGTGTATAAATAAATTCAAGAAATAGGATTCGTGGCTGTAAATTTTACAAGTGATTACTAAGCTATGTTTTCATGTCACTGTTTTAGAATTTTTTGCTTAAAAATCACTTCAAAGTATCTTTGACAAAAATAGTATCCGAACAGAATAATAAAAATATCTCATATGGTAGATGCAAAATGCTACCTCAAAGATGTTTAAAAAAAACAAAAAAAAAATTAGTATTTTGTATAAGCATATTTGCGTTACAGTGAATGTCTATTACGTAAATTTCTTTGAATAAAAATTAGGAATCGTACTCGGAGACCAAGTCAGTTTTTTCCTATAAATAAAAGGATTTTCGTCATTATAATACACATGTGAATATTATTCAAGGACTAATTTTATGAAACTTGAATTTGTTGTCTTTTATAGTTTGGGCAAGAACTGTCCTTCATTGGTATTGGATGTTATGGGTCTGGGATATACCATTAAGAATGACAATAAAACATCAAATTTAAATTGTGTTAAAGTTATGATATTCTTGTGTCACCGTCTTGATGAAATTTTGAAAATACGAATATCTCAGAATTAAGGATCCACTTATTTTGTGGAAAAGTCTAAAAGAAATGTATGACTACGTGAAGATAGTCATACATCCAAAAACACGATATGATTGAATGCATTTGAGACTAAAAGACTATAAGTCTATTCATGAGTATAGTTCCGCTATGTTCAGAATCTTGAATATCTTGGTATCACCAAAAAAGTCTATGGGCAGATATGTGTTATAGAAAAGTTTCATGCTTATCTTCTGGATTGTATTGGATAAGAATTAGTGTAATTGAGGCACATTCTATAGTAAATCAAAACATTACTAATTTCAATACTTATATACTTTGGCATGGTCGCTAGGACATCATGGATCTATATTGATGAGATGAATTATAGAAAATTCAAGTGGACATCCATTAAAGAACCTAAAGATTCTTTTAACTGGTGAATTTTCTTGTACTGTGAGATCGCTGATGTGCTGCAAATGTACAGTACTTTTGATGCTTAAAACTTGGAATTTTGTGTATTCTCAATGATGTAGTTGGTTTTATGTGTTTTTGTGTTTATAATTGCAGGATTACAGGTTGGCCTTGATTTTGGGGAAAAATTGCAGAAGTTGCTAAGTTTTGTTGGTATACGAGACCTTTTCCGGGTCGTAGATCATTCTACAAGCCGTAGGATGGTTTAGTTGACAATTCCAGTGAGGGGCTAGTTTTTGAAGTTTATTCTACGAACATGCAGAAGAGCCGTAGAGAGTTTTACGAGTCCTAGAAGATAGTTCATGCCCTGAGGATCAGAGACTTAAGCTTTCAAGAATTTCATCAGACGAAACCCCTTTTACGGGTCGTAAATCACTTTATGAATCATAGATGAGAGTCGTAGATTTGAAGTCAAAATTTCTAGCAATTGAGTACGAGCCCCCGATTACAAGCTGTGGAATGCAATATAGTCCGTAAAATACCTTTCGTATGGCGTGTCGACCAGTTCTCCTATTTTATTTAGGACTTGAATTTTAATTATTATAAATATATTCTTTAGGTTATTTTTCAAAAGTTTTCGCCTAATACTCAGAGAACTCAATATTTAGAGAGAGAGAATTGTAAGATCAACATTGTCGAGACTTTAAGAACACTTGTGTTTGAATTCTACCTTGAAGCTTATGATTCTTATTGAAGTTGGATTTTATTTGTTCCTAATTCTATTGTGTAAGTGTTCAATTATGTCTTCTCAATTCATAATTCTTGCATCTACACATAGCATGAGTAGCTAAAGTCCACAACTAGGGTTGTGAGAACCATGAAGAACTAACAAAGTAAAATCGAATAATATATGATTCTTGAAAAGTGTATATGCATGTATTAATTAAATCTCTTTATTTTGCATGTTTTATGATGGTAGCCAACATCAGAACTCGCCTAGTGCTATTGATTGGACTAAGGTAGTAATGAATAGGAAAAGAGATTAATTAACAGGATTCAATTGATGTGTTTTAATCTAATCAGGCCAAGGGGAGGCTGTAACGACCCCAAAAAGTGCCCGAAAATATGGCTCGAAAATGTCCAGAATCATATATTCTGTATATCTCAAAATCCGTGTGTGATATCAAAAATCTAACTTCGTATTCTTGATCAGGGAGTCAAATTACGTGGAAAATGAATCTAACCCCAATTTATGAGTAAATGATTAGCAATTTCATTTTTTGAAATTTTCGATTTCTAGAATCGATCCGTGATGGCACCGCAATGTACAACCACCACGGACCTGTGTAAATCTTGCCTTCGTGACAGGTTCGCATCGCAAACTAGACGTGGACCTGTGTATTTTGCTCCCAGTGATTTTCATCTCGGTCCAAGGCTTTTGGGTTTTGGGTCTAAGTGTTTCCAAACATGAAAATACTTATACTTAGCCATTTTTCACCCTCATGTTATTGTAAACATCTCCCAATACTCATTCAATCACTTAGCCAATATTTCATCTCCTAAAATTCAAGTCTCAAAACCTCATCCGGATCTAAGGATTTCCTCCCAAGCTTCAAGTCTCAATCTCCAATCTTCATCAAGTTCATCTCCAAAGCTGAGGTATGTGGGTTTCTTTCATGGGTTCCTTTCACCCATGATACTCAAGCTTCCTTTTACTCCAAATTGTATGATTTAAAGTGAATTTTCTCATGGGTCTTACTTATTATGAAATTCACTGCATATTATGTTGGGGTTTATGAAATTGTGATTATTTTACTATGTTTTGGACTATGAATCTAAGATCTAATGTGAGATTTAATGAAGGATTTTAACGTATATTATTTGAGGGTGTTACCAAGTATCTATTGATGGTTTTACATTGAATTCTCTATCATAATAACACTCTTGAATTGCATGATTTTACACTAGTACTACACACCCTCTAAGCGTTTGATAAAATGTCCGGTTATGATTTTTTGAGGAATTGAAGGTCCAATGCATGTCTTACGAGTTGAATGACTATATGATGATAAAATAATGATAGAAAAATGATGAAATGATGATGAAAAGGAATGTATGTATATGATGATGAAAGGAGTGTATAAATATATGATATTATCTCTATAGTGTTAAGGATGACCAAGCCTAGCTCGGGGGTTGTAGGCCTGGGTGATAAAAAGTAATGTATGTATATGATGATGAAAAGAGTGTATAAATATATGATATTATCTCTATAGTGTTAGGGATGACCAAGCCTAGCTCAGGGGGTTGTAGGCCCGAGTAACCTTATTGAGGGGTTGGTACCTCGATCACCTAGCTCGGAGGGTGCTAGGCTCGGGTAACCTTGTTGGGGGTTTGTGGCCATCATCCTTGTTGGGGGTTTGTACCCACCAACCTTGTTAGGGGATTTATACTCCATCAACCTCATGAAGGGGTTTGTACCTCATGCGCCTATCCAATAGGGTGGTAGGCCTTGGATTGTACTAAGAATAGTAACTCGTTACACTTACTTTATGATCCATATAAGCATGGTTTACTACGAGTATCTTGCATGCATGCCATATTGTTATATGTACTCATTACCTATGCTTATGCATTTTGATTATGATACTATCACTTATTGCATTGCATCCTATATACTTAGTACATTCAAACGTACTAACACATACTCTATACCTATATGATGTCACCATGTAGGAATCGGTGCACCACTTGATCATCCTCCTCCTCCACGTGACTAGTATGATTGCCTCTCAAGCTTGTTGGTGAGTCCTCCATTTCGGGGACGTTGCTTATGATCTCTTATTATGTAACTAAGACTATCTTTCTTTTATTTATGTATTGACTATGAGGGTGAATCCAGTTGTTTATCGTGGCCCTCGCTCTTACCTATGTAATAGAGGTGTTGTTGTACATGTTATGTATCTATATTACGAGCCTTGACTATATTGTTTCTTGATGTTATGATATGGAATTCTATCCTTAGTCCCAATTCCCTTGTTTATGCTTACTCTCATTGTCATTTTAATAGCTTCTACGACCAAGGATGTGCAATGATATGATATGAGGCTTGTTTGAGATTCCTCTATCTTTCTTTATTTATGTATTGACTATGAGGGTGAATCCAGTTGTTTGTCGTGGCCCTCGTTCTTACCTATGTAATAGAGGTGTTGTTGGACATGTTATGTATCTATATTACGAGCCTTGACTATATTGTTTCTTGATGTTATGATATGGAATTCTATCCTTAGTCCCAATTCCCTTGTTTATGCTTACTCTCATTGTCATTTTAATAGCTTCTACGACCAAGGATGTGCAATGATATGATATGAGGCTTGTTTGAGATTCCTTCAGGTTCCCCATTCACCGATCATGTCTAGGCCTTATGCTTGGTCGTGACGAAGATTATATCAGAGCACTAGGTTGCTAGATCCTCGGAGTCCAACATGCCACGTTCATTAGAGTCTTATTCATTGTTGTATTGTGCGCCATAACTGTGAATAGGCGGCTATGAGATGTTTTAGAAAATGTTTCCCTTCTTGATGCTCTTAGTCATGCTATAGAGTTGAAGTAAGTTTTTCCACCTAATGAATGTCCTTTGCTATGCTAGATCATGCCTAACATAAGAGGAAGACGAGCTTACACACCCGAGGAGCAATTGGCTAATGGAGAGCTTAGAGATGCTCTCACATTGCTTGCACAAATTGGGGCTAATCAAGTCAATCAAGGGGTTCAAGCCCCTCATGCTCCTACACCTACTTCTCGAGTGAGAGACTTCATGAGAATGAATCCCCCAGAATTCCATGGGTCAAAGGTGAGTAAGGACCCTTAAGAGTTCATTGATGAGGTCTACAAGATTTTGCCTATCATGGGTGTGAGGTCGGAGGAATAGGTAGGTTTGGCGGCCTACCAACTGAAAGGGGTGGCACAAAATAGTACAACCAATGGAAGGAGGAAAAGGGGGTCAACAATGTGGTTCTATGGGAAGAGTTCAAGGCGGCCTTCCTTAATCGGTTCTTCCCCCTTGAACTTAGAGAAGCTAAGTTGGTGGAATTTATGAATTTGAGATAAGGATCTATGAGTGTGAGGGATTATGCCATCAAGTTCACCCAACTTTCAAAGTTTGCTCCTCACTTAGTTACCGACCCAAGGTCGAGAATGAACAAATTTGTGATGGGTGTTTCCGACTTGGTTAGTGAGGAGGGTCGTCCGCCATGTTGATTAGTGACATAGACTTGTGACATTTGATGAACTATGCCGAACAAATGAAAGAGGAGAAATTGAGGAAGAGGAGGGGTCATGAGGCCAAGAGGGCCTGTTTTGAGGGTAAGTTCCAAAAGAGTGGTTCATTCCATCGAGGCCAAGAGTCTTCTCATGCATTTTGAAAAGTGGGTTGCCAATGACTCAAAGGCCCAAGGTGTTGGGGTTGTGGCTCTTATTGATTGTGTCTGAAGTGTGGTAAGGGTCATGATGGCCCATGCTTAAGGAATACCGATGCTTGTTATGGTTGTGGGGAGATTGGGCATAAGGAAATAGATTGCCCTTGAAATCACAACAAGGGTAAGGAGGTTCGTCCACAAGGTGCTAATGCGGTTCCTTTGGGGAGAGGTGGCCGACAAGGTAGTGCGCTAAGGGACAGTCTGTTTTATGCTTTCAATGGGAGGCAAGGGCTTGATGAGGTCCCTGATATTGTTACTGGTATGTTGAAAATCTTTGACTTTGATCTGTATGCATTGATTGATCCAGATTCCACTCTTTCTTTTGTTACCCCCTTTGTTGCAAAAACGTTTCATGTTGACCCCGAGTTGTTGTGTGAGTCATATGAGGTATCTACTCTTATTGGTGCATCTATTGCTACTAGGAAAGTCTATAGAAATTGTCTCATTTGTATCTTGCATAAAACATTGCCTTGTGATCTTGTTGAGTTGTACATTATTGATTTTGATGTTATTCTTAGGATGGATTGGTTGCATGCATACTATGCTTCCATTGATTGTAGAACTCGTAGGGTCAAGTTCCAATTCCCAAATGAACTCGTCCTTGAGCAGGAGAGTCATGATGTGGTGGTCAAGGGTAGGTTCATCTCTTGCATTAAGGCCCGTAAGTTGATCTCTAAGGGGTGTCTTTACCATCTTGTGAGGGTTAGGGATGTGGAGTTCAAAGTTCTTCCTATAAAGTTGGTTCCGGTTGTTAATGAGTTCCTTGATGTCTTTCCAAATGACCTTCCCAGTGTTTCTCCAGAAAGGGAAATAGATTTTGGCAAAGATCTCCTTCCCGATAATCAATCCATTTCTATTCTCCCTTACCATATGGCCCCTACGGAGTTAAAGGAGTTGAAGGAATAATTGAGGGAATTGTTGGAGAAGGGATTTATTAGGCCTAGTCAACCCCCTTGGGGTGCACCGGTGTTATTTGTGAAAAAGAAGGATGGGTCTCTTAGAATATATATTGACTGCCGGCAACTTAATAGGGTCACCATCAAAAATAGGTATCCTCTTCTGAGAATTGATGATTTGTTTGACAAATTGCAAGGGGCTATCCATTTCTCTAAGATTGATCTTCGGTCCGGGTATCATCAAGTGAAGGTGAGGGACTGTGATATTCCCAAGACGGATTTTCGGACTAGGTATAGGCATTATGAGTTTGTTGTGATGTCTTTTGGATTGACCAATGCACCAGCCATCTTCATGGACCTTATGAATTGGGTTTTCAAACTCTACCTTGATTCATTTGTTGTGGTGTTCATTGATGATATTTTAATCTATTCTCATGGTGAGAAGGAGCATAGGGCTCATTTGAGGCTGTGTTGCAAGGATTGAGGGAGGAGAGGCTATATGCTAAATATGAAAAGTATGAATTTTGGTTAAGGGAGGTTGCCTTCCTAGGACATGTGGTGTCGGGGGATGGTATTAAGGTGGATCCTAAAAAGACGGATGTGATTAGAAATTGGCCTAGACCATTGACCTATCGAACATTAGGAGTTTCTTAGGTTGAGTGGGTTACTATTGGAGGTTTGTGAATGGGTTCTCTTCTATTGCTTCCCCTGTGACAAAATTGACTCAAAAGAATGACCGATGATATGAGAGGGGCTTCCAAACATTGAAAGGTAAGCTTGTATCCGCTCCTATTTTGTCACTATCGGATGGGCTAGAGGGGTTCGTGTGTATTGTGATCCTTCTAGAGTTGGTTTGGGTTGTGTTCTAATGCAAAATAGTAAAGTGATAGACTATGCTTCTAGGCAGCTCAAAGTGCATAAAAAGAACTATCCTACTCATGATTTTGAATTAGCCACCGTAGTGTTTGCTTTAAAGATTTGGAGTCATTATTTGTATGGGGTGCATGTTGATGTGTACTAATCATAAGAGACTCCAATATGTGTTCACTCAAAAAGATCTCAACTTGAGGCAAAGAAGGTGGCTAAAACCTCTTAAGGACTATGATATAAGTATGCATTATCATCCGAGTAAGGCAAATGTGGTGGCAAATGCTTTGAGTAGGGTGTCCATGGGTAGCCTAGCTCATGTTGATGGTGGTGATAAGGAGATAGCTAGGGAAGTACATCGGTTGGCTAGATTGGGGGTTAGGTTGGATGAGGTTGGTGATGGTGATGTTGTTGTTGTGGATCTCCTTGGTTGATGAGATAGTAGTAAAACAAGATCTTGATCCCTCCTTGTTAGAGTTGAAGGCCTTGGTGAAAGAGGTCAAGGTGGAGGTTTTCTTCCAAGGGGGAGATGGTGCCCTTAGGTACCAAGGTAGGTTGTGTGTACCTTGTGTTGATTGCTTGATAGAGAAGATCCTTGATGAGGTCCATAATTCGTCTTATTCTATTCACCCCCGTTCTACTAAAATGTATAAGGATTTGAGAGAGATATATCGGTGGGGAGGTATGAAGAAAGATATTACAAAATTGGTGTTCGGTTGCCATAGTTGTCAACAAGTCAAAGCCAAACATCAAAGGCCGGATGGCCTAACCCAAGACATAGAGGTTCCTACTTGGAAGTGGGAGGTGATTAATATGGATTTTATGGTTGGGTTGCCTAAGACTAGGAAGGGTTTTAATTCCATTTGGGTTGTGGTTGATAGGAAGACGAAATCGACTCACTTTCTACCGATTAAGGCCACATATAGGGCTGAGGAGTATGCAAGGTTGTACATCCATGACGTGGTGAGGTTACATGGAGTTTCTTTTTCCATCATATCAGATCGTGGAGCTCAATTTACTTCACATTTTTGGAGGTCCTTCTAAAGGAGCCTCGGCACAAGAGTTAAGCTTTCTATGGCCTTTCACCTCAAACGGATGGCCAAGCCGAAAGGACTATCCAAACACTTGAAGACATTCTTAAGGCTTGTGTATTGAAGTTTAAAGGTAGTTAGGATGATCACCTCCCATTGATTGAGTTTTCCTACAACAATAACTATCATTCTAGTATCGGTATGGTTCCTTTCGAGGCTCTTTATTGTAAGCATTGTAGATCACCATTTGGGTGTTTTGAGGTTGGTGAGGTGGCCTTGTTAGGATCAGATCTGGTTATAGAGGCTCTTGAGAAGGTTAGGATGATTAGAGAAAGGTTGAAGATGGCCCAAAGTCGTCAAAAGTCTTATGTCCATGTGAGGAGAAAGGAGCTTGAATTCAAAGTTGATGATTGGGTCTACTTGAAGGTGTCACCCATGAAGGGTGTAGTCCATTTTGGTAAGAAGGGCAAGTTGGTGATGAGAAGGGTTGACAAGGTAGCTTATGATTTGGAATTGCCTAGAGAAATATATTTCGTTCATCCAGTGTTTCATGTGGTTATTTTGAGGAAATGTGTGGGTGATCCAAATGCTATTGTACCTCTTGATGTTGTGGGTGTTGTTGAAGATAATTTGAACTATGAAGAGATTCCGGTTCAAATTTTGGATAGGCAAGTGAAGAGATTAAGGAACAAACAGGTGGCTTCCGTTAAGGTCCTTTGCAGGAATCAACAAGTTGAAAGTGCTACTTGGGAGGCCGAAGCGGACATGCAAAAGAGATATCCTTACCTTTTCCACTCTACTCAAGCCTAAGGTATTAATTTAAGTCTTTTACATGATCTCAAGTCTTAAGTTCATCCCTCATGCTATTGTATACATTCATGTTTAAATTGACAATTTCATGATGATTTTACACTTATGATAAGATTTTTGAAATGATGTTTAAGTGCATTGTTGCATCCTTATGTGGACTGAAGTTTGTGATGTCTACATCTCTCATATACGTCTCTTTGACATTCGGGGCTAATTGTTCCCAAGGGGGAGATATTGTAACGACCCTAAAAAGTATCCGAAAATATGCCTTGAAAGTGTCTAGAATTGTAAATTCTGTATATCTCAAAATTCGTGCATGACATGAAAAATTCAACTTTGTATTCTTGATCAGGGGGTCAAAGTGAGTGGGAAATGGGTCTCTCTGATTTAAGAGAAAATAATTAGCAATTTCATTTTTCATAATTTTTTATTTTCAGAATCGATCCGTGATGGTACTACGACGCGCAGCCGCCGCGGGCATATATAAATCTTTCCTTTGCACGACGTGGACCTGTGTATTTTGCTGCCAATGATTTTTATCTCGGTCCAAGGCTTTTGGGTCTTGGGTCTAAGTGTTTCCAAACGTGAAAATACCTATACTTAGTCATTTTTCACCATCAGATCATTCTAAACATCTCCCAATACTCATTCAAACACTTAGCCAATATTTAATCCCCTAAAAATTCAAGTCTCAAAACCTCATCAGAATCTAAGGACTTCCTCCCAAGCTTCTAGTCTCCATCTCCAATCTTTATCAAGTTCATCTCCAAAGCTAAGGTATGTGAGTTTCTTTCATGGGTTTCTTTCACCCATGATACCCAAGCTCCCTTTTACTCTAAATTGCATGATTTAAAGTGAATTTACTAATAGTCTTACTTATTATGAAATTCACTGCACACTATGTTGGGGTTTATGAAATTGTGACTGTTTTGCTATGTATTGGTCTATGAATCTAAGATCTAATGTGAGATTGGATAAAGGGTTTTGATGTATATTGCTTGAGGATGTTATCAAGTATCTATTGATGGTTTTACATTGAATTTTCTAGTATAATAATACTCTTGAATTGCATGGTTTTACACTAGCATTACACACCTTCTAAGTGCTTGATAAAATATCCGTTTATAATTTTTTGATGAGTTGAAGGTCCAATGCATGTCTTATGAGTTGAATGACTATATGATGATGAAATGATGATGAAAAGGATTGTATGTATATGATGATGAAAGGATTGTAAAAATATATGATATTATCTCTATAGTGTTAGGGATGACCAAGCCTAGCTCGGGGGGTTGTAGGCCCTTCCCAGTAACCTTGTTGAGGGGTTGGTATCTCGATTTGTCTAGCTCGGAGGGTGGTAGGCCCGGTTAACCTTGTTAGGGGTTTGTGTCCATCAACCTTGTTGGGGGTTTGTACCCACCAACCTTGTTGGGGGGTTTGTACTCCATCAACCTCATGAAGGGGTTTGTACCTCATGCGCCTATCCAAGGGGGTGGTAGGCCTTAGATTGCACTAAGAATTGTCACTTCTTACACTTACTTTGTGATCCATATAAACATGGTTTACTACGAGCATCTTCCATGCATGCCATATGGCTTTATGTACTCATTGGCTATGCTTATACATTTCGATTATGATACTATCACTTGTTGCATTGCATCCTGCATACATAGTACATTCAAACATACTAACGAATACTCTATGTCTATATGATGTTACCATGTAGGAACCGATGCACTGCTTGATCATCCTTCTCCTCCACGTGCCTAGTACGATTATCTCTCAAGCTTGTTGGTGAGTCCTCAATTTCGGGGACGCTGCTTATTATCTCTTGTTATGTAACTAAGACTACCTTTCTTTTATTTATGTAATGACTATGACAATAAACCCAGTTGTTTGTCGTGGACCCCGCTCTTATTTATGTAGTAGAGGTTTTGTTGGACATGTTATGTATCTATGCTACGAGCCTTGACTTTATTATTTCATGATGTTATGATATGAAAGTCTATCCTTAGTCCCAATTCCCTTGTTTATGCTTATCTCTCATTGTCATTTTAATAGCTTCTACGACCAAGGATGTGTAATGATATGCTATGAGGCTTGTTTGAGGTTCCTTCGGGTTCCCCATTCACCGGCCACGTCTAGGCCCTAGGCCTGGGTCGTGACAGAGGTTGTACAACACACTATAGAAATAGGCCAAGTCACATAATGAAATTCACCTCTCACCTTTGACCAAAAGGCTTGGTGGATATAACTTACCGTCTTGCATGCTATACAGTAGAAAAGAATTAGGCTATCCGATGATGCTTAGTTGGGCAATCATGGGGAACACAATACCCTAGTTTCTCTCCATATTGACTTCTCTCTTGTGATAGTTAGTTTAGTTATATTTCTCATTGATTCTTGATAGGGGTGACAATTTCAATCCATATAAGGTAAAAGGTACCCATTTTACCCATATTTATTTTAATGGATCACTCATATTTTCTGAATGAGTAAATATGGGCTAATCTATCTTAAGAGTTCATACAAATCTGGTCAACATGGATGAAATATGGATACCCATATAGACCCATAGATCCCCCAACTCATAATAAAAAATTAGTTATTGCTCTAAAAAATTTTGTGTGCATGATTTTTTTTATGTTTTTTAAGAAAATTTGGAGGAAAGAGGGGGTGGGGGGAAATAATGATTTTTTATTTTTTATTGGGGTGGGCATAAGTACCGAAAAATTAAAAAATTGAGCCAAACCAAACTAATTTGATTTTCAGTTCGGTGTCACGGTGGAGCTCAAAAAAAAATTTTTTATTGGGATGGGCATAAAAATCGAAAAACCAAACCAAACTAATTCGATTTTTCATTTCAGTGTCGGGGTGGGGGGAAAAAGAAATTTTTTTTATTGGGGTGGGCACAAAACCAAAAAATTAAAAAATCGAACCAAACCAAACTAATTCAATTTTTCGGTTCGGTGTCGGAGTGGGGTGGAGGGGGGGAGGAGGCCAAAAAAAATTAACTTTTTCTTAATTTTTTATTGGAATGGGCATAAATTCTGGAAAATCAAAAAATCGAACCAAAACAAACAAATTCGATTTTTCGGTCGGTGTTAGGGTGAGGGAATTAACCTTTTTTTAAAATATTTTTATTGGAGTGGGCATAAATACCAGAAAATCGAAAAATCTAACCAAATCAAACTAATTTGATTTTTTGGTTTGGTGTCGGGTGGGGTGGGGTGGAGGGGGGGGGGAGTATTAACTTTTTTTAATTTTTTATTGGGCTGAACATAAATACCAA
>JAOTQR010000092.1:10090585-10103050 GCA_025774065.1 Solanum ossicruentum
TTAAGAGGTAAAAGAAATAAGAATTTTTTTAAAAAAAATTATAATTTTTTGTTTGGGGGCGGGATAAAAAAAATATTTATATTTTATTTTATAATTTTTGAAATAATAATATTTTAATATTTAATTTTAACTAATAGTATAATTTATTTATTTTTTGCCAAGGTGAAATGTTTTGTCCATGTAAAATGTGATATGATATTTTTTAAAAATAAAAGAGAGTATAACAAACACATCATAGTTAGAGTTGAATAAAGATAGGAGTGTATTTCTAAAATTAATAAGTGATAATTTAGTTATGCTTTTCAAACTTTTAATACTTTAGATGTGAAACTCAAAAAAATGATATAAATTAACAGTGTTTTGTATACTTATCTCATACATAAATATAGAAGTTTGGGAGTAAATTTAAAAGGACCCAAAAAATATTATTTTCCAAAAATTTGGAGAAACTACTTGCAATATCTGTCCAAACGAATCCACGGAATTTCTGAAATCGGATCCCAAGATCCCTATCAACTGCTGATATTCTCCCACCCAATATTCTATTTGAATCATGGGTTCAATCCTTAAATGTTGTTACATACCAATTCCTAGTTTTGATCTAAAAATTGGATACATAATCTGTACAACCATTTTCCTAGTTTTCCTACCATGATTTAGGTTACTTCGTAAATGTGCATAATCTACTTCACCTAGTTCAAATGCAGCAAGGGCTAATAAAAATTAAAGCTGCAATGCTAAATCTGGCTGCTGTGGGGATCCAACTCGTAAGCTAGAACTAGGGGAGCCTGAAGTTTGGACTTTGACATTCAGGTCCGGCGGAATGTGAAGAGATTGCCTATGCTGCCCCGAAGACACAGAGCCAGGTCGTGAATCTCCAGAAGGCCTCACAGTCTGTTCTGCACCTGGAGCTAAATTCCCAGAATGCAATGTAGTCCAGCTTCCTCGTAAACTATTTTCCAGAGAAGAGGCGAGGTTTGAAAGTGACTGATGAGAGGATGAAACATCTCTTCTAGGAATTGTTCCAAGCACTTGACGAGGCCTTAAGGTGGCCTCTTGTAGGCCCGGTTCACCTATAGGCATGGACAACCTAGTTCCCTCCGTTTCCATAGACAAATCATACCCAAACATACCACTGAAACCATTTCTGGGGTTTGGGGAAGGTTTCTGCTTAGCCTGGGAGATAGATGCAGGAAATGCACAGGAAATATCACTACTAGCCTCTGCTAGTTCATTTTGGCTGTTAAAATTCTTACCAGCTTCAACAATTTCAACAGTAGGCCTGCACTTGACAGCAGAACTTACTCCCCGAACAGATGGGGTGATGGCTATGGAAGAATGGTGATCAGCTGCCAAGCTATCTGACGATTTGTTCTGAGATGGAAAACTTAACAATGGTGTAGATCCTCCGCCTTCTCCTACCCATCCAGGACCAAACTTTACGTCAGCAGGTAAAACAGTTTCTAACTTCTTAGAAGCTATTTTCCAGACAACAGGCCCAAGATTTGCAGCAAATCTGGCAAGGCTTCTAGCATATGCATGCTGCTCGATGTGAACACCTACCTGCATTATAATCAGATAAGCAAGGTTACTCTTGGTCGAGTAAGACTACAGCACAGATAATTACACACACAATCCCAAGAAAATCAGGCATCTCATTTTCTTTCAGGGATGGTGGGACAATGTTATCTGGCAAGAGCAACAATAAGCCAGACTGATTACATGCCAATTTCCCCCACTCTTTGATTGCCATGACGGGAGGATCAGCACAAAGAAGTTTTAAAAGGTCCAACTTGAGACTTATATTTCATAGCAGAATTGAGTGGTGAAATAAACTAGTCTATGCGTATCCGATCTTATGCACCAAAAACATGAACTTTCCCTAACAGTACAGTCAATATATCAAACAAGCAACAGAGGAGGAAAGGATTGGTGGAACCAACAAACAGGAAACAACTCTTCAAATTTGTCTGTCTTTATTTTCATTGAAGTCTAGTCATAGAAGGTAGTGTTTTTTCATTGTATGATAGGTAGTCTTAGAAGGCATGGAGTATTGAAAATGGAAAATAATAATTTGCAAAACTCAACAGCAATAGCATACTATTTACTGAAAGGGCATTGCGCAGCTATAAAAAAACAGTGAAAACGTCCAGAACACCCTGGCAGCTGTTGAGAGCAAAGGTGAAAAAGAGAAAGAAAGCAACATAAGCCACAAGGGCTTTTGGTCTAGTGGTAAGAGCACAACACATGATGTCTAGGTAGCGTGTGTCACAGGTTCGAACCCTACCACAGACAAAAGCCAGGTGTTTAAGAGGAGAGAGTAGAGGTGCGGGTCCATTATCCTCCGATTTTCAAACCCTGTGCCACTTCAAAATTCCCGGTTATTTAAAAAGAATAACATAGGCTTTCAGTACATACTGCCATTAACTGCTTTAGGTCATCTGCGTTCCACAACAAAGATGGCTCACGAGAAGAAGCAGACGTATGGAGTAGTTGGTATGTGTCACGCTTGTTCTCATCAACTGAAAAATGCTTCTTTCCGTACTTCATATCAGCCCTCAAAATGGAAGCTGTACATAACAAAATAATCAACTTTTTCAACAAAATAGAAAAAGCCAAAAAAAGAGATTGCAGAAAGATGAAAGAATGTAAGGTACAAACCTGGAAATTCATTGTTCCAATCAACTAACCATTCAGAATAAGTTTCATTATTGCGAGAGCGATATGCTGAGGATATATCAACAGAACGAAACTTATGAAGCATAGGTCCCTTTCTTAGATTATAAGAATTAGATCCACCAGCTTTTTCCTCCCCACTAGCAAGAGTGGCACCTGAAGAAAGCTCAGGACCAATACATTCAATAGGTGAATTCTCAACAGACATTTTTGAATTTTTGCTTGGGAGTGGAGAACTCTCTTCAGACTTCTTCAGATTTTTGCTTGGGGGGCGGCCTCTTCGAACAACCTTAGGTTGCAGCTCACCATCCTCCCCTTCATGCCTCAAATTATCAAAATCTCTTTTTGCCAGCTCTTGAATGGACCGTGCCTAAAAAGCAATGTGTTCAGGAAATAATGGAAGCAAAAAAAAAAAGGATCATGGGAACAGAGAAAGGATAATGCGCACCTGCCGAAAGTAAACAGTATCCGGGGAATTATATTGCATTGCGTTTGAACATATTAAGAAGACATCAGCCTGCATGAGCCAAAATTGTACCAGAATGTCAGGATCAAATTCAACTGTTCACCACTCCAGCAGCAATTCTTGGGAAGCACAAACAAAATATTGCAGCCCACCAAAACTAAAACATATGACGGAAACAAAACTAATTCTGGCAATAAAAGTATCAAATGTGAGAGAAGCAGAGACCTAATACAAATTTTGTTAAAAGAAAATGGAAAATAAGATACCATGACAAAACAAACACAAAAGAACAACTGAAGGCTGAAGATGCATAGTGCATTTGGATACATTTACATCTCCTTAAGCATACCTTCCCTAAATGCATCATAAATTCCAGAATTTGAGACTTACATACTCGCCATATTCTTTAAACTTCTTTAGACTGATACTCTTTTGCTACTTTTTTTTCATTTTTACAATTAATTTCCATTTCTAGACTAAAAGCAAAAAAATGGCCACCTCAAAGAACGATTAAAAACAATAATGGTAACTCTACTTCAACGCATAGCATGTAAAATCACCGGCAAAAAGTGACATAAGAAGTTTTTAAATACACATGTCTATACAGTCCTGAGCTTCTTCAATCAAGTTACATTTTACCAGGCTCAACCCTAGCATAGACAAATGAAAATCTAACAGGACGAATTACTCATGCATGCAAGTTTACTGATAAGCACAAAAATCAATAATCTACCATGAAAGAAAGAAGATCATGAGGATAAGTCTTGAATTCTATACCAAATAAAATAATTAGTATATGAAACCAATTCTACATGAAAGGCTGATAAGGCCAAGAAGAAGACAATGAACATGTTCAACAACTTCAGCTTTACTGAAAGCAAATCAAACACAAAATTCTTAATTTCATAGCTTCTATTATTTAGATAACACTGTTGACAACTACTGTAGCAGTGTCACTCACGAGCCTCCTTAGATCTTCAACTTTATTCTCACTTTTAGTTACTCTTTTTCTTAGTTGCTAGAAAGACTTTTTAGCCGAGTTATGATCTAACATCTTGTAGCAAAGGGTCAGGGATAGCCCCCCCTTTTTTGCAACTTCTTCTACGTCAAAATAAATGAAAATTGAAAAGAAAAAAGAACTACTGTAGCAGTGTAACCTTCAGAATTAGTCTAGACATAAGGATCCAAAAACAAGTGACTCTAATGTCTACAAAGGTCAGACATATTTTCTAACCACAAATTTTAATCCAATTGCCATTCCTTCACCTCCCGCTAAGCGTTAACAAATGACCAACAGAGCAGATATCAAACTGATAAATCCAACAACATCGGTCCTCCCTTAATCACTGTAAATTTGCATGGTCTCAAAATTTCTCACAAGATGAACAAAATTAACATCACCAGATAGGATCTTACAAACAGGAAACTGTAACCCAAAAAGAATATTGCTCAAGTTTGCATATTAACACATCATAGCCCATATTTGTCTCCAAAGTAAACCATGGAGAGTTGAACTCAATACTACACTACAAGCAGAATACATTCAGACTTTCAGTAATCCTTTACCGACCTCTAACTCTTCCAGGTTTGAGTAGAGACGTCCATCAAGTTTCTTCCTAACGGTTCCAAAATCCATAGGATGCTCTATAACCTCATGATAATCAGGTATCTGCAAAGAAACAATTTTTCAGTGTCCACTGAAAATATAATTAACATTCAATCAAATGTCTCTCTTGCAGAAAGGTACCTCCTCAGGATCAACAGGCTCGGAGAAAACACCATAAGTGTCCTTCCTGCATTTTATCACAGAAAGAAAGCAACAGATAAGCCTGGTACCGATATAAGAGGGTACCTAATATAGGGGAAAAAAAGACGGGGAAAACACGTTACTTTTGAAGTCTGTCAAGAATGAACACCAACAACTTTTTGTCTGGCAAAGGAGTTGTGGGGCCAGACACCAATTGCGATCCTGTCCAAGAATAAACAGATTTAGAAACAATTACTGGAATAAAATTCTCTTTTTCCATCCAATTGGAAGAGTTAAAAGCGTTCGATTATGCACCATTTGATGTGTCCGTCGCTTTCAAAAGCTTTTCCTCCTGCAAAATCAATTATCACAAAATTCAATCACTACTAAAAAAACACATCAAGACTCAATCTTGCAGCAAAAAGGGCTCATAGGCGAAGAATGAAAGAAGAAATATTAAGGAACGTCGCAACTGAAAAGGGTAAAAGCTGAATCAATAACTTTTTGAATTTTCGAAAATACATTTAAATCCAAACAAATGTATACACATCAGATCTGAAAAGTGTTGAAGTTACGCGCCAAATCCAAAAAGTTTTGGGTCACATAAACCGAAGAAAGAAATATCCAAATTTTTCAAAAATAGAAACACCTTGATTGAGTCAAACAAATTTAGATTTTGAAAAATAGCAATAAACCCCTGAAGCAACTCCAAATTTGAGCACCTGATCAGCAACAGCGTCGTCAGATCTGGGATCGACGGAATCGATTTTCCTTCTCTTAACAGAGGCTTCATGATTGCCTCCGCCGGAATCAGGAAGTGAATTGCCAGAAGAGGATTCCTGTTGATTTGATTGAGGCAAACGCACAACTAATTTGACTTTCTTCTCTTTTCTTTCGTCGTCGTCGTCGAAGTCCGGTGGCGGAGAATTCGAGTTGGGAATAGGGTTCTGGCGAGTAGATCGGCGGGGAGGGGTAGAATTGTCACGTTCATGGAGATCTGAAAGAGAGGGACGGCCTTTCTTTTTCTTTCTCTTCATTTCCGTCTGCGCTGCAATGGTAGTTGGTGCTGCTGTTGCCATCTTAACCATTGCTCTTCTGCACTCTCTCTCTCTGTACAAGCAACGTTTCCTAATTTTATTTTTTTTTTTATACTTAGGGTCTGTTTGGTAATTGGAAAGAGTATCACAAGTATATTGATGCTAGGAGAAGAATCACATGTTTTTGAGTACTTCTCATATACGTTACTCCACTTCTTTTTTTGCATATACGGGTGTGTTTTATATTGTGTCATGTCAACGAAAAAATTATTTATACTAAAAATAAATAATTTTTATTACTAAATTATAAATAAACTAAATAAGTAATTCTTTTGATGTATTGATGAGTATATTATGAACCTGTAAAAATGAGAAAGTTAATTAAATTACTTTTATATAGTATTTGTACCTATAAATATATGAATATATATTTAATATAATAATTTTTTTGATTTGCAATCATATACTATAATATTAGAATTGGATTGAACTACAAATGAGATCTTTCATGGCTCTGATATCAAATGTTAAGCAGGATCTTTTGGAGATATAGGATATTTTCCATAGTATGATTACCAGAAGTCAATATCTTCTTTGTATTTAATTATTTTTATAAATATCAACCTCTAATGGTCGTTTAAACTGTAGCAAATCAAAAATAAAATTTTGATCTTATTTGAATTAAAAATACAAAAATTTAATAAAATAATATTTTCTATAAAATTTAAATAAATTGTCTTGTAGAAGGTGCTTTTATGTAAAATAAAAAATAAATCAATGTAAAATATCAATCTCCTAATGCTCATATTAATGTCATTAATTTTCATTTTACTTTAATTCAATGTGATATGGACTTCCAAATGTTAGTATATTTTATAGGAAAAATTATAATAATACACAACTAATATTTGTATATTACCGGAAATACCAACTATTCAATTTAGTTACACTTTCCCATCTTTTCAACTTCCAATTCACCTTTATTAATAAACTTTCCCACGCCTCCATAATTCCCCTACTGACGCCTATTAATTAGGTGTCAGTTTCTATCATATCTTAATTAATTATTTAGTTACGATTTTAACAAATATACTAATTAATAATTGTAAAATCCTAAATGTGATATACGGTTTTCCCCAATTTTCCATCTTTAATCAATTCTTTTTTCAAATAGTCTTCTTCTCCGCCCAAAATTCTCCATGGCTATGGAGGATTCTCCTTCATTATCACATCACACAATAAAGGAACCCATAAATATCGAACAAATCCAAGACTCAAGCAAAAGAGGTGTTGCACAGTTATCGCCCACTAGGAAAAGACGAGCATCTGATTCCATGGATGATGATTTTGAAGCACCCATGCCAAAATCAAGCATATAATCTCAAGATAAGTCGAAGAAGAGAAAGAAAAATGAATCCCCAGCAAAGAAGGGAAAAAAAATCAACAAAAAAGCCTAAGAAAACTCCCAAAGTCACTTCACGACCACCATTGCCAAAGGTTATAGTTTTTTATTATTGTTGTTGTTCTTTTTGTCAACAGATCTTGTATCAGTTGTGTAGGGTCTTTTGAATGTTGAATGTTAAAGTTTTCTTTCAATTCTTGTACCGGTTATGTAGTCGGTGCACCAAATATATATTGTATCATTTATCAATAAATCGAAAGTATATATTTCTCAACACTGTATCAGTATGATGTGTTTTTGTTTTTTTGAATGTTGTATCAATTATTGTAACAATATTGAAAATTTATCCACACGTGTATCAACAAACGTTCTATTGTATCAGCAGATGCAAATAATCCAATCTATGTGTATCAATATCTCAAAATTTACATACTTTCTCATTACTGATACATGTTGCATTAAGGATACCAACACTGATACAAATGTTAACAATTTTCAATTGTTTTCATGTATATAATTGTATCAATATGCTGTTACCTGATGTTTATTTGAGCACTGTTGCACTTGACATATTCATCTTGGAACTGATTCACTCACACAATTGAGTCTTTATGTGTATCAACTATCAGTCATTCGTCTTATATGTGAATTCGTCATTTGTCTTATATGTGAATTCTGATACAATTGTCACACTCATATTGAAATTGATACACTGATACAATTGAGCCATAATGTGCATCAACATACAGTTAATTGTGTATTTATATTTAATTACTTATATGCTGGAAAAATTGTATTGCATCTAATACACTGACATAATTCAATGCAGGGTATAGAATATGTTATAAAGAAAATTCCCAGGCATTCGTTAAGGTTTAGAGTAACAAACAAATAGAGTTATATTGCAGACATCAAATCATCCATTAGTGAAGCTGTATTAGACTTGTTTTGTCAGTCTATTTTGGACCTAACCTGTACATGCCCGTGGTAATTTTTCAAGTCAAATAATTAAATGTCTTTTATTGATGGAGATTGAGCATAAAAATGAAGACGTAATACACATTAGACATGTCAAGGGGCAATGTACTTGTATTCAGTCAGAGAGAATTTTCAATCATTATCGAACTGAAGTGCACTGAAAACGTTAACGACCTTCGATACACTGATGGCCAACCCAGTAAGCTGATGCAGAAATATTTCCCCAACACAAAGATAAGTGTCAATCAAGGCTGTCTTGCTTCTCGCTTCATGATGGATAAGTGGGATAATGATGGTGATGCATTTCGAATGGCAATTCTATACTTCATTCACACATTCTTGTACTCCCAATTGCCTGAATCTCCTATTATTATTGATGACTTTCACATGGTTAAGGATGACATATATGTACGATTTCCATGGGGGATTAGTGTGTATGACAGACTAATTAAAAGCTTCAGCAAGAACTTCACTATTGAAAAATAGCTTTACCGATTATACGACATGCCATACGCTCTTAGTGTTTCGATGTACGAGTGCTCTTCAAAAGTTGCTGAAGATATAGCTGTTAAAAAAGAAGTGAATCGCATCCCAAGAATCCTGAATTGGGAAGTTGTTGGAGAGAAATCAAAATTTGTGACTTTCCTATCTACCATGTTCATGGAGGTACTTATCTTTTTATATTACAATCAAACTCTGTACATGCTTCCTAATTTTACTGAATGTCTGATACAAATAAATAAATATAAATTGTTGATATAGAAATAGAATTGTACAAACTGATATAACAGAAAATATTTGACTAATACAAATCAAATTTATCAACTGATCATACTTTATATCTACTGTATCAATATTTAATACATGATAAACTATTGTGTATCAACATATTAATTGTAACAGTCATGCAACACTATGATTATCTCATAACTGATACATAGTTTAAAATTTTACACAATTATTTGCATGTACCGATCTTTATATAATTTTTATTGATAGACTATTGACTACTCATTGTATAGTAACACTGTTCAGTACACAAGTCAATTTCTTTTATTTTTTTCACATATCCCATGTTCCAATATAGTTCCAACCATCGAAGAATTGAAATCTCTTGACTTACCAGATCCGGTACATGTTTCTGAACCTGTACCAGCTATATCGTCTGTACCATCAATAATACGTGTTCATTCTAAGTGTTGGGGCAAAAAAGCTTTGGAAGGTTTTGAGGATTTCAGCACTGAACCACCTGAACACTTGTTAAGAAGGTCAAAGCACAATGGTGATTCAACGTCCCCATAACCACCAAAGAAGAGGGTGACTGTGAAAGCAAAAAAATCGATAACTGTGAGAAGTCCAAAGGCTAGAAAGCCCATATTTCAAGCACATGTTCATAGAGATGATGAAGCACATCCATCAGCATATGTTCCTCCTCAACAGTCAACACCTAAAGAAAAACATGGTGACACAAGTGAATTGAAGAAAGTCAAGTGTCATCTAAGGAGATATGTGTGTATCAATATGCCTTCCCTTTTTAGTATTAGTATCTTAATTTATAGATAACCAAATCTTTGTATTTTTTTAAGGTTGACCGCAAATTTGATGAACTTGATCATCAGATCAGTGATCTGATGAGGGTGATAAAATCCAACCATAAGGAGACAATGAGAGCTTTTGGGAAAGAAGTACCCACCGATGAGGAGGTAATAATCACACATTTACCAAAATTATTTTACTGACCTCATTATATATATATTTGAATATATTTTTGACTATTTTTGGCATTTGTAGGATGCTGACGACGTACCAGCACATGCTGCACATGATGATTATGATCATAGTGGGCCTCATGATCAGAATGATAATGTATTGACTCCCCCTCCAAGTCTAGTACCTATAGGATTTATCGATGTTTCAAAAGAGGATCAAAATTTTGCTGATGAAACAGAGATATCTATTACTTTTTACTTTTTTTCTGTATCAGTGGTTTTCAATAGAGTAACATCTTTACTGATACACAGAATACATTTTAAAAGGAAATCATTAATATTTTTACAAGTTTTCCCAACAATGAAAGATCTTCCCACAATTGATGAATCGCAACAACAGGCCCAACAAATTGAACAAGCAGAGGTAACTGTATCAACACACAGTTATATTGTTTCATTCTCTTACAGGTGCCTTCGTTAATCTGTGTATATTAACAGGTTCTGATACATCAACCTTTAGAAGTTACAACAACATAGGGAATTCCATCAACGGGTAAAGAGATTGAACATGTTTAATTTGAGTTCGATATGCCACAGGTCGTGACTGAAAAATCAAAAGATGATCAATCAGCACAACACTTTTACAATTTTACTTTATCTTAATTTAAGTGTTTGCATACCATTTACTGCTTGATCAATTTATCGTTTAAATATAGGATTCCCCCACTTCTATAACCTTAGAAGAAGGACTTAATCTTGCAATTGAAGCATTATTGGGACAACTTCAAGATCAGTCCCCTGTAACACCCATTCAACCTGTTACGAAAAAAGAACCAGGCGATTGGTCATGGTTACTCAGAGATAGTCAGCTCCTGACCACACTCCCTTCCACATACCTTATGCTGCATACTCCACCTGAGAATCTAGCACCACGAGTCATAAAACCTTCTAAGTTTGTACAATCACCATTTCTGAATGATTTTCGATCAACTAAATCTGCAAAGGTCAAGGAACAGGTGCCATTTGATCCTTGAATGAGATACCCATTTGATGGTTACACCATTTATTACAACCTCCTAAAGACATAATCGATGATTTCAGGAATGGATCAAGAAAAGTCTCAAGATATATCATGCAAACAAGTAAGTATATATTTCATTTATTATAAAACAACACCAACTGTTTTATACATGCATACACAGGGTACAAGATAAGGACCATTACAAATCCAAGCATTTTTATATGGGCATTGAAAGAATGAACTTTATTGTTGCATTTCCACAAAAAAAAAATTGTTCTACAACATATCCCAAAAGAATCGATGTTGGACTGATGAGGTTTATACCATATTTAATCAACATTTTAATGTAGATCACCTGATTCTTCAGTTCAATAGATGTCTTAATATTTTTTGTAAGTCTCTAGTTGAGAGTTTACTGATACAAAAATTTATTTTTGTAGTGTTACTGATACAAAAAGTATTTGTGAGTTTTACTGTTAGAGTTGTGAGTTTTACTAATACAATAAATGGTTTCTCCGTGTCACGACCCAAAAATGGGCGTGACGACACTCATCTCATCCCACCAAGACAAGTCAGCCTACAACCCAACTGTAATATTAAAATGCAAAATTATAATAATAAAAAAGTGAAAGTTCAATTGCGGATGATAAGTCAACTGAATGAAAATCCCCCAAAACCTGATTGTCACGTGTACAAGCTTCTAATGTATTAAAATATATTCGAAAGGAAATACAAGTATCATATGATATTGTCTCTAGAATAGAACAAAATCATAAATAGGAGTAAGGAGTCAGTTGGGATGGCAAACAGCTACCTTTCACAATCTCCATAGGAAGCCTCATACAAGGAAAGTAGAGTGTATCACGATGATCCGAGCTCGCTACCTACAAAGTTGTTGTAGCAAGGGGTGAGTATCAAACACACGGTACTCAACAAGTGAACTACTAAACACAAAATTAAGTAATATAGAATACAGGTACCCCAACACTCCAACCAAACCCCCACAACTACAACCTTCATAAAATCAGTCCAGTATAATCGTTCACAATGTACATAGCATATAGCTCAATAACGACACAAGCTATTATATATTGACAACACCAGGGATCAAGTGCATCTATCACAAGTTTCACAAAAGCATTCTCATGTTTATAAATGATAATGAGATGTAATGCAATGCAATATCAAGTAACATGATGCATGTCTGACCTAGTGATACACACGTGCTGTCTCACAGTCCGGGACCCATGGGGGACTTCTAGTCCATGCATCTGTCGCGGCGTATGACACAATCCTCGAATCATAGTATTCATCGCGCGTACGACACGTCCCTCGAATCATAGCATCCGTCACGGCGTGCGACACGTCCCTCGAATATGGTACATCTTCTTTAATTCTCATTCTTTTTCAGTCCACAGAATACTTGTCA
>JAOTQR010000092.1:10103150-10138065 GCA_025774065.1 Solanum ossicruentum
GCAATTTCCCCCATATTTACTGTAGCAACCCGAGAGGGTTGCTACTGTGGACCAAATTTTTTTTTGTTTTCGTTTTGCTTCAATCTCCTTCTTGAATTGTTCAATCATGGAAAATAATGTTCCCCAAGTGTATACATACATGAATCATTCACCAATCAATGATATCAATCCAAACCAAAGTCCCAAACCAACAAGTTTTCTCAACTCTCATACCCCCAAAACTATCACTACAATGCTAATAACTCAAGAGGAATTAATAATAAAAGAGAACTTACTTGTAAGATGGTCTTGAACTCCTCCAAGTCCCCCTCTTCATCCACTCCTCTTATATTTCTAAGTATAAAGACAAGAACAAAATGTTCTTGACAAAATGAGAGAGAGGGGTATATATAGACAAGTGATTTTCTTAAAATTGCATCATAAGGGCCTCTAGTTGGCCCATTGACCAATTGAGTCCCAAACTTTTATATTTTAATTCCAATTGAGGACTTTCGACTTTAAATAAAGCTTTACCCGCCAAATACTTGATTCCACACTCCCCGCACCTCAAATAGATTAACTTTAGGCTATATTTCAATCTCAACAATTTATCCCAATTAATAATTAATCTTAGGAAATTTCGGGGTTTAACAATCCTTCTGTCTAGTTGGCCATCTTTGGTATCCAGGCACTAGCATTATATATGTAGCTTGGATTTGTACGTGTAGATGGCTATTCTGATTATGTACATAGATATGTATATTTTAATTTTAGTCTATAGCTCTGTACAAGTGACTTCTAGGTCCTTGTAGGTTGTGTTCGTTGTACTGATATATTGTTGGTATCTTTATCATTAGTGATTCAGAACAGATACCGTGGGTTTTAGGTTGGCATGTCTGTAGGTGGGATCTAATAGGCGCCATCATGACTTAAAAGGTCGAATCGTGATAAGGTGGTATCTGAGATTAAGGTTCACTTGTCTCAGTTGTACAGAGCTACTGTCTAGCAGAGTCTTGTTGATAGGTGTGGGGACATTTGTGGCTTATCTGCAGGAGGATACAGGGTGTTTAGGAACTTTCCTATGTTATGGATTCTGATTGTGCGTCTTGTCAATGGTTCTTAGATTTCAGAGAATGTGGCCTTGTTTATTCCTTTGCATGGATGCTGCAAAAAGATCAAACTCCAAGCAGGGTAATCCTGCATTGTCAGTCCCAAATAGGGAGCTTCCCAGAGCCTGTTGAGAAGAGATTGGATGCCCTCGAGTTTTGCAAGTCGGATAGGAAGCCTACGAGCATTGAGATTATGGGAGCCCTAGGGATAGGCTTTATAATCAGTTAATTGTCTGGCGGTGACTGTGTTTGGAACTATGGGATATGTTGTTGAGGTTGGGACTTTGTAACACTGATACCTGTATGTTAGCTGTTGTTTGAAGGTTGTGTAGGCTATGAATACTTCTAATAAAAAGTACACAGGCGGGAGAGGTTGTGATTGAGGTAATAATAAGCATTGATGCTCTCTATTTATCCATATTTGATTACTTGACCACTATTCTGACTATTGGGCTTCCTAATGCAGATAAGTGTGCTATACTTGGTGAGATTATGAGTAACTGTCACTTATGTTATGACCGTACCCTATTAGGGGCTAAATGTAAGCCAAAGCCCAGTGATTTATATATGATCCTTTTGTCGCTTGACTACTGGTGTAGGTAGTTTGATATGAGAGTTACTTAGTATTTGAGGGGCTGGCTGCAGTTATAGCCTTGGCTACACCTTGTGCCTCTATAGTTATCATCTTGGTGTGGTGATTCTATTGATATGCAGTCCTCCTGATTCAATGGTGATTGGATTGTGAGATAAATGTTATGTCCAGGGGCTTAATTAGGTTGTCTATTGTTGTATCATATATTATTGTACTATCAGCTAAGCTTCCCGCCGCTCCATCCTGGGTACTTGTTATAATTGTTAGCCGACGGTGATTGTGTTGACCGGGTTCATGGCTATGCTTGCTAGCGGGGATGTTGATCATCTTGTCGGGTTGTCTTGTACTTAATTTATGGTTTTACATTATTGGCTGCATTCCTTAGCTCATCACCTACTTGAGTATGGTTTTGAGTTTGTTTTATCCTTGATAAGGCATCGAGGTTGTGGAAGGTCCCTTTTATTAATGGGGAATTTGGTATGGTGATTCCTCAGGATTGTGATATATAGGTCCAATGATATTATCGCATGGATTTGGTTTTAATATTGCCATGAGGGCAGATTGACTTGTTTCTATTATATGCTTGCCAATATCACTCTAGTTAGGTTGTCTAAGCCTACATAGCCGAGAAACCATTTGAGGTTAAGGGGTTGCTTGCATAAGGAATGTAGATAGTGAAGTTTTGTTGATAAAATTCATATTAAATATAAATTAAATCTTAAATTTATGATGCATTGACCAATTCAAATTATGGGTTAATAAGGTTGGATAGAAATTCAAATTAAAATGATATGACCTAAACGAAGCCCAAATTACATTCGGGCTAGTCATTAAGTCTATAAAATGAACCCAACTCATACTCATCAAGACCAAAGTCCAAATCCCTTAAAATACTTGGACCAAAGTACTCTTAAAACCCTAGCTCACACCTATATAAAGTAGTCTTCATAAGACCAAAGAGGACACACAGAAATACATAGAGAATCCTTGCTCTTCAGTGGTGATTTCTAAGTCTTCTGCATACAAAGATGTCTTCATCTCCAAGTGTTGAGTCGCAAGTATTTCATCAATTCAAGAACAAGTAACATCTTGAGTTGAGGATCGTGAAGAGAAGAATCAGAGGATTACATCTTTTGTTTAGATTTTATAAAGATTGTAACCTTCGCATAAATTATTGAAGTCAATATCATTGTTTGTCGCTATTTTCCTTTCTTGATTGCTATTTTTCATGAATGAAAATTAGTCACTTACAAATTGACACACCTAGTGGGACAATCTTTACCTCTCTTCTTTTCTCTTAAAAGAAAAATCAAGATCTAGGAACTTTGAGATGTCTTCTGAAAAGGTTAACTCAAATCCACATCTGCGAAAGCCATTGGATCCAAATTCTCTATTGCTATAGAGAATATCCTTGATGTTTCTATGGGAAGCATATGGCCCGTCATGAGGAACCAAGCCAAATTGCTAGGACAACAAGCCTCAAAGGTGACTGCAAAAGTCGAATCTGCTTCTGTCTTTGGTTCATCTCCCACAAAAGCCGCAAAAGAAGGAAATGATGATATTACCGAAATGGTTGAGAGGGCTCTCGCTCAATTGAGCTTATCTACGTCCAAAAATTCCTTTGATTTCGCCAATGATGATGTTTTGGACATTGAATCTATGCCGCATAACATACTTGCATCCTATGTTTGGGAAAGTAGATGTTATTCTCCATCGTCTACAATGGTGATGAATGCGATGGTGACTCATGCTTCGTTCGTAGAAGAGCAACTTGCAAGCTTGACAAGAGCTGTTGAAGGTTTGACTAAATATGTTCAAGATCAAGATGCTCCAATTGTCGAGTTAACTGATAGGGTGGAAGGCATGATGGATGAAGAATCCAGTCATGCACCTGGAAAGTGTCCGCAAATACAAGAGACAGTAGATCATCCTGCAAAGCAAGTGGAACCTGCTAAGGAGATCCATGTTTCCTATAAAGGAACGATTCCGACTAACCAAATCAAGTAGTTTATCATGGGGACCATTAAGAACAAGTATGAGGTTGTCACAAAATCTTCTCTCACATATGTTAAAACCATACTCTGCAATGATTGATAACTTGAAGATGCCTACTGGTTATCAACCCCCTAAATTTCAGCAATTTGATGGTAAAGTAAGCCCGAAACAATATGTGGCTCAATTTGTTGAAACATGCAATAATGCTGGGATATACAGGGATTATCTCATTAAATAATTTATTCATTCCCTTAAGGGAAATGCTTTCGATTGGTACACAGACTTTGAGCCCGGTTCCATTGAAAGTTGGGAACAAATGGAACAAGAATTTCTCAACTGCTTCTATAGAACGAGATGTACCGTAAGCATAGTGGAACTTACGAGCACACGTAGACGAAATGAAGAACCAGTTTTTGAGTTCATCAATCGATGGAGGCACGCAAGTCTAAACTGTAAAGATAGACTCAGCGAAGCCTCAGGTATAGAGATGTGCATAAAAGGAATGTATTGGGCTCTTCACTATATTTTTCAAGGTATAAAGCCTAGAACATTTGAAGAATTGGCTACTCGCGCTCATAATATAGAGCTAAGCATGGCATCGGTCGGAATTGAAAGGCCACCCATCCAAGAACTCCGCATAAGCAAAGAAAAGCAAGAGTTCAAGAAAGTGGGAAGATACATGCCTAAGGCTATAAATAAAGAGTCCATGAGCGTCAATGCTTCTCCTGTGAAGTTCACCACAAAGGTAAGCAATAAGCAATGTGTAAAGACAACCTCTCTGGAAGATAAGACTAATTGAAAACTGACCTTAAAGGAAATGCAACAAAAGAGTTATCCATTTCTTGACTCGAACGTCACTGCAATCTTTGATGAACTCTTTGAGATGAAACTCTTTGATTTACCAGAGATGAAATGACCATATAAAGCAGGGAGGAGTGATGATCCAAACTACTGTAAGTACCATCAATTAGTTGGGAATCTTATTGAGAAATTCTTTGTCTTCAAGGATAAAATCATGGACTTAGCTCGCGAAGGAAAGATTGAACTTGAAGATGAGAAATCAAGTTCAAATCAAGTCATGATCTACAGCTTTGTAGAATGGAATGACGCCCTAAAGATGAATCCAATAAGAATGATTATGTTTGGAGATGTTGATCTCATTCATATCGGTGGGTTGTTGCCTCTTTTCACATTAAGCGATATGGCTTCCATAGGAGGAGAATCAGAAAAAAGAAGATGGAGACCAGGAAGATCATCTTGATGATCATGGATGGACTTTCGTGACTCATCGTACATGTCATAAAGCAAGTTCATATAGGGAGTCGACTAAGAAATACATCAGGGGAAAGATGGTGAGAAGGCCCCAACAAAAAGTTGATTGTGCGTTTGAAGGAGGAGGAAATGAAGGTGCATCAATACCAAGAGTCACATCGATCGATTATATTTGGAGATTATTTACCAAGCTGGTTCCGCACCAAGTCCACATATGATGACGCAAAAGCTCTATAATGTAATATTGATGAGAAGGAAGCAAAAAATGCAACGTTGTCATATCCATCACCCAAAGACCTTCCAAACTCAACTCCTGAGGCCGAGGATGCATGTATGGCCAAAATTATATTCTTCGATGGCGATCTTTTACTTGGTGACATGCCTCATAACCACCCTTTGTTCATGTTTGGTTTTGTGCATGAGCAGAGAATAAATAGAATCCTAGTAAACGGTGGGTCTGGGATCAACATCCTTTCGATTCGCACAATGAAGGAACTTGGGATCTTAACAACGGATCTTACTGAAAGTCACTTAATGATCCAAGGATTTAACCAAGGATGACAAAGGGTCATAGGGGATATCAAAGTGGGCCTCACTATTGGAGAGTTACAATCAAGTGTGTGGCTACATGTAATTGATTCGAAGACTTCATATAACATCTTGTTTGGAAGTCCATGGGTACATGAGAATAAAGTGGTTCCATCTACCTACCACCAATGTCTGAAGTATTATGAGGATGGAGTTATAAAAAGGATTGTTGCAGATGATAGTCCCTTCAGTGAAGATGAAGTACACTTTGCCGATGTAAAGTTTTACTTGAAGAAGTATGCCACAAAAGCTGATGGTGTTGCAACCAAAGCAGTTGAACACCCAAATAAGAAGGCTGAGGTACATGTTGGCAAGATCAAAAATAAAGGAGACACAAAGCTCAACTATCTAGACAAGGTACCTAACGTAAATGGTTCTTCTTCAAGTAAAACAGTGACACCCATTCTTTGTTACACTCCAGTGGCCACGGACAGTGAAAGATACTCTCTCAAGTTGCACAAAGATGCACTAGATGGATTAAACCTTCCTATTAAACGAATGGATGTGATAAAGTCATCCACAAAACTATTTGGAAAGTTTGTGGCTCCTAAATCATTACAAAATGAGGCACTCCCAACGAAGCGCACAACTGAAGGTTTGGACCCTAATGCTTATCGATTGTTGGCAAAAGTTGGATACGATCCTAATGAACCATCAAAATTAGGGAAGCTTCCATCAGTTTCCACTATGAGGCAACAACGTGAAAGTTTAGGATACAAATGGCCTCCACCAGTCCACATTTTCATTAGAAGGGCTAACAATAACTATATCACTGTAGATGATGAACCTGTTCCTTCTGAAAAAAGGCCTTCTATCTTTGATCGACTTGGAAACTAAACAATGAGAATTTTTGTATTTGAGAGGTTAGGGCCATTAAAGAAGAAAAATAATCTTTGGAGAAACTCTGGGGGGTGGGGGGTATTAAAGCTTATACTCTTCCTAAATACAAAAATATTCCTAAGGATTTTCAAAGTTCGATCCCGTCTAAAATAAGGCGACAAAAGAACCTCGTAGTTTCGTGTGGAGAAGTACTGAAAGCAAGATCGCATGTTGAGGTTCACACCAAGCAACTTGATGAAGATGAGGAAAGTATTGGCTCTTCATATCACATTACTACATAAGATGAAAGGTGTATTTCGACTCCAAGTAAAGTTGATAAAGACTTGGAGGATGCTTCATGGTGTTACCATATATCTTTTAATGATAGCGAAGCTCAAGAAAATGAAGATGATAATGATGCACAATCCGAACTAGAAGAAGGACTGAAGGCAACGGTTGATGCACCGAAAGAAGTCAACCTCGACATTGATGAAGATCCAAGACCTACCTTTGTTAATGCTTTACTTGCTGGTGATGAAGAGAAGGCATACGTTGACTTGATCAAGGAATACAAAGATGTATTCGCCTGGAGTTATAAAGAACTGCATGGATTAGACCCAAAGGTAGCAGTCCATCATCTTGCTATCAAAAAGGGTGCACGTCCTATCAAGCAAGCTTAATGATACTTAGTCCTGAACTAGTTCCCATAATTGAAACTGAGGTTAAAAAGCTTATTGAAGCTGGCTTCATCTAAAAGTTAAGTATCCTACATGGATCTCAAGTATAGTCCCCGTAAGGAATAAAAATGGACAAATCCAAGTTTGTGTCAACTTTAGGGATCTCAATTATGCATGTCCCAAAGATGAATTTCCACTGCCTATCCCAGAGCTTATGATTGATGCCACTATTGGGTATGAGGCAATGTCTTCTATGGATGGTTTATCTGGCTATAATTAGATCCGCATGTCGCCAAAGGATGAGGAGCTTATTGTTTTTCGCATACCTAAGGGTATTTACTTCTACAAAGTGATGTAGTTTGGCTTGGAGAATGCTGAAGCAACATACCAAAGAGCTATGGAAAACATCTTCAATATTATTCTTCACAAAAATGTTGAATGTTACATTGATGATTTGGTTGTGAAGTCAAGAGAAAAGGGCAATCATTTGTATGACTTGAGAATGGTGTTTGGTCTACTAAGATAGGTGTCAACTCAGGATGAACCCTTTGAAATGTGCATTTGGAGTTACCTCTGGAAAATTCCTTGGCTTCATCATATGACATCAGAGTATAGAAATTGATCAGGTCAAAATAAATTCAATTCTGAAGATGGTCGATCCAAGAAATACCATGAACTGAAAATCCTTCAAGGGAAGCTAGCATATCTTAGGAGATTCAACTCAAAATCTGGTAGGGAAGTGCCAACCATTCAGTCACCTCATGAAAAAGGGAACCCATTTTGAGTGGGACCAAGCTTGCAGCACTGCCTTCAAGAGCATCAAGTCTTACTTGACGAGACCACCAATTTTAGCAGCTCCTGTTCTTGGAAGACCATTGACACTATACATATCAGCTTAAGAAAGATCAGTTCGGGCACTTTTAGCCCAAGAGAATGATGAAGGGAAGGAAAACGCTCTTTATTATTTAAGCAGGATGATGATGCCAAATGTGTTGAAGTACTCGCCGATCGAAAACTATGTTTGGCCCTATTCTTCTCAATTCAAAAGATGAAACACTACTTTCAAGTTTACGTCGTCCATCTTATTTCTAAAGCAAATCCCATTAAATTCGTGATGTCAAAACCTATCCTCAATGATCAACTGGCAAGATGATACCTCCAATTTCAACAGTTTGAGATTGTATACGTTCCTCAGAAGGCTGTGAAAGGGAAAGTATTGGCGGGCTTCTTAGCAAACCATCCAATACCTGATGATTAGGAGCTAAGTGATGAACTACCAGATGAATATGTAATGGTCATTGAAATTCAACCACCTTGGAAAATGTATTTTGATGGCGCCTCACATCATGAAGGAGCTGGTGCTGGGGTGATATTCGTCACTCCACAAGAGGAGATCTTGCCGTATTCCTTCACCTTGATGCAATGTTTCTCTAATAATGTTGCAGAATATCAAGCATTGTTACTTGGGCTTGAGATAGTCGTTGATATGAAGCAATTGCAATTGCATGTTTTTGGGGACTTTGAACTGGTGATTAATCAATTATTGTGTAACTATGAAGCCAAGAAGCCGAAGTTGTGTTCCTATTATAATTATACGCAAAAGTTGATTAGGTGGCTTGGAGATGTGACTCTTCAACATGTTCCAAGAAAAGAAAATAGGAAAACTGATGCCTTAGCTACTTTGGCTTCAATATTGACTTTGCGTAATCAAGCACAAATCACTATTGGTCAAAAATGGATAGTGCCACTTGAGGAGGATGAGAACGAGGGTGAAGAGAGCAATCTCGAACAACTTGTAGCCATTTCTGAGGCTAAGAAACTCAATTAGAGACAAGCTATCATTGAATACTTCCAGAAGTTCCAAAAAGAAAGGTCAAAATCCACTGTCGTGCTCCTCGATTTCTTTACTACAAAAATACTTTGTATCGAAGATCATTCGAGGGAGTACTTTTACGTTGTTTGGGAGATGAAGAGGCAACTCAGCCCATGAAAGAAGCACATTCTGAAGTTTGTGGGTCATATCAATCTGGGCCAAAATTACACTTTCACATAAAAAGAATGAGATATTATTGGCCAACAATGGTGAAAGATTGTTTTTTCTATGCTCAAAGATGTCAGGAATGTCAACTTCATGCTAATTTTGTACACCAGCCTCCTGAAGTACTACATCCAACAATTGCATCTTGGCCATTTGATGCTTGGGACCTAGATGTGGTTGGACCGCTACAATCTTTTGGAGGCCACCTGTACATCTTGGTGGCAACAGATTACTTTTCAAAATGGGCTAAGGTTGTAGCCCTCAAAGAACTAAAAAAGGAGAATATTGAAAATTTCATTAGGATGAACATTATCTATCGTTTGGCATTCCTAGTCATATAATAACAGATAATGGAAAGCCATTGACCAAAAAAGTGATGGATAAGATCTATGATCTTTTTGGTTTCAAGAAGCGTAATTAGTCTATGTAATATGCTGCTGCAAATGGACCGTCCAAAGCATTTAACAAGACTTTATGCAACTTATTAAAGAAGGCCATCTCCAAATCTAAGAGAGATTGGCATGATAGAATGGAAGAAGCTCTTTAGGCATAACGTACGACTCATCGCACACAAACTCAAGCAACTCCATACTCTCTTATTTTTGGAACTGAAGCAGTCCTTCCATTTGAACACCAAATACCATCATTGCGGCTTGCCATCCAAGGAGGACTTACTGAAGAGGAAAATGCTTGTCTATGCCTTGAAGAGTTAGAAGCTCCCGATGAGAAGAGGTTGGAAGCACAACAAAGCCTTGAATGCTATCAAGCTCGTCTTTTTCATGATTTCAATTAAAAAAGTACTTCCCAGGTCCTTCCGAGTTGGCGATCAGGTCCCTGCAGTAAGAAGACCAATCATCAGATCTCATGAATCGGAAAGCAAGTTCACCTCGAAATGGGATGGTCCATATGTCATCCAAGAAGTTTATTCAAGTGGAGCTTACAAGCTTGTAGATGCAGATGGCTTGCGAATTGGTCCCATCAATGGAAAGTTCTTGAAGGAGTACTGTCCTTAAAGCCACATCATACTCCTATCCCGTAAGAGTATAAACTGTGTACGACACCACCAAAAACACAAAAAAAAGAAAATGTGTCCGCTAGGTTGAAAATCTAGGAAGAGGCGATCTAGGCAAAAATTAGGACAATAAAAAAATAAAAATTTACTCATCTTTTGAACTACCATATGACTTGATCCTCTTTATTGAGGTACATAGGCAGCCTAGAATATTTATTATTCTAGGTTCAGTCACATGAATAAATAAAAAAAGAAGGGTTACACATCGTTACATGATCATCATATTAATATTTTAAGTGAGGGATGAGTCAAAAAATTCTAAGCATAAGTTGGGTTCTTTTAGGAGAGTATGCAAAGCTGAAGAGCATGAGTGACTTAAAAAAAAAACACTCTGATAAATTCATAAGGCCTATGGCTGAAACTTTTGTGTGGATTAAAGTTTGTGAAGTGATCTTTCCAACAAAAAGAGAATCTCATGATTTCAACGCTCCAGCTCTGAGTATGATTTTCCTTCGGTAGGCGCGCGAAATTGAAAAAAGCAAGCTAGCAGATTCTAAGTTGACTTCGAAGGAAAATCTGTACTAATCCATAAATGACAAAGCTTTGATTATTGAAGAAAATAAATTTCGTGAAGTGATCTTTCCAACAAAAAAAGAATCTCGTGATTTCGATGCTCCAGCTTCGAGTTATAATTTTTCTTCGGTAGGTGCACGAAATTAAAAAAATCAACCTGGCAGATTCTAAGCTAACTTCGAAGGCAAATCTGTACTAATCCATAGATCACAAGGCCTTGATTTTTGAAGATATAAAAGTTCGTGAAGTGATCTTTCCAACAAAAAATGAATCTCATGATTTTGACGCTCCTGCTCCGAGTTATGATTTTTCTTCAGTAGGCACACGAAATTAAAAAGATCAAGCCTAATAGATTCTAAGTTAACTTGGAAGACAAATTTGTACTAATCCATAAATCACAAGGTTTTATTTTTGAAGAGATTAAAGTTCGTGAAATTATCTTTCCAACAAGAAAGGAATCTCATGATTTCGACGCTCCAGCTCCGAGTTATGATTTTTCTTCGGTAGGCACGTGAAATTAAAAAGATCAAGCCTGATAGAATCCAAGATAAATTCGAAGGAAAATCTGTGCTAATCCGTAAATCACAAGGTTTTGATTTTTGAATATATTAAAGTTCGTGAAGTGATCTTTCCAAAAAAAAAAAAAGAATCTCATGATGTCGACGCTCCAGCTCCAAGTTATGACTTTTCTTCGATGGGCGCGCGAAATTAAAAAGATCAAGCCTGGAAGATTCTAAGCTAACTTTGAAGGCAAATTTGTACTAATTCGTAAATCACAAGGCTCTGATTTTTGACGAGGTTAATGTTCGTGAAGTGATCTTTCCAACAAAAAGGAAATCTCATGATTTCGATGCTCCATCTCCGAGTTATGATTTTTTTTCTGCAAGCACGCGAAGCTTAAAAATTAAGCATGCCAGGTTCTAAGCTAACTTTGAAAGTAAATTTGTACCAATCCGTAAATCACAAGCATGTGATTTTTGGAGAGATTAATCTTTTAGAAGTATCTTTCCAACAAAAGAAGAATTTTATGATTTGAACACTCCAATTTCGACTTATGAATTTTCTCTTATAAGCATACAAAGCTGAAAAGATTAGTATGACTATTGTGAATTCGAAATATAATCAAAAAGCCAAAAAAAGAAGAGAATTCAAGATGAGACAATTCATGCTAAAAGATAAGTCACCAGTTTATTACTTTTTTTAAAAAAATAGGGACAAATCACTACATAGCAACAAGCAAGTAAATAAACAAATGAATCCGAAGAAAGAATCTAAACTATGGAAATGGCTTAAAGTTTAGAATGTTTTGATGGCTTGTCTCAACCGCATCTTCTAGCTTGGATAATCTTTCTACTTCATCATCAGACAACGTATGCCTCAATGGTATAAATCTCTCCCGCGATCATGGTGATGATTTCTTGAGTTTTGGATAGTTTCTCTTGATGTCTACCAAGGAGTGTAATGATCTTCTTTCTCTTAGAGGTCAAGGCTGCTAGATCTTTCTCAACATTTACAAGAGTTACTTGGAGCTTTCCTATGGATCCATCAACCTTTTCATGTTCCAACCTTGCATCATCAAGATGCTTTTGTTCATCATGAAGGGCCATCTCATGTGATTCTTTAGTCATCTTTGATGGTCTCAAAGCATCATTCTCTACGTATGACTTGAAAGAATTCTCAGTAAGATCCTCCAAAGTAAAAGTATCAATGATGTTGACCCTTCTGATTTCATCGAGAGTTGAAGCAATACTCGATTCTACTTCAGCAAAACCATCTAAGGAACGCAAAGAAAATTGTGTAATCCATCCACACAACGCACTCCACATCTTAGAAACAAAGGTTGGTTTGACACAGAAAATGGTTTCTTGTGGATCTAAAGGTGGAGTGTTAGATTGATTTGGCCATGACAAAACAAGCAACAGATAATAGCATTCAAGGTGAAACATGATTATCCCAATAACTTCAGTCATATTGGTGCCATTTTCTTGGGGAAGTTTCTTGACATTTAAAGAAGTGGAAGGTAAGACTATTTTTTGTGGAGATATTCTGTCTTTAATAGAAGACTGATCATTACTAAGATCATCAAAGCCCATAGCAATATCTAAAATCACATCATCACAAATATCATTGCCGTATAGATCTTGAAGGTCCAACTAAAAAAAATGAAAGAAAAAGAGACCAATCAAATTTTTTCAATTACAAGAAAATTTAGTATAGGTAAAAAAAAAGAAAAGAAAAGAAAAGAAAAGAAAGAAAAAGGACTCTACTTGTTTTGCTAAATCAGACAATGATGCAGAGTTTGGATCCTAATCCACAAAGGTGTTATCATCAATTACAATTATGTCTAGATCGCAACAGGTGACATCTAGCTCCTCCGCCTTTCTTTTTAGATGTTTTCAGTGATGATCTTGTTCTCTATTGAACTAGAAGAAGCATTGGCTTTATCAACACCACCTGACGAAGTAAGCATGTGGGAATTGTTGTCAACTTTTGAAGCATCGGTGGTCACCTTTGAGGTTAATGTGAAGCTCCTCAATTTTGATTTTGGAGTTTTGCACTTGGATAAAGTCTTGATGACTTGCGGAATATCAATTTTACTTCACCCCAGGCTTGGAAGAAGAATATGGCTTTTCTTTCGATTGATCAAAAGCCTCTTTAGATGACATGGGTGTATGGTCCTGCTTTGAAATTTTCAAAATGGTACGCAAAATTTCTTTTGAAGGATTTGTCCTATGAGATGGCCACTAATCCGCATACTGATGAGTCATTAATGGAGCGTCTTCTAATGGCCATGTCGGGATGATGACTTTTGAAGAAGTAGCAAGTTGAAAAGAGGAATTCCAAAGCTGCACTAATGTTGACAACTACCATCATATGGTTATCCCATAAGATCTCCAAGGATGTCTTGAAAAAAGTCAAACTATCGACTAAATCTCGTAGGACTATATGACTCCATTACAAAGTCTGCATGACACCTAAGGGTGATATAGCATGAGCAAATACTTATGATAAATTCAATCCCCGAATTTGAGAGATCACCATCATCAATAAGGTGCAAATCTTTGCCTTGTAATAGTGCCAAGTGATGGAGGCGACGAGCATCATCCTGTTGAAATAACTTTTGAGCATCAACAAAACTGAAACATTTAGCCATTTTCTCACTCGAAATTTTGCTTAAGGGTATGGTTCGATGCACGTGACCAGTATGATGATGGGTCCCAAAATACTCTCCTAGCCATCCATATACGTAGTATATAGGAAAAATTATTTTTTCCATGTTGGAAGAAGTAGAGATATTTCTCAAGCCGCAATACATACTTGCAATGACTGGGACTGGCAGAGAGAATTTTTCTTCATGAGCCATTAAACTTACAACTTTGAAAACGCTAGCACGTATGTAACCAACTTTCTTATTCAGAAGCATAAATTTGCATAACCAACAAGCGAGAAAGGTTGCCATGTTAGTCTCATCTCTAAGAGACTCTTCCACGTCTAGCTCAACAAAGGGAACATTTTCATCATTGGTCCGTGGAAAAAAATTCATGTCGATGTGTTCAGATGGATTATGGTTCAACCTTGGCTTTGTGGTGCATGCCTTTGACACCTTCTGCGAGGGCTCTACATAAACCAAAATGTCACCCAATCATAGATAGACACCTCTTGGATATCACCTTTTGCTAAGTTGTAGAAGGCTGAAAATAAATGTAAACAGCTTTTGGGGGGAAACAAACTTCTTTAAGCATATGACTGGGTCACTTCCTTTGTCGTAGGAATAATTTTGTTATAGAAAGATCCTTGGATAAGAAGACCACCAATTGCTCATAAGTCCCAAAGTGATATGGACATTTACCTAATAAAAGTAGAAAGCGTATTGGTAGATAGGCGCCAAAGCTCACAAAAAGCATGTAGTACATTTTCTTCATAATCGTATGTGATCAAAGAAATATATATGACATCATAAATCTTAATGTACTCCAAAGTCTCCTTGTAGCGGGGCAACACTTCCTCAACCCATTCCCAGTAGACAATTGTGTAGTGGATGTTTCTGAAGCCAGAAGACGGAACACTCCAATTGTTGAAACACTTCTTGGAATGAGAAGATTCAACAGACGCAGCTTCCTGATGAAGAGCGGATCTTAGTAGAGGAACTTTCATGCTGGTAAACTTACTCGAGAAGTTTCCCATGACATCTTTGGTATCCATATGTGACCATTCCTTAAGGTGAAGAGATTCACCAGGTGACCCACTAACAAAAGATAAGATGTCTGTTGCCAAAGGTTGAACCTCCAAAACTAGTTCTTCGATATTTGGATTTTGTTGGTCACTCACTATCTCCAGATGAGGATACGACATGTTATGATCATGGAATTTCTGCATGTTGAGAGATCAAATCTGCAGAAAGGGGAATTAAAAGAAAAGGGTCAGATTCTGTAAGACTATGTCTAGCATAAAGACTGCGACGTCGAAGTTTTGCGGTCATTCGAGGGCTAGGTTCCAAATAGAAAATTGAATCAATGTAGATGTGATCTGAATGTGATTCTCATATATGATTTACCCATATGAATCTTCTTCCCAACAACATAAACTGGTTGTTATTTCATCGTTCTTAGATCAAGATATGGTTTTGTTTTTAAAATTGCACAAGGCTGGTGGCAAGCAGCTTATCAAAATTTTGGGTTGAGTTCAAAATATCACCTGAGAGAATCGACAAGCCTCTTGATCAAGATTATTAATAGCCACATGAGCCTAGTTCCTAAAAAATCAAATGGAACATGATTTAGAGGTTTCTACGTCAAGATATATATTTTTTGGCAAAGCCGCACAAAGCTGGTACAGTTAGCTCGTCAATTTTTGGGTTGAATTGAAAATATAACCTGAGAAAATCCGCAAGCTTTTGGATCAAGATTTTTAGATATATTGTAGACACACAAGTCTAGTTCCTAAAAAACTAAACGGAACACGATTTAGAGGTTTCTTTGTCAAGATATGATTTTATTTTTAAATGTCACACAAAGCTGGTGCAGTCAGCTTGTCAAAATTTTGGGTTGAGTTCAAAAAAATCACTTGAGAAAATCTACAAGCCTTTGGATCGATATTTTCGGGTATATTGTAGCTTCACGAGTCTATTTTCTGGAAAATTAAATGAAACATAATTTAGACTTTCCTATAATGAGATATGAATTTTTTCCCCCTGCTGTGATGAGCAGTGGAAAAAGTGACGAAAATTAATTTTAAGGAAGGGACTTACTCTTAAGACATGGACTCAATGAAATTTGATGATGCCACAAATTAATACTTAACTACCAAGGATACGCGGGTATATATAGATATCACGAATATGGAGATTTCAATAAGATTCCTATGAATTATGAAAAATTATAACTATGGAAAGTAGGATTCCTACAAACTATGAAAAACTAAAAATTTAATTATGGTAAGTTTTCATAGGAGCAAATTATGGTATATTTTTTATGGGTATCAAACATAGAAAAAAAATAATGTCTTGAAATATAAGAAATATATGATGTTCCATTAAACCCATATGGAAGGTTTGGAAATGAAATGATAACGCGAGACTAGATCATAAGGTTTGCTTCGTGACCTTATTTCTCGTCCTAAATTTTTAGCTGCATGAAATAATGAAAAAAATGACAGTTATGGAAAATTTTAATTTTAAGAAAATGAAATCATATACATGTGTATATTTTTGCATAATATCATGGAAATCGTTCCATGCAGCCAAATGTGGAAAAATTTTGAGAGGTTTCTTATATAGGAGCAAAAATGTCTCCTGATAAGACTACGTTTATATAAGGAACTAAGGTTTGAAACCTTGGATTTTGTTGAAGTGATCAAGAAAAATTTGAGGAGAACCTATCAAAAGGGTGTTAGACGTCAAAGAAGGCTACACCTAAAATTCATGTCGAAATCAAAAGTTCATACCACTAAATTAATCTTATGAGTTGATGGTCATCCTGTATCAATGGCCCAATTTTAAAACCATTGAAATGACAAAATGAATAACATGATATTATGTTCCATAAGCTATAAGCGCTTTAAACCAAATGGGTTACTAAATGACCAAAAAGACAAGTAACATCTTGCAAGTTTGAAGAATGTTGTCGGAAAGACTTCGATATGTATGAATTTGAAAAAATTACTTCAACATATTGGCATAGTTGTTCCAAATGTTACACTTGAGATCAACTGCGTGGAAAAAAAATACTTGCTTCACATACTAGTGCTCCAAAGCTTGTCTTTATAGGTTGACAAGTCAAACACCGCGACAAGCCTCGAAGTAGGGGACATTTGTAGATAGTAAAGTTTTGTTGATGAAATTCATATTAAATATGAATTAAATTTTAAATTTATGATACATTGACCAAGTCAAATTATGGGTTAATAAGATTGGATTAAAATTCAAATTAAAATGATATGACTTAAATGAAGCCCAAATTATATTTGGGCTAGTCCATTAAGTCTACAAAATGAGCTCAACTCATACTCTTCAAGACCAAGGTCCAAATCCCTTAAAATATTTGGACTAAAGTACCCCTAAAACCCTAGCTTAGGCTTATATAATGGAGTCTTCATAAGACCAAAGGGGATACACATAAATACATAGAAAATCCTTGCCCTTCAGTGGTGATCTGTAAGCCTTTTGCATGCAAAGAAGTCTTCATCTCCAAGTGCTGAGCTGTAAGTGTTTCATCGATTCAAGAACAAGGTAATGTCTTGAGTTGAAGATCGTGAAGAGAAGAATCAGATGATTACATCTTTTTTTTTTTAGATTTTATAAAGATAGTAACCTTCGCACAAATTATTAAAATCAATATCATTGTTTTTCCCTATTTTCCTTTCTTGATTGCTATTTCTCAAGAACGAAACTTAGTCACTTACAATAAAATAAGAAATAGGGTAAAGTTTGTATAGGGGAAAATGACTATAGTTATGGGTGATTGTGGTTATTCGGATGCCTGTTGGTGCGTTGAGGGTATGTATATCTAGCTTGTTAAGTTCTGATTACACTCTAACTGATTGAGCTAAGGGGATGACCATTTAATCTTTGAGGGTCCCTTTGAAAATCGCTATACTGTTTTTTCTGTTATGTACCGATGGATTGTTATGCCATTGATCAGTTGAGATTACCAAAACTATTGTTCGATGCTGAGCGACATAGACTATTGTATTCCTTTTCTACTATGAGTTTAGAGTTGGGACCCCTATGTGGTTTGGATTGGTGTCTTCAGGTACGCATTTGTTCTTACTTTCGCGGACGAAAGTTCTATTAGTGGAGGATGTTGTAATGAACCTCCAGGTCATTTTTGTGGCCCCACAATTATTTTATCAATTTGAACATTTGCATAGTAACCACGGGTTATTTGCAACTTATTGACACTGGTTTTTCGGTCGTTAGGTGCATTATTTGACAATTATATAACTTTTCAATTTAAATGAGAGACTATAGCTATAAAATGAATTTTCTGGTAAAGTTCTAGTAAATGGCCTCAAAGTGAAATTCTGACAGTTTCATCAACTCTCGAATGACTAAATTAGGCTAGAAGTATGTCCAGTGCAATTATATCGAGTTATGCAAATTTACCCTCTAAAATGAGTCAATAGTTGACCTTAATCAACGTCTTTGAGAAATGAGCCCAAAATGAAAATTTTGACTGCACCATTGGATCTGAAACGTCGAGTTTGATTTAGGAGGACATTTCGTTTCATTTTTTAGGCTTCCGGGTGTATCTTGGTCCCTTCAGTAGATTTTGATATTGAGAAATGAGAATCCACATTAGAATAAAATGAATTCCGATGGAAATTTCGTCTACACTGTTGAGTCCAGAGTGTCATTTTCTCAATTAATTTCATATATGGATTGTATTTTTCGACTCCGAATGAGGCCGGAGCATTAAAATTAAGTTTAAATAGTTACTAAAAATTAAAAGGCAACGCCGATGTGGCCAAATGAGAGTCTTCCACGTGGAAGGCATTGCAAAAGGTTAAAGGGGGGGGGGGGGAACCTGCTTATATATGTGGAAATTCTCCAGAACGGCAAAAAAACTTTCAGATGCAATATTTTCTCATTTGTTATCCGATTTTTTGGGTGATTCAAAAGCCTAACTTATATAGTTTTTTTGAGAAGAACATCGTGGAAGTGTCGAAAATTGATTTCGGGGCGTCGTTTGAGGTAAAATTCTCTGTTTGTTGGCTATATTTTGGATATGATTTTTGAAAACTTTGAGTTGCCATTTCTTATTCATTTTGAGCCAGAATTTGGTGAAATATGGGTCTATATTGTGCTTTTTTGCGAGATACGCGCCGTGGCAATGTCAATATTAATTGTTAGAGCTCCATTTGGTGTAAAAATGCAATTATAGCTATGGTTTATGTTCGTATTTTTCTTAGAAACTTCGTTTTGTGATATCTTAGCCGTTTATTTTATCATAATTAAGTAAAATTTGGGTCTAAATTGTACTATTTTTTGAGACCTATGTTGTGGTATATTCAAATTCTGTTAATTTGACTGTATTTTTAAGAAATTTGGCCAAGAAGCTACTATACATATATGTACTTTCTGATAAGAAATGTCTTTTATTTTTTTAGGCTGTTTCTGATTGTTCTGAACCTCGTTTTGAGCTCAATTTTTGTCTATAGGTTCGGGGTGATGTAAGGATCATTTTGTGAAGGTTGCTTTGGCATTTTTGGCATGGGCCCCACTTTTCCCCATTCTAGTCATAATTGACCTATCTCTGCATGTTTTCTGGAATATCATAGCCAAAATAGCCGTAATTATATTGTGACTCATATTTTGACAGCCGAGCGACATTTGGAGGTCATCAGGGAGAAAAAAAAACTCACATGGACTGATCTGGAACATGTGGGTTTGCCTTTCATGTAGGTAAGCTTTCCTTAAACCTTAGGCTAAATTTAAATGCGTGGATGTTTGATAGGATGTGTTGTATATAGGCCAGTTTTACTATGTGATATGTATGATGAAGTGAGGTGCTGGTTACTGCAATGTGCTATATTTTCTGTGTTCTGATTCCGTCAAACTATGAAAAGGTCTGGTAAAGGTTGGATATAGGTTGATGCTATGTAACAGTTATGTACTTTGGCTTGACTTTGGTGTGTATATGGGTGTAGCCTGGTGCAATAGAGATATGGTAGTTATGAGACTAGTTGCTAACTATACTTTGTGCTGGGGACTTACTCTGGTATATGTTTGGTTCTAATAGCCCTGATTGATCTAGATACTTCTTGTTTTATTAGCTGGGTTGCCTATTGTTGCTCTGGATAGTTGTTATACTTACCAATGGTCTGTCTAGTGCTTTACTGAGTATTTGTGATACTTCTGGTTATCTGCTTTCTGTTAGGCCTTATCCTAGGCTTAAGCTAGTGTTGTCCTAGACTTGCATTATTTAGAGCCTGTATTGTTACATACACACATGGTGTGAGTATTCTTGGGTTCGAGGCCTACTTGACTATTCTTAGGTTTGAGGCCCAGTTGATGTTTCTTGGATTTGATGCCCTATTGGTTGTGTTAGGGGGATTTCATATTCTCTCGTGGGGGATACGTCCCACGGTCATGTATATTATCAGACCTTCTGGCCCTGGATGACTGCCCCAATCAGAGGCCAGGTCAGGAAAGGGGTTTGAGGCCCCGTTGATATTGTACGGGTTCGAGGCTTGGGGTGACGGTTAAGGGTTCGACACCCCAGGTGATAGTTAGGGGTTTGAGGCCCGGAGTGACCATTAAGGTTTCGATGCCCTATGTGATACTGTATCCTGCACTGGTTGAAATTTCATACCATATGTTACTAACTCTTGTACCTCTCTACCGATTCACACCTTAATTATGTGTGGGTGTACCTCCTAGCCTTATGGGGGCTCTAGGGGTGTTCAGGCGTAGACACTAGGGCCTTATATCCACGTACAAATGACCCTTGTTCTGATGATGTGGAGAGTTAGACTCTGTGATGGTTCTATGTTATTCTGTGATTGTTCTGCGAGATTTTGTGATGAATAGTTGGTTCTATATTGTGCATGAGTGTATATTCTAGCTTACGGGGACCCAGTTGACATACAAACATAGATACTAGGGCCTTGCACTCGCGCACATCACTATGTCTTAGTTGAGGGCAATTATAATATCAGCCCACACAATTTTCGTCAACCGGTATTGATGTTCACCACTTGGGTTGGTTCAGTTCATTATTGTTCTTTCTTTCGATTGTATGAGTTATGGTTAAGGGTTTCTCGACATGCCTATGTCTTGATTTAGGTTTCTTTTGTCACATTGCTGCAATTTTTACATATTTGGGCTTTATTTATGTTCACTATTTCACTCGGTCGGCCAATGATGCCTACTGGGTGCCTTTTCTGGTACTCACCCCTATATTTCTACATTTTCCCATGGTGCAGGTCCAAATAGTAGTCGCAGTCATTGAGTTAAGAGTGCACAAAAGATTCAGGAGACATTAGTGAGATGAGTAGCTCTGGACATTCTACAGTCTCCTTCTATCTAATGGGCTGTCTTTGGTCTTCAAACGCTGGCCTTGTATATGTAGCTTGAATTTGTACATGTAGATGGCTATTCTGGTTATGTATGTAGATATGTGCATTTTAATTTGGTTCTATATTAGCTCTGTACAGGTGACTTCCAGGTCCTTGGTAGGTTGTGTTTGTTGTACTAATATGTTGCTGGTATTGTTATCATTAGTGATTCAGGATAGATACCGTGAGTTATGGGTTGGCTTGCCTGTAGGTCAGATCTAATAGGAGCCATCGCGACCTGAAAGGTCAGGTCATCACAATTTATAATATTGACTTTTAAAATATATGGAAAGGAGAGACAAAATAAGGACTTCTAGCCTTGGAAAGACTCCTAAATCTTCCTTATTTGATAAACTACTACTTTTTCCTTATTTGAATTAATAAAATACCATACAGTCGCTAAAGAAAATCTAATTTACCATAAATTCTAATTAGTGATAGAATCTCTATATATAGGACATTTATAAATAAATAGTTATCAGGATTACTTTTTTAGTGAATTATTTATTTTATTTTTTAGTTCATAATTAAATTTAATTTTTTAGCTTTGATCAAGCACAAAGCGCGTACAACAAGACTAATACTATATTAAAAGTGTGAAAGTCCTTAGAAATGTTTGAATTTTTTGTCTTTCATTAAAAGACTTTGCTTTAGACAAAATCGTCGTCTCGCCTTTTCCCATTAATTAATATACTTTAATTTAAATATATTAAATTCCTATGTCTAACATATTAGGCTATTAATTAATATACTTTGTTAAATTCTCTGTGTAACATAATAGGATATTAACTAATAATCTAATATACCTTAGGTAGGTTGGTCCTTACATAATTCTTATATGAAGATAGGTTTAGGATACTAAAATAATAATTAATAAAATAACAATGTTATTATATATAAAAGAATGAAGATTCTTAGATATATTGATTGAATTTTGTGTTCTTCATTAAAAGATCTTATAACAAAATTTTCATTTACCATTTTTTAAAATAATTATTATTTAATTAGTTGACTTAAAATATGTTATATTCTTTGTAAGTGGAATCACAATTTTACCGCTCATTGAATACGATAATTCAATATGTTATAAAATAAAATGACTATAACGAATAAGAAGAATAATTTTTAATTTTATAAACTAAACAAATAAAAGTGAACATCAATCTCAATATAGCAACAAGTAAAAGGTTGAATGTAATCCAAGCATCATTGACGACTTCACAAATATTCAGAAATTCAACTATATAAATCACATAATTTGTTTAATTAAAATATAAAAGTAGTTTTCCTCATTAAAAAACATTAGTTAGGAAATCTACTACGTATCTACTTATTAGGGTCGTGCACTATTAGCCTGCTTTTTGGAGAGCTACTACATATCAATTTAAGATTTTTGCTCAAAATCATAATATTTTTTTCAAATTATTAAAAAAATTTGATGTCTACTAAAACTGTGTCCTATTAATTTTTAATATAAATAATTGATGACTTAAACTCATTCCTGATCAAATGAAATTGATTAAAACTTATATTCAAAGACAAATTCTTACTTTAAATATAAAAAAGTGATATGACTATAATTTTATTAAAGAGGAATATTAGAGTGCATCATCAATTTGAGCAAATAAGAGCAGATAGTTGTTAATACTGTTTAGTTAGTATTTATAGACTGTGTCTAATACTTTAAAGGCAACATAGATCATGTCCTTATCTAATACCTACTCCAAAGGAATAGTAATATATATATTGCACATGATATATTTCAAATGGTACACATATTATAGAACTTTCAAACGAAGATCAAGAACAACAAAACATAATAATAACAACTTGTGTAAGTTGAGCTTGATAAATCTTGCAAACTTGATGCTATATGAGTTTTGCTTTGACTTTAAAACATGAATATTAAAAAGAGAAAGTAATTGAATAGTAATTATTGCAAAGCCTAAAAAAGGAAATACAATACTGCGTATGAGAATTTTAGTATAGCTATCGACATCTAAATAATGGAAGAATAAATTATCATCCATTATGCTTCATAAAGTACCTGAAATTGAAGATGATGGAGAAGCACAAATGAATTAAAGAATAGAAGGTTGCAAAGATTATATTATAAAAATAGTAATAACCCATAAGTACAAATCAAAATTCTTCAATTTTTTTAGTTTTTTTTTTAAAATTTATTTGTTATTATTATTACAGAAAATAAAAATAATAATACAATATCATGCATTAAAATATTAATAAACTTAAATATATAAAATATGCTTCATTAAGTACGTGAAACTAAAGATGATGGAGCAGAAGAGGGAGCTTAAGGATCCCCAGTAAGAGCAAATAAGAATAAGAAAAATTCCTTGTAACACTACATATGCAAACCAAAAAATAGCAGACATGATTACTAGATGTCTACATTTTAGATAGCCAGCAAATTTATAAGCTCATCAAAATGGATCAAGGTAATTAATGGTGATGAACCCTTTCGGTTCTGTAACTATGTCCTTTTAATTTTCAAAATAATAAAATTATAACAGTAAGAATTCTTTCAGTCACTTCTTAGAAAGGAAATAAAATAAGCATAAATATAGACATTGATAAGAATTAACTTCTAATTTAATGTCATGGTGCGGACCTAGGGTTTAGGAGTGACATGACGAATGAGAACTCGAGAGTCCACAAACAAGCCTCAAAGTATTTAAAATTCACATTATCGGTTCGGAAGCGCATTCAAATAGTAAACACATAATTCTAAGGGACGGGAAAGTAGAACACACAGTATGGGGATGTCATAGAGAAAGGGATTAACATGGATTCACATAACACGTAGCACATAAAGACTAGGGGGCGGGTAAGTATGACTCACTCTATGGTGGCGATTCGGGACTTAGGATCTTACATATTTCCACATCAAAACATACATACTTATCATAATTCTCATAGCCAAACCACAATAGTCATATCCAATAGATAACCATAATCGTAAACTCCAAAACAATACATAGCACATATCCGTACAAGAGTCTACAAGATGTCCAACAATGCCTTTAGTCATAAGATGGGACAGGGGCCAAGACTGTCACGCCCCGCGAGGGTACCCTAGACGTAACTGGCACTAGAAGACAATTGCTAGCCCCCAAGCGAACCACCTAGTCTCATCGCATTCGTTCAATCAATTCATTTGCAGAAGATATTAAGAATTAAAGGGCTATCAGTGGGCTAGAAGTAATTGAACAATCTCAATATAAGTAAGAAATAAAGAAACAAGTTCTATTCCAACTATCAACTGTCTATGTCTATGAAGCCTCTATAGCAAGTGATTATGATGGTACCATGACAGGCCATGACTACCACACTCAAAATAAATGACATCAAAATTGAAAATAAAGAATAAATATGTCCTCCGAAAGCAGGGGAGGACTCACTATGTCTGACAATCACGAATATCTAAACCTCAACAATTAGGCTGCTAAAGTCCTCTATCTACAAAATCTACATCATAAAATGATGCAACGCCAAAAGGGGCGTTAGTACGTGGAATGTAATGTATGTAAAATGGGCAAACATAAACAATAAGGCAATATGATATACAATGACATCAGCATATTAATCACTCAACCTCTCTCAGAGTAAGGAGCATGACTCTATCACATAACTATCCATCAAGACATCAAACTATCGATCAATCTTGGAGTACTATTAGCATGAAATATATCTGGGAGTTTCTATAATCGACAATCACCACCTACGAGCCAGTAATGATACAACGAAGAGAGCTCATTGCCACATTCGCCCAGCACCTTGTCGGGGTAAAGGACGAGTCTGTTGGGGATCCCAAAGAAGTTTGTGAAGTCCTTTGCGGGACAAAGGAAACCTCCACTTTCACGGTCCAATCCTCTCGTACGCTGGTCACGTAGTTAATGAGTACGAGTGGGACTGACTCTTACCCATTTCAGTGCTAATACTCCTCCTAGGACTCGATATGCTCATAAGTCTATCATCATCAGGCTGGTTATGCAACTAACCCTATCCCCCAGTTAGGGACCTCGTCTCATCTGATTTCCTCGTCTCATCTGATAACCTATCAGCTCAAGTTCTTCCTCACAAAGCTAATGTCCAGCCTTATTTAGACCCTAAGAGCACTAATTCCACAACTTTAGCCATTAAAATATTCATCTCAAGACCCATACATATCAATCAATACAGTCATACAATCAAGGCTCTAGACATTACCCCTAAATTCATTCTTGAAGTCTTTAACAGAGAATTCAAGTTGGGTAAATACATAATCACACAATAATACACGTAAAAAAATAATTTTAAGTATGATGATCATCAATTTAAGATAATATATAATAATTAAAGATAAATTTTCAGAAATTCTTCAAGAATTACAATTCAAGACCCATCAACTATCAACTATCAACCTACTATATGCATTGGGGCACATGGAAGAATAATTTCATGTTCTGGGTAGCCTTTACATACCTGGGATGAAGATTGTTCATATCTTCAAGGAAATCTTGACCTTGAACTTGGAAACCCTCAAGCTATCTCTTCTTCTTCTCTCATACTGTACGCTTAGATTTAGAAGAATGTTGGTTTTTGAAACCCTTTTGTATGAATTAGGCTTAAAAACATGTTTTGAGACTTAAAAATGGGTTGAAAATGATCAAAATACTTTTCTCAAAATTTAAAGAAAAATTTTTAAAATCTGTACATTGGTCCGCGATGTGCCAGGGGCACGAACCAGTGTATTTCGCGAAGTTTTTCAGAAATTCAATTCCCATCAAAAAATTAAAAAAAACTACTAAGTGTGTCTCCATGTCCCCTTCACATCGCGCTACAGGCGCGGACAGACACTATTTCGTAATTAATTAGCAAAAGTTATTTTTTCGCTTCGGTTGCTCTTAAATCGGGTCAAGATCATTTTTTCGCTCAATTTTTTGTGCTGCTCATAAATTTGGTCTCCAATTTCCCATCAGGGCTTTGAAAGATGCATTGTATGCACGATTATGTTTTAGGGGCATTTCGATAATTTTACGAGATGTTACATCATCTCCCTCTTGGGACCATTTGTCCGTGAATGATGAATAAAAGTAGAATAAAAGAACGAGTCGCCTCAAAACTCAGCTCATTCCTCACTAGGGAACTCTCAGACTCTCAACTATCCATCACTTATCTATCTCCATCTTAGACTTGGGAATCAAATCAAATTAAGACACCAACTCAAAGAAGAAAACTTCAATAGCGCTAAGGGTAGGGACATTACCTTCGACATCATCATCATTCAGCACGAATAGGTGTGGGTATTTGAGTCTCATCTCTTCCTCAGCTTCCCACGTAGCTTCCTCCACAAATTGATTCCTCCATAGGACTTTAACAGAGGCTATCTCTTTCTTCCTCTGCTTGCGAACTTGTCGATCAAGGATTTGGACTGGAATTTCTTCATAGGATAGTCTATCCTCTTGTATTCTCAATAGGATTGCCAAAGTTGGATCTTCCAAACACTTCTTTAGCTTTGACACGTGGAATACCGGGTGAATTCCATCTAACTCGGAAGGTAAGTCCAACTCATATGCGACCTTCCCAACCCTCCTCATAATTTGATATGGTCCGATATAATGTGGAATAAACTTTCCCTTTCTACCAAACCTCATGATGTCATTCATGGGTGACACCTTCAAATACACTCAATCATCCACCTCAAACTCCAAGTCTCTTCTCCTTACATCAGTGTAAGACTTTTAACGACTCTGTGTTGTTTTCAACCTTTCTTTGATAGCCTTTACCTTGTCCATGAACTGGTAACAAGATTAGGTTCTATCAATTCACCTTCACCAACCTTGAACCAGCCAGTCATCGATCTACATCTCCTCCCATATAATGCCTCATAAGAGGCCATCTAAATTCTAGCATGGTAGCTATTGTTATATGAAAATTCAATCAATGGTAGGTGGTCATCCCAATTACCTTTGAAATCAATGATGTAAGCTCTTAACATATCCTCCAAGGTCTGAAAAGTGCACTCTGCCTGTCCTTAAGCTATGCTCAGATGTACTTTTGTACCCAATCCCTTCCGGAAAGATCTCCAAAATTGAGAGGTGAATTGAGCTCCTCTATCCGAGATGATGGACAAGGGAACCCCATACAACCTTACAATCTCACGAATGTACAATCGGGCATACTTCTCAGCCATATTAGTTGTCCTGGCTGCCAAGAAGTGAGCTGATTCAGTCATCCTATCAGCAATCACCCATATCGAATAAAGTTACCTTTGGGGATCTTGGTTACCCGGTAATGAAATACATGTTGATCATCTTACACTTCCACTCAGGAATTTCAAAGTTCTGAGATATCCTACATGATGCCTAATGTTCAAACCTGACGTCTTGACAGTTGAGGCACTTAGAGACAAATTCAACAATGTTTTTTCTTCATCCCATTCCACCAGTAGACTTCTCTCAGGTTGTGGTACATTTTGGTAGAAGGTAGATGGAATATCTAGAGCTATGAGCTTCAACCATGATTCTCTCTCAGACAACATTAGCATCAGGCACACATAATCTTCCTTGATACCTCACACCCCTTCTCCCCCTTTGGAGAAAACCATCACCTTCTGCTTATGAACCGCTTCTTTCAATTGGAATTAGACTGAGTCTTGGTTTTGCTTTTCTTTCACTTCTGACACTAAGGATGAAGCAGAACCACTATGAACATTGATCCCGCCTTCGTTGTTCTCCTTAAGTTGCACTCCCGCTCGAGCCAATCTATACACTTCCTCAGCTAGCTCTCTTTTCTCTTCTTCCACATGGGTAGTGATACCAATGGACATCCTATTAAGAGCATCGACAATAATGTTAGCCTTACCTGGGTGGTAGAGAATGCTCATGTCATAATCCTTGAGCAACTCCAACCACCTCCTTTGTCGCAGGTTGAGCTCCTTCTGACTGAACACGTACTACAAGCTCTTATGGTCAGTGAACACGTCCATATGCACTCTATACAAATAGTGATGCCAAATCTTAAGTGTGAATACCACAGCAGCCAACTCGAGATCATAAGTAAGATAATTCTTCTCATGGATCGTAAGTTGTCTAGAAGCATAAGTTATGACTGTCAAGCACACAATCCAATCCAACTCTAGATCCATCACAGTATAACACAAAGTCCCCCGTCCCGTCGGGCAAAGTCAAGATTGGGGTTGTAGTCAATCTAGTCTTCAACTCTTGGAAACTCCGTTCACATTTCTCAGACCACTGAAACTTGGCCTTCTTTTGAGTTAGCTTAGTCAGTGGTGCTGACAAAGAAGAGAATCCCTCAAAAAATCTGTGGTAGCACCCTACCAAACCCAAGAAGCTTCTTATTTCCGTCGGAGAAGTTGGTCTTGGCCAGTTCTTAACTTCTTCAATTTTCTGAGTATCCACCTGAATACCATCTCCCGGAACAACATGGCCTAGGAAGGCCACAGACTTGAGCCAAAACTCACACTTTGAGAATTTCGCATACAACTCATGATCTTTGAGCGTTTGCAAAACTACTTTAAGCTGATTATCATGCTCTCATTCATCCTTTGAATACACTAGAATATCGTCAATAAACATGATCACGAACATATTGAGATATGGTCTGAATACCCTATTCATTAAATCCATAAAAGTTGCAGGTGCATTTGTCAACCTGAAGGATATGACCAAGAATTCAAAGTGGATATACCGGGTCCTAAAGGCTGTCTTAGGATTTTCACTTTCCCTCACCTTCAACTGATAGTAGCCTGATTTGAGGTCTATCTTGGAGATACAAGCGGCACCCTGAAATTGGTCACAAAGAGATCATCTATCCTAGGGAGAGGATACTTATTCTTTATGGTGACCTTGTTCAGTTGCCGGCAGTCTATGCATATACAGAGATACCCATTTTTCTTATGCACGAATAGGACAAGAGCACCCTAAGATAAGACACTAGGCTTTATGAAACCTTTTTACAACAAGTCTTTCAATTGTCTTTTCAATTCTTTCAACTCTGCGGGGGGCATTTTATAAGGTGAATTGAAATGGGTTTGGTCTCGTGAAGAACATCAATCCTAAAGTCAATCTCCCTATCAGGAGGGACTCTAGGTAGATCATCAGAAAACACCTCAGGGAACTCATTCACAATCGGGATGGACTCAAGAGTAGCAGACTCAATCTCATCGACTTGACTCGCACGAGGTGGTAAATACAACCCTTAGAGATCAACTTTTTGTCTCTAAGATAAGAGATAAACTTGCCCTTAGGTGCAACTGAACCCCTTTCCACTCTAGAACATGCTTATTAGGAAATTAAAACTTAAAAATTTGGGTTCTACAGGTAACAAAAGCATAATAGGCATGAAGCCAATCCCTGCCCCATATCACATCAAAATCTACCATCTCCAATTCTACCAAGTCATCTAGAGTATCTCTATGATAAATGGATACTACATAATCTCTATGTAGCCTCTCGACTGATATAGACTCTCCCGTAGGAGTGGAGAAAGAAAAAGGTTCAAGCAAATGCTCTGGAAGGATCCCAAACTTACTAGCCACAAAAGAGGTCACAAAAGATAAAGTGGCACCCGGATCAAGCAATGCATAACAATCAAAGATAAAGACTTGAAGCATAACCGTAACAATATATGGTGCAGCCTCCTGATCCTGTCAATTACCCATCATATAAAGGCAGTTCATCCCACCTCCTGTACCTATAGTAGTACCCCTCTGTTGATTGCCAACTAGTGGTGCTGCGGAGGACTGTGGTCTACTGTCCCCTTCACCTCGCCTCCTTTTTTGACACTTATAACTGAAGTGACCAATCTATCCACATGAATAGCAAACATCTCTCTCCACACGACACTCACCCAGATGAAGCTTATCACGCTTGTCACAAGGTGGATTTCCCCTCGCACTTTAGGTCACACTAGCCTAAGATTGTGCACCTTGAGCCCTGTCGTACACATTTGGCTGAATAGGCGCACTTGCTATAGAAGGTGCATGATGAGACGATCTCTTCTGAAAGTAGGACTTGTTACCCTTATTTTCTCTCTGTTGGCTAGGTTCATGCCCAACTGATTTCTCTTTCCTATTGATCTACTCCTCTCTATCTTTCCTTTTATCTTCCTCTTTTTGTTGGGCATACACCATGATTCTGGAGATGTCCATGCCGAGGATCAGCAAAGCCATGTTACACTCTTTTTGTACGTGTCTGCCCAGGCCAAACACAAACTTCCTCATTTTTGCCCTCATGTCTTGTACCATTTTCGAAGCATACCTGGACAACTTAATAAACTTGAGACTATACTCTTTCACTGTCATTCCTTCTAGCTTCAAGTTCACAAACTCATCTACCTTTGCCTCCCTCAACTCTTGAGGAAAGAAGTGGTCAAGAAAGCCAGTCTCAAACTTCTCCCAAGCTGCAGGCTCCATATTCTTACCCGTATTTTCCTCCCACTGGTTGTACCAAATGTTAGCAACATCCTTCAGTTGGTAGGAAGCGAGCTCTACTCCCTCAATCTCATTAGTATGCATCGCTTTCAGGACCTTGTACATTTCATTAATAAACTTCTGCAAGTCCTCCTCCATCTTCGACCCTGTATACACAGGCGGGTTAATCCTCAAGAACTCTCTAAGTTTGGTGGCAGCTGAGGGCTCCTGTGAGCTAGAGCTCGGAGCTTGAGAACCTCAATTGTTACGCTGGGAGGCCACCAACTGAGTCAGCATAGTGATGGCTCCCCTAAATTCTGCCTCTGTGCTGGGAGTTGGCTGGGACTGAGCAAGGGGCTACTGTGGGACCTCGGCAATCCTAGCAGGCCATCCCAGTTTCCTACCTTCTGTCTGGACCGGGACCTCAGGTTGGGTATTCTCAGCATCTGGGGTTGTGACATCTCTCTGAGTAGTTGTTCTCTTTGGTGGCATTTTCTGTAAACATACATCGCATGAGATAAAATGAGATTTCCATATGGTTAAGCTCTGTTACACGAATCTCGATCATAGAAGAAGGGTAACACTTCCTGATGTCCTATAGCCTCCTACTTATAAAGTGTGGTGCACAACACACCCTTAAACAGGACTCTACTAGACATGGCTTCATAGACTCCTTAGGACACTCGAACTTTGTGCTCTGATACCAAGTTTGTCATGCCCCGGGAGGGTATTCTAGGCGTAACTGGCACTCGGAGACTATTACTAGCCCCAACCAAACCACCTAGTCTCATCGCATTCGTTCAATCAATTAATTTGCAGAAGATATCGAGAATCAAAAGGCTATCAATAGGCTAGAAGTGCATGAACAATCTCAATATAAGTAAGAAACAAGGAAACAACTTGTAGTCCAACTATCAACTGTCTATGTCTATAAAGCCTCTATAGGTAGTGTCTATGAGGGTACCGTGATAGGCTATGACTACCGCAATCAAAATAAGTGACATCAAAATAGAAAATAAAAAATAAATCTGTCCTCCAAAAGTAGGGGAGGACTCACCATGTTTGGCAATCATGAATCTCTAAACGTCAACGATTAGGCTGCTGAAGTCCTTTGTCTATAGAATCTGCATCATAAAATGATGCAACGCCAAAAGGGATGTTAGTACGTGGAATGTGTGCTATGTCAAATAGGCTAACGTAAACAATAAGGATATACGATATACAATGACATCAACTCATCAATCACTCAACCTCTCTTAGAGTAAGGAGTATGACTCTATCATATCACTATCTATCATGACATCAAACTATCAATCAATCTCGGAGTACTATTAGCATGAAACCTATCTAGGAGTTTCTATAACAAATAATCACTACCTATGAGCTAGTGATGATACAACAAAGAGGTGTCGTTGCCATATTCGCCCAGTACCTTGCTGGGGTAAAGGATGAGTCCATCGGGGATCCCAAAGAAAGTCTGTCAAGTCCTCTGCAGAATAAAGGAAATATCTGCTTTCAAGGTCCAATTCTCTCCTACACTGGCTACGTAGTTAATGAGTACGAGTGGCACTGACTCTTACCCATCATCATCAGGCTGGTTATGCAACCAACCCCCCTCAGGCAGGGACCCCGTCTCATCTGACAATCTATCAACTCAAGGAATAGGTTCTTCCTCTCAAAGATAAGGTCCAACCTCATTTAGACCATAAGAGCACTAATTCTATCAACTTTAGCCATCAATATATTCATCTCAAGACCAAGACACATCAATCAATACAGTCAGAAAGTCAAGGCTCTAGACATTACCCCTAAGTTCATTATTGAAGTCTTCAACCGAGAATTCACGTAGTCTAAATACATAATCACACAATAATACACATAAACAATTAGTTTAAAGTATGATGATCATTAATTTAAGATAATATATAGAAATTAAAGATAAATTTCCAGAAATTCTTCAAGAATTAAAATTAAAGACCTATCAACTATCAACTATCAACCTACTACATGCATTGGGGCACATGGAAGAATAATTCCATGTTCTGGGTAGCCTTTACATACCTAGGATGAAGATTGTACAAATCTTCAAGTAAATCTTGAACTTGAACTTGGAAACCCTCAAGCTATCTCTTCTTCTCCTCTCAGACTCTATGCTTAGACTTAGAAGAATGTGGGTTTTTGAAACCCTTTCATATGGATTAAGGCTAAAAACACATTTTTGGACTTAAAAAGGAATGAAAATGACCAAAATACCCTTCCTGAAATTAAAAGAAATAGTTTTAAAATCTGTACAATGGTCCACAACGCGCCAGGGGAGCGGATCGGTGTATTTCGCGAAGTTTTTTTGAAATTCAATTTCTATAGAAAAATTGAAAAAATTACTAAGTGTGTCTTCGCGTCTCCTCCGCATAGCACTAGGGGCGCAAACAGACACTGTTTCGCAATTAATTAGCGAAAATTATTTTTCGCACAGGTTACTCTTAAATTAGGTCGATACCATTTTCACAATCGATTTTCCACGTTGATCGCAAATTCAGTCTCAAATTTCCCATCGGAACTTTGGAAGACGCGTTGTGCACATGATTACATTTTAAGGAAATTTTGGTAATTTTATGGGGTGTTTCAAAGACACATCTCGGGATCAACCTCAAAGTACATAATGAAAACAAAAACACTACAGGTAGAGGAATGGTGATTTGTCCTTGGTAGATAGGACTCACCACAATAAGTATCTCAAATCAACTCTAGTCGTCCAACGGTAGATGAAAGTTGTCTTGGGTCCCTACATGGTGAGATCATGTAGGGAAAAGTATGTGTTAGTACGTTTGAGTGTACTAAGTATGCGGGGTGCAATGTATGTAACTTACCAAACCTACATTCAGTGTTAGATGACAAGGGCACATAATATAGAAAGAAACATATAAATCGAGGAATGTACTATAACAAGATGCTATGAAATTCATGATGCATAAAGTTTAAATGATGCTCATATATATAGTGTGGATATGATCTCAACCGACATAAGTAAGACCAAGCGAGTCATTACTTGGAATCCCAATGAAATCCTCTCATCGATAAAGAGGTGGTCTACTTGCCAAAGGTAACCCATACTTCACCTTACAACCATCCCCATTTCGTATGAGGTAACCTTCCTTACAGGCATCCCCATTTCAGATAGGATTTTCACATATAAAATATCATATCAATTCTTCTCCTTACGGGCATCCCCATTTGGGAGGCAACGTTCCTTACGGGCATCCCCATTTTGGAAAGGATCTATGCTATGCACATAGTTCAAGGAAAGGGAGGGGGCCCTTGAGGATAGTTCTAACTCGCCCAATCCATCGGTGCTGAGTCGTCATCCCACAAGAATACATATACGGATATATTTACATGCTTTCAAAGAGACAATAATCATTTTCAAACCATTTCGATGCATTCTGAGGCTTAAAGGTCAAACATCATTCATAATAATTCATACTTAGGCTCAAATTCCAAAATTCATAATTTCATAGTCATAATAGTTGTTGACACCCAATTTTTACCTCCCACGGTGTCAAATTAGTCCTCCAGTCTCTATTTTTGTTTTGACGTTTTCTTGAACAAATCCTAAAAAAAAAAAAAATCCGGGCGCGTGCGGTACACGCGCCCCCAATTCCCTAATACCCAAGTTCCTTATTTTCCTCAAACAAAAACCAAAAGACCAAAAATAAAACCCAGAAAACCAACGATAAAATCCCCTCTGTCCCCAACATTCTCCGACAACCCCCGCTCCCCCATAATCCATTGTCGGTCACGCGTACTTTTTTTAAAATTCAAATTGATCCGTTTCAAACCCTAAATCGTCCATATATAATCTCTTTTCTTTCTTCGTTTGAGACAGCCGTCGAAGCCATAGGAACCTCGAAAAACCTAGCAATAGGGGTAGCGATCGAAAATCTAGAAAATCCTGGAAAACTTAGTCAATTTGTTATAGTCATTGTTAATTCTCAAAGCCTGACAAGGTTAAAAGACTCGAATCGATTCCCCAAAAAACTCGCCTAATTTCAAAGACCTTGAAATTGAAGATTCTTGGCCGAAAAAGGTAGGCAAAACTCGTAGTGGTGTGAGAGTCTTTGTTAGCTCATCGTCGTTCTCAGTTCGCTGCTCCGACAAAGATAATATCCTAGTCCAATTGTCTATTTCTGTAACACCCCACATTTTATGTGTACTAATGCTATTTAAATGAATCATATTATGGTTTGGTCAAAATTTGCGTCAATTCTTGA
>JAOTQR010000092.1:10148642-10161236 GCA_025774065.1 Solanum ossicruentum
ATGTATTTTAAAATATATTTTATAATGTTATGATTTAAGAATGTTCATTTGCTTTCAATTCTTTTGCTATAACGCTTCACTTGAATTATTGAAAATAGTATAAAAATATCTAGTGTTATTGAGTTATTAAACTGAAACAGATACTGTGTAAGTAGCTTGCTCTGTCATGCTTATTGGTAAGGAATAAAATCCCTCTGTAACAAAAAAAAAGTGATTCTTTTAAAAAATGATTGATTAAAATAATTAACCGATTTAGCTTTCTAAAAAAAAACTTTTTAAAAATATATAAAGTTACTGAAAAGTAAGTTTTAATTATCCAAAGAGTAAGTTTTTTTTTTAATGTTATATTAACAATAATGAAAAATATTGAAATTTGATTACATTAAAAAAATTAAAGAAAGCTAAATCGGTTTTAATAAATCATTTTGTTCCTTAAAAGATTAATTATTTTGTCCGTAAAATACAAGTATGTGCAGATTTTTTTAAAAAATCAAAATATACCTTCTTCATGGCCCTAAATTTTTCTTTATAAAAAAAATAAAGTAAAACTACTAGTTTATTTTTTTTAATCACATTTTTCACATATTTTGTTCAAAATCAGAATAATATTCTTTATTTATAACCCCAAAACAAACTTTAAGAAATAAAAAAAAATTATAAGACTTTTTTTTGGTAAAATATTTTGTTCAAATCACAATAATATCTTTCTTTATAACACCAAAACAAACTTTAAAAAAAAATTATAAGATTTTTTAAAAAATTCTCATACACATTTTTTGAAGATGTAGCATTTTCCTTAGTTCCCTTAAAAGGAAAACTGATTTCTCTACAGTAACATCCCTGCTTCCAGGGAAAGTACTGGCTTCCAAATCAAATTATTCGTAACCTTTTTTTGTCTCCTCATAACCAAGTAGCACAGTTTTTCTTACTCTAAGATCAAACTTACCTCCTTTAGGCAGCTTGCTTGCATAGCAAAGGCAACCAAAAACTCTGAGATGATCATACTCTGCAGGTCTACCATGTAAAAGCTCAAACGGAGACTTTCTTTTTAGTACACTAGATGGTAACTTATAGATGAGATAAATAGTTGTACTTAGACAATGACCCCAAAACTCAACAATACTTTGAAACTTTAAGGCTCCTGCAACCTCCAAGATATGTTTATGTTCTCTTTTCACTATTCCATTTTGTTAAGCAGTGTATGAAGAAATACTTTGATGTACAATACCCAAGGAAGAAAATAGTTCATGACAACTAAAATTGAAAATTTTCTTGCCATTATCAGATCTCCAAATTTTAACATTGACATCATATTGATTCTTGACCTTATACAAAAATTCTTTGAGCACAACAATCACTTCACATTTAGACTGGATTAGACAAACCCAAGTGTACCCACGAAAGTCATATGTGATTATCACAAAATAAGATTTTCTATCATATGTAGGAACCATGTAAGGTCCCCATACAACAACATGCAATAAATGGAAACAACTAGTATAGTTGAAGATGTACTATGTGGAAACTTAAGCGTGGATTGTTTAGCCATAGGACATACTGTACACAGTTGTTGTTTTGCCTTATTCATCTTTATTTTCAAATCATTTATATTATTGAGCACTTTCAAAGATGGGTGGCCAAGCTTGTTATGACACAACATTGGATCTGATTGATCCTTCATTGTTGTTTCTGCCCGGACTGTCTCATCTTCCCATAACCAGCGTAATCCATCATGTTCTCTACCAATCCCCATTACCTTGTCATTGTAGAGTCCCTGAAATATGCAAAATTCTGGATAGAAATTGACTGAACAACATAGCTCTTTTGTTATCTTAGAAACTGACCGCAGACTAAACTTAAAATTAGGTAAATATAATACATTTTTGATTTTTTGTGACTCTACAAAGTAGTTGTTCTCCTGTATTAGTTATATCACACTTATCCCCGGTAGGGACCTGAACTCCATGTTGTCTGTCAATGGCTTTAATATCACTTAACACTTTCTTAAGATGTGAAGCTCCTGAGTCTATAATCTAGTCATAGTATGCTACTCTAGATAATAGAGAAGATATACCTGCAAAATTGCAGTAATGATCACCTGTATGATCTTGTGACTCCTGGTACTACGACACTACTTATTCATGAAAGCACCGGTGCATTCTACCTATCTCACTGCTTTGCCAATTCTCCCTTGTACATACTTCAAGTGCAGTTACCATCTACTATACCAGTTTATTCTTTCCCAGTAGACTTAACCCCATGGATCAGCTCCACAATGTGTAGTTTTCTGGTCTTGTTAGCTTCACCAATCGATACAACTCCCGATGAATCTAAAGGCTATAAGAATAATAGATGCATGTAGTCTAGCTGTAAAATCTGCGTGGTCTCCAAATCTATTGTGATTGCAGTTTTAGTCAAGCTTCAATCAATGCAGCTTATGTGAAGTGTACTCTAGATCGGATTATGGCTCTGATGCCATGTGAAGTGTTCTAATTAAACATTGGTTGAAGAAGATGAGAGAACGAGGAAGAGAACTAATAGCTTTTTATTTTTAATCTGAATTGGAAAAAATAACTCAAATGTTCTTTATATAGAGCAAGCTTAACTAACTTCATAATAGAATTAGTTGAGCTCTCTAACTAACTTTGTAGCTAACTCTAACCAATCTCCTAACTGTTTGTTAGCAACTCATTTCAGCGTTGTTTAATAATAAGAGTTATATACAGAATTAGTTTGTCTCTATGTAAGTTGTTTGGACTCTTCAAAAATGTTGTCACATCAGTGTCGGTCGGATCCTTCAAAAATACACTATTTTTGGAGGATCTGACACACACCTGTCGACTTTTTTGAAACGTCCAAGCAACATAGGTCTTTATTCCTAGCTACATTTTCCTGCCACCAAGAAGTAATAACATATCTAATTGAATGATGAATATGCTTTATACCTTGAAGGCCACCAAAGAGCTTTACTACTAAAAAAATCATAAAAAGAGACCTCAAAAATAGGTCGCTAAAAGGATGTTATGCCCCGGGAGGGTACCCTTGGCGTGACCAGCACTCAGAGACCGTTGCTAGTGCCCAAGTGAAAAACTTGGACTCATCGTCACATCAACACAAAAGCGAAAGAAAGAACTCAGATAAAAGACATCATATGAATAAAATATAACTGTACTGGATTATTTTTTTCCAATGAAATAACTTGGAATACAAAACACTCATTGAATCTTCTACTCAAATGTCTATGAAGCCTCTAATCAACAATCTAGATGATATTATGACAGGTCATGGGTACCCAAATAAAAGAAAGAAAATATGCTAGATCGAATCATAAGATAAAAAGGTTCCTCTGAAAAGCAAGGAGGGGTCACCAACTCTAGAAGTGTACTGATTCGAACCTCAACATTGCAGATTAGGGAAGTCTGAGTACCCAAAATTTGAGCAAAGGAGCAATTTGAGCTTAAGTGTGGGGTAGTACGACTCTCGATAGGTATAAAGAGAAGATGCTTCTAGCTAGGTCTAAAGGCCTCAGGGAGTTTTTCTAACCCTTGTTTTAAATTTTAATTGATGCTTTTGAGGATATAGCATCTTTTCAAGTGTAGGATGAGAATTCTTCCAAATATATTGTTTAGGATGGAGTGTGCTTTAGGGTTTGTTAATATTCATAACAAAATAAAAAAATTTAAAAAGTTAAAACGAAAAAAATAAAAAAGTTCAAAAGAATTACAAAAAGATTCTTTTTATTTATTTATTTATATTTTTTTAATTAGTAGAAGCACACTTAGCCTACCCCTTGGTTTTTTTTTTTTTGGTTCTTTTCCGAGGGGGGTCCCTTTGAACCGAGTATCCTTTGTTTATTTATTTTTATTTTTTTTATGAAGTAAATTTTTATTTTATTTTTATTTGTTTTTTGGAGAGAAAAGAAAAGACCTTTTGACTTTTTTGGTACTTGCTATTTAGGCCTAATTTTGAGTAGTACTTTCCTAAGAATGCTTGATTACTAATTAAATTGAAAATTATTTGACATTTAGGCTCATGGTTGTGACTCTATAGCTTATTTTATTTTGTAGTTTGTTATAATCCTTTTCTCTCTTAGAAGTGGAATTGATCAATCTTGATTGATACTTGTGCCATTTGTAGTGAGAATTTATTTATTCCATGTTTTGCATATTAGTCTAGAACTTGCCCTGCATATTATTGAAGCGAAATAAAAGATATTGCTTTGTTTAGGAGATGGTGATTGACTTTCTTTGATTTGTCTTGTAAAGTTTTAGCCTTTTCAGATATTATATCACTAGTTAGTCCTTTTGAGCCTATAACCTTTTGTTAGTAGCCATATTTTTACCTTGATCCAATTTTATTGAATCCTAGTTTTTGCATCTTGCTTTCTTTAGCACTATAGCATAGACTCATTAAAATTATTAAATCTTAAGAAAATGGATAATTAAGTGGTAAAAGGTAATAAATGATAAGCTATATGGTGATGAAAAAACCCTCTTTGACAGAATGTGTCATAAAAAAAAAATTATTCGAAAAAAAGGTGAAATTTTCTTGATGAGATGAGATTGTTAGTGAAATAATTATTGAAGAGAGAATTGAAAAAAAATAAAGAGAAGAAGATAATGGATGATGAAGTCTAAAAGTGCAAAGTTCTTAGGGAAGTGTAAGTCACTATTATATAATTTTTCTACCCATCCCTTAGCCTATATTACAACCCATTAAAAGTCCTATTTGATTTTATTCAAGCATGCTTAATTAGTGGAGATGTACATAATGCGCAAGCCTATGGTTCTTTGTGCATACATTGAATTCTTTGTGAGTGCGAAAGTTGTTCTTTAATGCAAAGTCCTAAATTTATGTTCAATCTTTTGAATTGAGTATGTAGACTATTTCTTCATGTGAGGGCACTTGTTTCATGATAGATAGCTGATGTTATTAATTTCTTTGAAAGATTAAGTGAGCAAAACTTAAATTTGATGAGTTAGTGTCCTTCATTGAGACTAGGATGTTAAAATTTTGTTATTTATTTGTATATTTTGCATAATGATTTGGAAGTGTACAAGATGTTTTGAATTTTTTGGATGGCCTGAATTGTTTGTATCAACCGAAGCAGTGGTACTATTTACTTTTTTATGAGCTTTAATGGTTGCTCGAGGACGAGCGAAAGTTTAAGTGTGGGGTGGTGATGATGAGGCCAAAATTACTTATTTTTAGTCATTATTTACCTCATATTTAATACTTTTATTTATCCATTTTGAACATAAATTTTATGGAATGTGCTAAATTGTGTATTTTATTTGTAGGATTAAATTGACGCGAAAATAAAAAGATTTGGAGCTCAAACATATTAAAAAGAAAAGATTACAGAAGAAAAATCAAGCACACAACTTAATGGATTAAATTGAATATAATAATATATATCATTATATACGCATATTGGCGAATTGCAATTCAATTGCAATTGAAAGAGCTGCCACAAGCTGCCACGTGGATAGTAACAATTGTTGAAGGCGGCCAGCAACGCACGAATCAAGTTTCCTTCTGGTTTTGGATTTCCTAATTTTATTTGGACTCAATTATTTTATTTGGACTCAATTATTTTATTTGGGTTTTTTCCTACCCTTATAAATATTTCATAAAATTAGGTTTTATATAACGTTTGATCTAGAGAGAAATAGAACCCGTCGTGGAGGTCAGAGAATTTTTGTTTAATCTTTTCTTCTATCACGACCCAAGCCTATGGCCTAACCGTGACATGGTGAATGAAAACACGAAGGGACCCAAACAAGCCTCTTAGCATATCAATCATACATCCTTGACCACGGAAGCAAAATAAACAACAACAAGAGACAATAAAAAGGGAAAACGGGACTAAGGGAAGTCTTTGATATCATAAAAATATAAGGAGTCAACCTTATAGCATAAATACATCATAATGTTCCAACAACACCTCTAAGCTTAGGACAGAGAGGGGGCCAAGACACTTTCCGGACTCACCTTCACAATATCATATGTTCAACATCAAGAAGTATTAGGAATAGCAACAGAAAAAGTAGATAGTGTCCCCGAACTTAGGTACTTACCAAGCTTTTCTTCGAATAATCTCACTAGCCACGTGGAGGATGATCAAGAGGAGCTCCAATTCATACATGGTGATATCATGTAGGCAGAAGTATGCGTTAGTACGTTTGAATGTACTAAGTATGTAGGATGCAATGCAACAAGACATAAACCAATATAGTCAAAATGCATACTAATAGGCAATACATAATCATAATCTCAATATGGCATACATGATCAATGCTTGAAACAAAATATATATGTAAATCATTCAACTAGCACAGAACGTAATACATATGTGGGAAGAGACATCAACCAGCATAGAATAAGACCAAGAAAGCTACGACTTGGAATCCCAATGATTACCCTTCATCGGTAAAGAGGTGGTCTACTTGCCAAGGTAAACCATACTTCACCTTATGGAAATATGACCTATTTCGTATAAAGTAACCTCTCCTTATAGGAACATGACCCATTCTGAAAAGGATTTCATAAGAAACTTCATCTTATGAGAACACGATCCATTTCGAGAAGAATCTCAAGAGAGAGTGTACTAAATAGATCCACTAGTAAAGCAAGGTAAAGCATACTCCTATGTTGGCACATAGTTTGAGGAAAGAGGGCATCCCCTCAATCCATTGGTGCTTAGCATAATCCCACGTAATAATTGAAATATTCATATCTTTAGTAACTTGTAATGTACATAGAATCATAACACGAGTAACTCTAAAATATCTTTGACCTCTAATGGTGACCCCAACTTTAAAACATAAGAACAGATCATCATCAAACATTACCCTTGTATTAACATCAAAGGGCTCATAAGAGGTAAAATTTTTGAAAGAGGACTTAATCAGCATTTCAACATCATTGATATTTTCATGAATTCAATACATCTTTTGAAAGCCCAAAATCATCATAAACTCACTTGACTCATAAATCATACAATAGATTATCAATAACTATAAGAATCCTTGAAAAGACATTTTATCAAACACTTGGTGGGTGTGCAATGCTAGTTCAAAATCATGCAATTCAAGAGAGAAATAATATGAGAAAACTCAATATAAATCAACCCACCAATATATCGTAAAACCCTCATGTAAGATACCTTAAAATTCATCACCAAATCTCATAATATATCATAGTTTCATAGCTAAAAACATACAATCTCAATAGACAAAACCAACATCGTATAAGCTTAAGATAGATAGACATGCATATTTAATCAACATTTCATAAAACCCCAGCATAACTTATAATCAAAATTCATAATAAGAGATACCCATAGATAATCCAACTTAAAAACATGAAATTTTCATAAAAATGGAGGTTGGGCACCATGGCTGAAAGGACCCAATGGTTGAAACCCATATACCTCAAACTTGATTTTTCTTGATGTAGAATTGAAGGAGACTTGATGCTTGAATGGAGTTTTTGAGATTCGAAATTATGCTTGAACACATGAATTTGGATGAAATATTTGGTTTAGTGTTAGAGAGGATTTTTAGAGGGTCTTGAGTGATATAGAGTTGTAAAATGGCTAACTATAGGTGTTTTTATGCATAAGCGGGCATGGGGCTATGACCCCAAGGCCCTAGGGCCAAAATAGAATTTCAGGAAAAAATTTACACTGTTCCGCACCCCTGGTGCGTCGTGGGTAGGGCATGGATCACCACTGAAAATTAATTTTTTTCGAAAATTATTTTTCGCTACGAGTCCTCAAAAATCGGGGTAATACCCATTTTCCTCTCAATTTTGCTCCTTGATCAATAATATGAAGTTGGATTTTTGATACTGCACACGAATTTTGAGATATATGAAAATTACAATTATGGGCATTTTTGAAGCACATTTTTAGGACATTTTTGGGCGTTTTAATATCTCCTCCTTCGGAACATTCGTCCCCAATTGTCAAAGAAATGTACATAAGAGATGTAATCATGAAGATTTCAGCCCAACATGAATGTAACAATGCACTTAAACATCGTTTTCAAAAATGTCAACATAAATGTCAAAAATCACCATAAACTTGTTACTATGAACATGAATACATGCAAAATGATATGAGGGATGAAACTTAAGATTTGAAATCATAGATAGGGCTTAATTTGCTATCTTAGTCTTGCATAGAATGAAAGACCTACAGATATTGACTCTTCATGTCCGTTCCGGCTCCCCAGTGACGCTTTCAACTTTGTTGGTTCCTCCAAAGAACATTGACAGAAGCTACATCTTTGTTTCTCAACCTCTTCACTTGCCTATCCAAAATCTCCTACTGGACCTCCTCAAAGGTCAAATTATCTTTTATAACACCCACAATATCAAAACGCACAATAGCACTTGGGTTACCTGTACACTTCCTCAATATAAACACATGAAAGACCGGATGAATCATACTCATATTAATGGCAACTCCAACTCATAGGATATCTTACCAGTCCTCCCCAACATTCTATAAGGACTCACAAACCTCGAGCTTAATTTCCCTTTCTTGCCAAACTGTACCACACCCTTCATGGGTGAGACTTCAAGTAAACCCAATTACTAACCTTAAACTCAAGATCTCTCCTTCTCACATCGGAATATGACTTTTGCCCACTTTGAGCCATCTTCAACCTTTCTCTTATCAACCTCACCTTCTCCAAAGCTTTCATTACCAAATCCGGTACAATCAAAGACATCTCACCAACCTCACCAAGGTACCTTCCCATAGTCTCTATCCATTCTCATGGAATCGGGAAGAATATAACAGGATGAATCACGAGCCTCTCTCAAAACCAACTCCCTCAAGTCACCAACATTAGGCACACATAATCTACCTTGGTACCTAAGGTACCATCTTCCTCTTAGGAGAAAACCTCCGCTCTACCATCCTTCACCAAGGTCCTCAAATTTAGCAAGGCGGGATCAAGGTCTTGTTTTGCCTTTACCTCCTCAATCAAGGAAGATTTAAAACCATCAACAACCACCTCACCTCCATTGTCAACTTCATCCAACCTAATCCCCAATCTAGCCAACCAGTAAACCTCTCTAGCCACCTCTTTTCCACCATCGTCAATATGAGCTAGACTACCCATAGACACCTTACTTAGAGTATCGGCCACAAAATTAGCTTTGTTGGGGTGATAATACACACTCATATCATAACCTTTAAGGAGTTCTAACCACCTTCTTTGTCTCAAGTTAAGACCTTTTTGGGTGAACATATATTGAGACTCTTGTGGTCGGTAAACACATCAACATGAACCCTATACAAGTAGTGATGCCAAATTTTCAAAGTAATTACCATGGCCGCCAATTCAAGATCATGGGTGGGATAATTATTTCTCATGCACCTTAAGTTGTCTAGAGGCATATGTTATCACCTTACCACTTTGCATCAGAACACACCCTAAACCAATTCTTGAGGCATCACAATAAACAACAAATCCTGTCAACCTTTCCAGTAGAGTCAAGCTAGGAGCGGAGCCAAGCTTATCCTTCAAAGATTGGAAACTCTTTTCACACTCATAGGTCCACATAAATTTCGTCTTCTTTTGGGTCAACTTAGTCATAGGGAAGCAATAAAAGAGAAACCATTTACAAACTTTCGATAGTAACTCGCCAAAACCAAGAAACTTCTAATGTCTGATATGGAGTCAAAGGTCTAGGCCAATTGCTAATCACCTCTGACTTCTAGGATCCAACTTAATACCATCACCCGACACCACAAGTCCAGAAAATGCAACCTCTTTCAACCAAACTCATATTTCTCATATTTTGCATACAATCTCTCCTCCCTCAAGATTTTGCAACATCACCTTAAAATGACTCACAAGCTCTTCTTCATGCAGGATATAAATCAATATACCATCCACAACTACCACACACATATCAAGGTAGGGTTCAAAGAACCTATTCATGAGATCCATAAAGATAGCCGCGACATTGGTCAAGCAAAAGTCATTGCCACAAATTAAAAATATCAGGAAGGACATCAAGATACTCATTAACCACCAGAACCGACTCACTAGGAAGGACTTTGGACTCAACATCCCTAACCCTCATAAGATGATAGAGACAACCCCTTAGAAATCAACTTTTGGGCTTTAAGGCAAGAAATAAATCCACCCTTGGCCAGTACATCACAACTTTCCCACTCAAGGATAGGTTTATTAGGGAATTGAAATTTAACCCTACAGGTTCTACAATCAATAGAAGTATAATATGCACGCAACCAATTCATCCCAAGAATGACATCAAAATCCACCATATCTAATTCAAAAAAATCACAAGGTAAGATTTTATGCAAAATGAACACGGGATAATTCCTATAGACTCTCCTAGCAACAATAGACTCACTAACGAGGGTAGACACTTCATAAGGTTCACACAATAATTCGAGACTAACATGAAGCTTTTGGCAACAAAAGGAGTAATAAAAGAAAGAGTGGCACTCGGGTCCATCAATGCATACACATCAAAATCAAAAACATTTACTATATCTTTGGAGCACTATGCCAAGTCTAGTGACCTCTAAAGGGGTATGGTTGCGCACGCCAACGGTCATTCTCATAGTCCTTAGTAACCCATGGACAATGTCTGGACTTATGATCCTTTGCACGACACTCAAAATATGCACTTGAATCGGCCAAATAAATCTCTTGAATGGTGCTTACCATATTTGCAGCACTGAGGAGAAGCTTAAACACTAACACCCTTACCCTTCCTTTGAACATATGGAAAGTAACTAATCTTATGGTCCATCGTGCCACATCCAAACCATGCACACGTGTTCCTCAAACATGTATCGTAATGATTTCTCTCATATTTTGGGCACCCAGGATAGGTCATCCCACTATTGCCATTGGGCTTAACATATGGGAGCCTCCCTTCAACTTGCACACTTCTTCTCCCTTCCTTTGAGGCCATCGGGCAACTCATCTTATTCCCAACACCGCCACACTTGAAGCAATCAACAATCCCCTCCAAACACTTCCCTTAATGTTTATTACCACACCTTGACAAGTGGCAAAAAGGGGTCCTTTTCTTTGGGTACTTGGGCACCGATAGTCTAGTAGGAGATAAAGCACCCTCAATTCAGGTCTTCTTGGCCTTTTTCTCCCCCCTCTTGTCATTTGAGCTCTTGGGGGTGCCCATCGTTTGGTTAAGTTGCGTGGTCACAACTTTGGCCAATATCCATAGGGCATTGCAAACCTCCGCATTGGAAATATCGTCATCCTGAATAACCTAAGACGTTCTGAAATATAATGGTTAAGAATCAGGAATAAGTCTTAAGGGGACTTAACTCTATCGCACGATATAGATCATGAAAAAGTGAAATATTTCCTAAAATGCCTCAAAGCCTCTTACTCATAGTTATGGCGCACTTCACAATCATGAATAAAACTCTAATCGAAATGGTGTGTTGGATTTCGAGTACCATTAACAATCTAGTGCTCTGATACCAAGTTTATCACGACCCAAGCCCAGGGCCTAGATGTGACACGACAAATGGGAATCTGAAGGAACCCAAACAAGCCTCTTAGCATATCAATGCACATCCTTGGTCGCGAAAGAAAAATAAACATCAACAAGAGATAATTAAAAGGGAAAACGGGACTAAGGGAAGTCTTTGATATCATAAAAACATAGAGAGTCAAGCTTATAGCATAAATATATCATAATGTTCCAACAACACCTCTAAGCTTAGGATAGAGAGGGGGCCAAGACACTTTCCGGGCTCACCCTCACAATATCATATGTTCAACATCAAGAAGTGTTAGGTATAGCAAGAAAAAGTAGATAGTGTCCCCGAACATGAGGACTCACCAAGCTTTTCTTCGAATAATCTCACTAGCCATGTGGATTATGATCAAGAGGAGCTCCAGTTCCTACATGTTGATATCATGTTGGCAAAAGTGTGCGTTAGTACGTTTGAATGTACTAAGTATGTAGGATGCAATGCAACAAGACATAAGCCAAATATTCAAAATGCATAGTAATAGGCAATAGATAATCATAATCTCAATATGGCATGCATGATCAATTCTTGAAGTAAAACATGCGTGTAAATCATTCAACTTGCATAGAACCTAATACATGTGTGGTAAGAGACCTCAACCGACATAGAATAAGACCAAGCGAGCTACGACTTGGAATCCCGATGATCAACCCTCATCGATAAAGAGGTGGTGTACTTGCTAAGGTAAGTCATACTTCACCTTATAGGAATATGACCCATTTCGTATGAAGTAACCCTCGTTAAGGGAACATGACCCATCTCGAAAAGGATTTCATAAGAAACTTCACCTTGTGGGAACACGACCTAATTCGAGAAGAATCTCAAGAGAAAGTGCACTAAATGGATCCACTAGCAAAGCAAGGATAAGGTATACTCCTATGTTGGCACATAGTTTGAGGAAAGAGGACATCCCCTCAATCGATCGGTGCTAAGACAAATCCCACAGAATAATTGAAATATTCATATCTTTAGTAACTTGTAATGAACATAGAATCATAACACGAGTAGCTCTAAAACATCTTTGACCTCTA
>JAOTQR010000092.1:10168163-10192104 GCA_025774065.1 Solanum ossicruentum
AAAAAATTAGAACAATAAAAATAAAAAGAATTTAAAATAATCAAAATAAAATAAATTAAAATGAAAATATATAAATAAAATAAAAAAATTAAAAAGTAATCAGCATGTAATTACACCATGTAATTACACCATGTAATTACCTGCAATTCACAGCCTCCTCTTGTGAATTGGAAAGTATAATTACACTCAGTCAATTACACTTAATTACCTGTTGACTATATAATTACTTGTCCAACCAAACAGCACAGACAGTGTAATTACACCTAATTCCATCAAATTCAATTACTAGGGTATCCTTTCAAACAGACTCTTAAAGAGTGTGCATAACAAGAATTATGTTATGTTTCAACTTTTAAGCTGTTAAGAGGAACACAGATAGAATTGTGATTTTCGTCCAACTTCCTTTCCTATTTTGAGGCACAGAGAGAGAGAGAGAACAACATCTTCAATCCTTCCTTCGATTTTGATTTGTTTTTCTGGTTTTGATTTGATATAAAATTTTAAAAAGTGAAGACAAATTCAATTTTTTTCTTTTTGAAAAAGGTAATAACATAAGAACACTCTCGAATCTTGTAATCTTAAACTAAAAATATATAAAATAGATCAAAATATTCTTTAATTTTGTCATCCAAGTCGTATTAAAAATTGAAATTAAAGAGTTGTCATAAAAAAAAGTGCCTACAATTTTTTCTGAAATAGACCTAGAAAGTATGACGGACAAATTTAAAAGGAGAGAAAGTAATATACTTGGAGTTTGTGACCCTAAAATTTCTGAGAAAGTCAAGAAGCAAGCATTGTGTTAGGCAACTAAGTTTAAATTGTCTGACAAAGCTATTTAATCTACACTGTTTACCAAAATATACAAAATATTGGATGCAATTGGCACTCTCATCAAGTAGTCATGAAAATTGGACGGATTGGTCAAATGTGAGCAGATCATAATGGGTCAAAATAATCAATGGTGAAGCTCCAATTTAATTCAAATTTGTTTGAATCAAAATGAGTTGGGTTAACACAAATTGGGTAAATGGCTATAGAGCGGATCAAGACTCAACTCCATCAAACTCTTACTAAGTTTTATTTATTTTATTTGTTCTTTTTCAATATTATAGTACTTCATTAAACTATATATTTTTTATATAGACTATATAAAACATATCAAATTGAAAAATAATATTTTTAAAATATTTTGACAAAATCTCTTGAATCAATTCGGGTTACATATCAACTAAATTTTAAATGATTAAAATAAATTGAATTGAGATAATTTGAGTTAATAAATAAACAAATTATTAACTCACCAAAACTTCAGGACAGTTTTTAATTTTGTCACCCCTATCGATCCGGCCTAGGATTTTGTTTTTTTCCCCAGCAAAATACTCCACTTAGACTGACTTTCCTCAACCACTTTATGACTTTAGTTCATTTGAAGATTCATGTATAAATTTCGTCATTTTCTAGTCTCTCTTTTGATCCACTTTCATGGGTCTCCTAGTTAAACATTATATGCGTGACTCTCTCTCTCTATAAGTTACATTGTCATGGACAACCGACTTTACATATAGGTGAGAACTGAGAGTATCATTGCTTCTTCTGTAGGATGTCCATATAGAGTTTTCGTAGTCTTGAACGTATCTTTCTTTTGGCTTGATAAATATGGAGAGGAGAGAGTCCATTTCTAAATTGAATACATGTTTTCTTCTCTAACATTTTATGATTAACTGTGCTGTAAAAATTGTCTTATAATTAGCAGGAGTTGCGAGAAATTAGGACGAAGGCACTTATTCTTGTTGGAGGTTTTGGTACCAGGCTGAGGCCATTAACTCTTAGTGTCCCAAAGCCTCTGGTTGATTTTGCCAACAAGCCCATGATTTTGCATCAGGTAAAATTCCTAATTATCCTCATTTATTTAACGTCTTAGGGATATCAAATCTCCTCATAGAAATGCGCCTTTTAAGCAGATTCCTGATATTGCTTTCTATCATTTTTGTTGATTATTTGAATTTTGACAACTTCAGCTCACTATTCCATTTTGGACATTATATTAGATAATGGGACTTGGCATACCTTGTCTGTCACCAAACATTTTCAAAATTGTATTTCTCTCTGACCCCAATCCTGTCTGCCTCATTTATAGTTTCAGGTGTCCTAAGGCCTGGAATATCTAGGGCTTAATCACCCCTGCTTCTGCTAGGGCATGATCCTAAGGCGAATGGAAAACCTAAAGAAAGAATTCACCTGTGCCTTGCCCACGTTCTATACGTTCTCCTTTCCTTTTTGCTGGTGAAAAAACAATTGTGCTCTTATTAAGCATTTTGTATGTTAGATCGAGGCTCTCAAGGCTGTTGGAGTGACTGAAGTGGTCTTGGCTATTAACTACCAGCCGGAGGTCAGCTTCTCTCCATTAAACATCGTAAATGTATAACAAGCAACTAAAAGAGTGTGCAAATGTTGTTTGTTGCAGGTGATGCTGAACTTTCTGAAAGAATTTGAGACAAAACTAGGGATTAAGATTACATGTTCTCCAGAAACAGAACCACTTGGGACTGCAGGTCCCCTCGCTTTGGCTAGAGACAAGCTGGTTGATGATGCTGGTGAGCCATTCGTTGTTCTTAACAGTGATGTTATCAGTGAATATCCTTTCAAGGAGATGATTGAATTCCACAAATCCCATGGAGGTGAGGCTTCTTTAATGGTGAAAAAGGTGGATGAGCCTTCCAAATATGGTGTTGTTGTCATGGAAGAATCCACTGGCCAAGTTGAGAGATTTGTGGAAAAGCCTAAGTTATTTGTTGGCAACAAGATCAATGCTGGCATTTACCTGCTGGACCCTTCCATTTTCCCGGGTTTTGGATGGATGTTGGACAGCCAAGGGATTACATCACTGGTCTCAGACTCTACCTGGATTCTTTGAAGAAGAGATGTTCACCAAAACTGGCATCAAGTTCTCACATTATTGGAAATGTCATAGTGGACGAGACTGCCAAAATTGGGGAAGGATGCTTGATTGGACCAGATGTTGCGATAGGCTCTGGTTGTGTGATTGATTCTGGGGTTAGACTCTCTCGTTGCGCTGTGATGCGTGGAGTTCATGTTAAGAAACACGCATGCATCTCAAGTAGCATCATTGGTTGGCACTCAACCGTTGGACAATGGGCTCGTGTTGAGAATATGACCATTCTTGGAGAAGATGTCCATGTTTGTGATGAAGTTTACAGCAATGGTGGAGTAGTCTTACCACACAAGCAGATCAAATCCAGCATCCTAAAACCAGAAATAGTGATGTGACGTTATTTCTTGCGCTAGGAAACAATTAAGTTATGTGTATAGTTTGTTCAAAATGTAATTTGCTTTTCCTTTGTTTGATTGGTTCTCAGTTTCATCTTCAGTTGTAATAGTATGGGAAAGTTGAGCTATGTAAGGTCTGTAATTTCCAATGTACATACAAATAAAGAATTCTAATAGTTGGATAATAAGCTGAGTATGATTTATGCTACAATCTTGTATCTATGATGACTTTTCCTTAGTCCCTATCCCATACTTCTTGTTGCTTATGATGTTATTAGCTTGGTGGTGAATCCTAAGCCCCTTATTTCCCATAAAGTGCGTCCTATGTCCTCTTTCCTTAGAATTGTTTGTTGTGATTGAATGGTGGAATTCCGTATCCTTTTACTCTATAGAGTGAGTCCTAGCCCCTAATCCCCTAGAACTACTTGATAATTAGTCAATTTATGTTTTGTCATCAATGATGTACTTATGTATCCTATGAGGCTTGTTTGGGGAACCATTGTGTTTCTCATTCACCATGTCATTCCTAGGCCCTAGGCTTGGATCGTGACAGAAGTCCTAGCAATACTAATCAAAACGCAACATCACGAGTAGAGAATATTAGCTAAAACACAATATAGTGCAGGGAAAATATGGCAAATAGGCATATAAATATGCTCAAGATCACCAAGTATTAGAGTTTGACCACATTCGAAGACAAAGTCCTCTTAGGTAGTTCTATATCCACACGAAGAGTCTCAAATAATAAGTTGTTTATACAACAAAGAACCTATTCCTATCAAGTTACATCCATACAGCTCTTTAGTTTGTAATATCTAGTTTTCTTGGAGTAGATCAAAGATAGGTTCTTGATTACGTTGAAGATTGCAGTAGGTGTGGTCTTTGTTTATTTTAAGGGACTTCGTTGACCAAAGTAAGGTCATTAATATTGAACGGGCAAAGGCAGAATAGTTACGAAGGCTTCTTTAGGTGTTATAAAGGCAAGTGGGCTAGAGTTTGGAACAAGATTTTTAGAAAGTCCTACAGCAGGCAGTGGTTTTTGACTCTGTGAGAAAGGTATTTTCCACGTAAATTTCTATGTTGATTTATATTTCACAATTCACTTTCGTGCATAATTTCCCAAAGAACTTGATTCTTTAAATGTTTAGGTCACTGGCTCACAGCCAAGCTAACCCACTAGATTCTCAAGAACCTGATGATCACATGAACAACAATAATTGTCCTGCTCAACTCACACAAGTAGTGTACCCTAATTAAGATTTTCAGCTCAAAAAAGGTCTCCGAATTGGCATGATTTGTAATGTGAAACGCTTTAAAACAAGGTGCAAATTGTATGTGTATTAACAAAGAGGATTTTTCAGAGCAAATAGTTGAAACATAATAAGGTAAAAATAGCTATAGTTTGCTATAATTATAATTTGTAGCTACATATTATATGAGAGAGGCGAGCGAGATCGAGAGAGGGAGGAGAGAGGCGAGCGACAGAGGGCATAGAGTGGAGAGAGGCGAATTCTATTTGTATTTATATTTGTAAAATTGTATGTGTATATTTGTCAAATAATTGTATATGTGTAACTAATATACATATGTATTTGTATATCTGAAAAGCGAGATTGAGAGAGGGGGGACGAAGATGAGCGAGATCAAGAGAGGAAGGAGAGAGGCGAGAGAGAGAGTGCAGAGATACGAATTGTACATGTATATATCTGTAAAATGATTATATATATGGAACTGATATACATATGTATTTGTATATTGGCGAGATATCAAAGAGAGAGGGGAGAGAGGAGAGAAAATAACAACAAAACTCTAAATATAACTATATATTGTAATTTTTTCAAACTATGATGATATAATCTGAATATATATCATATGTCCGCCTAGATACATTGCCCATTAAGAAACCATTTAAATCAACCTAAGGACGGACAGCTACCAGATCTTTTTCTTTTGCACTTGTAATAAAAGAAAAAAGTACAATAACTGAAATTACACAAAAAAAATATTGTGGGTAAGGTTTAAAAAAAAGTTGAAAAAATAGTTGTAAGAGCTGCACAATGAAGAAGGGACCAAGTGTCAAGAACGTGAATAAAGGAACTCGTTCCAAGTGTCAGGCAATCCAGGGAGGCACCAATGGATACAATCAGCATAAGTTGCAGGATCAGGCGTTAGCATTTTTCCTTGACGAATTGTGTGGACTGATGTATGTCCATCTTTTATGTACTCTGACAATGTCGTAATGTTGAGAAAGTAAACTGGAGTTTTCATGGATCCAGTCACATTTGTTGCTATCACTAACAACCTCCTGTCTGTTCCAACATTTAATGGCATTGAGGTGTTCAGTATTGGGGCTGTCTCTTTCGCGCATTTTATTCCACCAGGATTTTCCCAATCTAAGCTCCTGTTTAATTAAATTTCAGCCATTTGAACTAAAGAATTAGTACATTTATGGTTATTGTCAACAAAGATTTAAAAGAAAAGGGTGTGGTTTCATGCTCATGAAGAAGACTTGAGTGCGATGGGGATCTATATATTTATCGACCCACTGGGACCAAGTTGTCAAGACTCTCTGATAAGCCATTGGTCTGTCTATCTCATCATATTCATCGAATGATCCTCGTCTGTTGGGTAGGAAACACAACATTACATGCAATAATTATTTTTCATTTTACAACTTAAACTAGATTGAGAGGTAGAATTTTTCATTTGTTTCGTATGAGTTATGTTACTCACAAAATTTTCATAGAGAAAGTGTTTATGTGTTGAAGATGAGATAGTCCACATTCTTCCAGTTGTTGCCATGCTTCTTGGTAGATTCCGGCATAATGATTCTATTCAAGATGCTATGCATATTTGGATCATCCGAGTTCGACTCCACCAGAAATGGAGCCCAGTAAAATTCCACCATGGCATTGTAATCCTACATATATTCATATTAATTAATTAATATTAAATGACAGAAAAAGAAAAATTTAATACATTACACTAAAGCTCAATTTTTCAATAGTTCCAACCACTATTACAAACTTTCACCTATATTAGGTGTAAAAAGGCTTGTACCATCTCTCATGTGGTGGTGACGGTGATGTGTCTAACTAATTAAGATTATTTATTAAGCAACAGGACATCATTAAATTGACTAATTCAGATACTACAATTAAAACTATCTTTTCGATTTCATTTTAGTTCTCATAATATAATTTTTAAGAAAAAATAATAAAAAATATTATTTGTCCAATATTATTTTTTATAGATGGTCAAATTTTTATCCATATATGTGACTTTTATTTCAAAAATAATTAATGCTAAAGTAAAATTAAAAAAATATGATTAATTTTGGAAAAATATAATTAATTGACAATGATTCTGAAACTAATATTTTTAGTATATATCACAACTAAAATGAGATGAAGAGTACACTAATTCATGCTTATTTGGAATAATTAATAAATTAATTAATGAAGTAATATTGGAGTGTTTGATTAATACTCACTTTATTCACTATTAGATGTCAAATTTTGACATAGCACACCTATTAAGAAGGCAATGATTAATATGGTAAAATTATATTAATTTATAGAAGTATTCATAAAATCATGATTCAAGTTACTATATAATTAATGTATTCTATTAATACAATGCAACTTTTTTTTTTTTTTGGTTGCATTCAAGTAAAAACTTTTGGAGGGAAACAATGTAAATTTTTATTTCAAGTACAATTTTTAATGACAATTGAAAATTTTCCACTAAAACATATCATTATAAAAAATCCTCTAATTAAATAAGAAATCAAACAATTATGAACACAAAATTGAATCAGTGAAGTGTAGTGGATTAAATAGATTTAAATATCTCTGTTAAATCGGATGATTTTTATGGTGTTACACAATATATATTCAATCCCAATATTATTATTGTTCATCATCTGACTCTAATTTTAATTCGAGTGATCCAATACATGAGCCTTCTGAAGTCAATAAATTACATTTGATCTAAATACTGACCCAACTACTTCAACTGAATCTTCATTTTTTTTTTCTAAATTTTTTATATCAATAACTTTTAAATCTTTAATCAATATAAGTGAGTCCACTAATTTGATTTTTTTAAGCTTCAAGTATATTTTTTGTATTTTTACTCATTTCTTAGAGTATAAAAATTGTTTAATTTCTTTTTCATATAAACTTAATTGAATTGGGGTGTTTGAATGAATTATGTCATTTTCTAAGTTCCTAGGTACTCCAAGGATGACTCGGTCATTGGATATATTATATATATAAAAAAAGTTCAACAATTTTCAAAAAGATTAACTTGATAAGTATATTAGGGGTAAAATAAATGTTAACACCCAATTTTTTTCCTCCATAATATGAATTAACTATTGAACTTTTGATTTGGACAATTTTGAAATAATTGATTTTTAAAATACGAAAATATTTTTCAAATAAATATCTTTTTATTTTAAGAAGTATTATTTTGAAATTAATTTGAGTATTTCAGATTGATAATATTCAAAAAGCTCTTAAAGTATTTTATATTGATTCGCCTTGTAATCAAAATATTCAATTGATTTACATTTAATTGACTAAAATTATTATTGAATGGCCAATTTTGAAAGTCAAAATTCACATTCCCTTCGGACCAAATTTGAACCCAAAATTAGCCTAAACCCAATCCATTTCTTTGGCCCAATACCCTCAAATCCGGCCCAAACCCCTTTTATTTTCAGCTTATAGATTTCATACATACATATACGCGCGGGTGGGGGACACGCGCCCCTAATTTTTCTTTTTTGTCCTCATTTCTCCTGCACGCGTTACATTTTCTTGCCCTTTCCATTCTTCTTCTTCACCAACGCATAAACCAGACGAACCCACCCCAAAAATCCAAATCCCTCAACGATTCCCTCCTCCAATTCCTACTTTACGTGGCTCATCCTTGTTGCCCTCAGTACGAAGCCGTTGGAGAGCATTTCTAGGTGTTGAAATCACACCCCTTCTCCATGTTATCAACGGATAATTCCTCAAATCCGTTGAGGATTGTTAGGAAATTTGAGATTCCCTTATCCTCTTTGAAGAATTTGAATTCGAAAACCCTACAATCCGCCCCCAATTTCCCCATTTTGGCGTCTCATTTCCCTCCCATTTAACCCTAATTTTGGGGCTATATAATCTCCTTTCATCACAATTTGATGGAGAGCCGTTGGTCATCATGGAAACTGTAGTAAACCTCACAGTCATTCTCAATCTGAAAAAACCCTACAAAAACCTTCAATCAATTTTGAAGTTAGGTCGACCCAGACGAATGTTGTAACTAGATTTTCGAAGTTAAGGAACACACGAACAAGCTTCCGTTGGTGGTGAAAAACTCTCTCCCAGCTCGTTGAAATCCCAGTTCCTGCTCTCAGAAAGATAATACTCTAATTTGTTCTTCTTTCTTCTGTTTCAGTCTCATACATGGTGTTTGATTGTGAGATCAATCTTGAGGTTACATTAAAATCTTCATGTTTGTGTTTGGTTGCCTCGAGTTGTTATGTCATGACTGGTTGACACCATGATATTTTGTCATTAGTCTGTTAAAATGTTTTCGAATTTGTTTTGAGTGTCGATGGTCTAGGTTAAGTGTTGATTTCATGTTTCTTGATCAATGTTTGTGTTTGTTTAGTCACTACTTTTTGTTAAGTAGTACTTAATATGATTTTTTCTCACTTCTCTTTTGATAGTTAAGCCTGTGAGCTTGAGTTTTCTGCCGAATGATCTCGAACCATTGAGTATATGTTCTGAAGTCATTCCCCATCTTGTTTTCTGTCCCCAAACCCCTGTTCAGTATGTATCAACCACATAAATGTTCTCGGATGATGTCTAACTATGTCCTCTGGGTTCGTTTGGCATGTTATGCCTTGTTTTTTGTATCGGTTTTGTATCTCTAAGATGCAGTCAGTTTGCTTTGGCGAGTACAACTTAGTCAACATGTTGTTAGATCGTTTTGCTCCTTATATTTGACTGGTTCCTCCCAAAATCTGAGCTTTATAGTCAAGGATAGTTATACGAGTTCACAAATGTTAAAATTTTAGGTTCACTTAAGCTCTTACTTGTGTTTGTTTCTTCTTACTTACCATCTTTTGAAATGTTTTAGCCTGTCTAAGATTACTGACCATGTTTCAGTAGAGGTCATCGCTATGTTTATTGGCTGAAGTGCTGCATTAGAAGATTACTGTAAAAAAGAAATATGGCTTCACATCTTTTTCATCTCTGGAATCATGTTTGCTATTTAGTGTCATTATGTGGCTTTAAATGGTAACAAAGTATGCTTCATTTTCACTTGAGCTTGTGTTAAGACATTTCTTTGAAATCTGACTTTTCCAGTGCCTTAAAAGGATCAAATCTACTTAGTGAGATAATGTAGTAGTTGATTTTCATCTATTTGTAGCTATATACTAGGTGTTCTTTGAATCTGGTGAAGTAAGGACTGATTTGCTGGGTTACAGTATCTGTGGTTGCTTAATCAACTAACTTATCTCTCTCTCTCTCATTTGAAAATCCCTCCTTACTCATTTTCTCTTTATTGCACCTTTCCTCTTTTAAAGCTAAAAACTAGGATATAGTTTACTGATGGAGACCCCTTTTCCTTCTAATTTCTCATTTCTAGTAAGGTAATTTCATCTTTTGTCTATTTTGAGCTTCAATTTCGGATTATGCTTTGGTGTTGGTTCGTGTTTTGTTTGAATCTTCTACTCATTTAAGGTTTGGTTCTTTTTGGCGTGTGACTGAGTTTTGTCAATTTCAGAGCAACAATTTTTCAAGCAGGAAAGTTGGTTTGGCTTCGTTTAAGTTGAATCTGATTATATGAATATTTTTCTCCCTTTCCTTGTCTGGATTATTTAGTAGCGTATATACACCTCTATATTAACATATCTTCATATTGAGTATTTTTGAGTTATTTATGTATTTTTACTTGTTTTGTTGCATGTGAATTCCTTCCGAGTCCGTGGGACTCTTTTCTTGCATTTCGAGTTAGGATAAAACCCAACTTTCTCCTTCGAGTCGGCTCTACAGATTCACAACAGAAAAGAAGTTGCCAAAGGTCTCTAGGAAATAGTATACAGGGATATACACTTGCATACACAGTGATACAGAGGTGAAAATGTGCTAAAATGCCCCAATTTTGAGCAGTTGATCCAGGGCCAAAGGCTCAATCTCAAGAAGAAGCGCATGTATTGTCTTGGAATTGATATACAGGTTTTGAGGAGCAGGAAATCTGTGTTTATACACACATATACGCATATATACGTTGTGTATACACAACAACACAGGCTAAAAGGGGCAAAAGAGCCCAATTCAGGCAGCAGCAAGGACTAGGGGGTAAGCAGACCCAAACTTCTAGAAATTAGGACAGGTTTTGAGTTTGAGAATTGGGCCTGCCAAAAAAGCCTAATTTTATTTTTCTTTGTCTCTTATATTTATTTGTTGTGATATTGTTTTACACTAACAATAATTATTTGTTTATGATTTTGTCTTAATAATCTAAGTTAATTCCCCAAAAGTTAGTCATTTGTGTTGTTCTATTTAAATTTGATTTTGCAGTTCTTTAATTCGAAAAATGCACGTCTAGGTCTTTAACACTTAGTCATTGTTAGTTTAAGTTTTAGAAACCCAATTTCTCTTTTATTTTAAAGTAATCAAATTGAATGTGGCTAGATTTCAAATTTCAATTTTTAAGCATTGGTCTGTATTTCGAAGTTAGTCAAATGAGTGTAAATCGTCGACCAATCGCGAGTTACCAGTCGTTTTGAGTGATTAATTTCTTCTAAAAAATGAAAATTGAACCTTTATCTATTTATCTGAAATTTTGAGATTTTTTTTGTTAGAGTTTTAAAATTCTTTTTAAAATTTTCTTAATTTCTTTAAAAAAGTAAGGTGTTGACTCTGTTTCCTTTTTTCCTCGAAAAATTGGGTTTTTCTTTTAAATTAATTTTTGTTTTAACTAATTTTTCCTTAAAAAATTATTTTTACGATTAACAGAAATGACGACTTCGCTGGAGACTTAACTAGGTTCTAACGATAAGATTTGACTTCTTTGACTACTTGGAATATTATGTATTTGAGCTTTATTTGTTTAAATTTGAATATTAAATTGTCATTGCATGCATAGCATTTTTCATCATCCGGCATTTTTTGTTTTCCACTTAAATGTCGATTATGCGGGTCGCAGCTATTTAATCCAATATTTCCATTAGGGTATCCTGGTGAAATGACTTGATCTTATGGGATCAACGATTGTTAACTTTCCCAGCCCAGGTTGTTCACTTGGGTCACCGGTCCACCATCAAATTAAATCTACTTTTAATCCACCTAGACTAGAGCGATACCAAAACCTTGTATGAGCATTGGCCTGAGATAACCCAACACGTAAGACGTGTTGGGCCCATTAGAAAGATCACCTTGAGTCCAAAGTGGCTCTCGACCGAAATGGACGATCATATTTATGTGTTTAAATTTGAAGATTATATATATTATTTGTCGAACCATTGTCTCTCGAGTTTGGTGATTTATTTTAATAGCTTAGTTTTAGACAAAGTTGGATCTTCACGAGGTACTATTTCATCCGAAGACGTTCGGGAATCTCAAGAAGTTCAAGAAGAAAGATTTATTTGAAAGCTTAGTTTAGTGTTGTACCCCTGCGTGGGACCAATTATTTATATCCCCTTTTGCTATGTATCCCTATTCTATTTATTTATAAAATTGTAATATTTTTGGGGCAATGAAACGTTTCAAATGGTGTATACATCCTTCAAATCGTTAGGCCTACCCTTGGCGTAAAGGGTCACATATATATTAGAATGTGTTATATTTCTTTTATATGCTAAATTCTATGTAATTTGTTTTATTCGCATTGTTTAGCTTATGTGTTAAATACATATGTTTTGCCTCGAACATGATTGGTCCATTATTCCATTCCCCAAATCTTAAGAATATATTTTGAACCTTTCTAAAACACTTTTGAGTCCATTGACAAAAACACTTAAAATCACACCTTATGTTCAATTGGTCATCATCATTCAAATTCATGTTGACCTTGTTTTTCTTGAAAAATAATTTTCATCTCAAAATAAGCTAGAATTACCAAAGATTCCATCTGTTTCAAATCAAACACTGTTATACCCAGTTAAGCCTTCCAGAAAGTTAGTTTATGAACGTTTTATTCAAATCGCGTAACTTAATCATTACAATCTGATAAATGATCAAATTTTGTCCATTTGTTCGTTCTTCTAAAACCTCTCTTTCTTCGGATTTTGGATTAATCTGTTTAGGCAAAGCAAATGTTATTTGTTATTTTGATTGATTATTACGATTGATGAACTAATTTTTTACCTTTTGAGTTTTTTTTCTTTTACAAAGAGAAGAGAAATTATTTGTGTTGGTTATCAAACTTGCTCGCTTCAAAAGAAAATTTTTTTTTCGAGTTTCCACTGGCAGAATATTCGTATTTCACACGGTCTAAGGCCAAGAACGTTGCTACAAACTCATCATTTCTTACTTGCACTACTAAGAAAGTTCGTTCAAAAATGGACTTTAGTTTGATCAGTACGGTCACATCATCTGAATTCCTTGCTTCATCTGTCGCGGCTAGCCCTAGTACGGGAACAGAATCACACTTGGAAGTCATTGCTCGTCTAGAACAACAAGTTGCTGAATTAAGTCTCATGGTGATACAGTACCAAAGATGCTTTCCAGAACCTACCTCCAGATGCTCGCCAAAAAGATTATGTGATACCTTCGCTCCGACCTCAAATGAATGTGATCAAGGAAATCCTTTTGCCACTTCAAAGCACTTCATTCACTCGTCCAACTCAGGATGTTCCCTTTGTCTACACCCTTGCTCCTCCAAAGGCTCCATCTATGATACATCATGCTCCATCAGTGTACATTTATGTTAATGCTCCACCCGTTACCAAGATTCTAGGATTTTGCCATCAAGATTTTGATCACTATGTTGAAGTTGAAAATGATGCGAAAGTTGTTGATGTTGAAACAATAAACAGGAAGATGAAAATCTTGGAGGATGCTATGAGAGACCTTCATAGACTCAATGATAATCAAAGTGTGAGATACGAAGAGTTGTGCACATTCCCTGATGTTAAGCTACCACCTGGTTACAAGATTTCAAAGTTTGAAAAGTTTGATGGATCGGAAAATCATTTCTTTCATTTGAAAGTCTATTGTGAAAAGTTGATTGGAGTTGAAAGTAATGAAGGGATAAGAATCAAATTGTTCAATCAAATTCTTATTAGAAAAGCTTTGGAATAGTACTCCAAGCAAGATTAAATGGCGCACTTGGGATGATTTGACCAATGCTTTTATGGATCATTACAAGTTTCATGTTGAGATCACTCCTGAAAGAATCTCCATTACAAAGCTAAGGAAGAAAATCTACAAAATGATTTTAAGAATATGTCATACGTTGGAGAGAAGAGGCATCTAAGATACATCTACCAGTGGAAGAAACAGAGATGATCACCTACTTCATTCAAGCTCAAGACCCAGAATACTATGAACGAATGGTGACAATTGGTGGAAAGTCATTTGATGAAGTTATCAAAGCTGGAGAAATGATTGAGGATGACCTTAAAATAGGGAGAATTACAAGTTTGATATCTTCTCAATTCAATAACAGAGCCTTCCAAACTGGTTCATTTGGAAATGGAAGAAGAAGAAAAAAGAAGTTATGGCAGTAATGGCTCGGGGATCTACCTCATATCATCATGTACCACCTCCAGAATATCCTAATGCATAGTACCATGTCTACAACTTGCAAGTAGCACGTCATGCTCCATGATCAACGCAAAACAATGCACCTCATCCCAATTTCAAGAGAAAACCTCATCGAGTCTTCACTCTATTGGAAGAATCATTAACTGTTCTTTTCGAGAGGTTGAAGATAGCAAGATTACTCCGCCCAGTAGAAGCTAAGGTTGTTAACACTTCAACTATTTGGTATGACAAATAAGCATTGTGCTTATCACTCAGGGGTTGCTGGGCATGTACTAAAAAGTATATCACCCTTAAGCACAAGATTCAAGATTTGATTGATAACAAGGAAGTTGAATTTGCACATGCTCCTAATGTGAAAAAAAATCTACTTCCTGAGGACAAAGAGTAGTTAGTGGCGAAATCAGTTAAAGAAGAAATGACATTTGCTAAAGGTCATGTTTTGGCACCTTCCAGTCCTGCATTTGAAGTTCAGTGTTTCCTTTCCTCATAATCGCATTTTATTGTTTTCTATCTTTTGTAATAACATATTGTGGTTTCATTTCCTTTGTAATGTTCTTCTTTTGTATTCTGAACTACGGTTGACCTGATTTTCCTAGTGGAATACGTAGGCGACTTTTATTGATTTCAATCCCATTATCTTTAAAAATCTCAATTTTTCTTTTATCTTGGAACTATATTTGACCTGATTCCTGCCTCAGCAAGATACATAGGCACCACACCGGCTCGTTCATATTCCCCATAATATTTTCATTCCTCTTTATAATGAAAATTGGGACAGAATTTTGAGAGGATCTCAAAATTCCTTAGAAGAAGACTTTCTCCAACAAGTCAGAGTTGGATGGACATTAAAGTTTCAACTGGGGCAGAGTTTTTGAGGTTCTCTCAAAAAATCAATCAGAAACTATAAGAAAGTTAAGACTTCTTCTGTGTTCTAAACTAGGCAGAATTTTTGAGGAGGACCTTCAAAAATTTTATCAGACATGCATTTTAAGACAAATTTAGCGTGCAAATCAGATGGTTGACAAGCATCAAGATGGCAAGGCAAAACCAACATAGATTGATCTCTCAAAACTAAGAATGTTTCTTTGAATGCAAGCACTATAAAGTCGTAAGGCATAGTTAGACCCATAATGACCTCGTCATGATTTAGATGACTTCTACTTTTGCTCGTTTTCTAGATTTATTCTCAGTCCTCTATTCATTTCCTAAATTTCTTTGTATAACACATTTTTCTAATATTACAGATAATATAATCTGGTACAATGGCCAAGATTACAAGATTTCATCCAAACCAATACAAGCGGAACAAAATTCACTTTTCAACTTATGCTTTGTTATGTCATTTACTTTGATAAGTTAATTTTGTTACTACTCAAATTTGAACTTTGCAGGTACTATTCCCAGGATTGAAGGCGATTTCCAAAAGATCTTCTCAAATTTTTAAGAATCAAGCAGATGTTCGCAAGGAAAAGAGACACAAATTAATCTTTTAGAGAAGTTATTCTGGTGCTAAGAATTCAATTTAACAATTTATCTGTTACTTTTTTTAGCCCTTCGTTATTTCAATTTTTACACTTTTATTGACATATCGTTTTTTGCAATTTCTATTAAGTTTCAAATATGGAGTGTCACTTCCTTCAACGTGACAATTAAAATCATTATTGGAGTATCACTGTCTTCAGTGTGACATGTTATTTATTATTGGATTGTTACTTCCTTCAGTGTGACAGGTTAAAATTTTTTTTATTGGAGCGTCACTACCTTTAGTGTGACACGTCATTTTATTATGGGAGCATTACTGTCTTTAGTGTGACATGTTATCTATTATTGGATTGTCACCTCCTTTAGTATGACATGTTAATTTATTATTGGATCATCACCTCCTTCAGTGTGACACGTTAAAATTATTGTTATTGGAGCGTCACTGCCTTCAGTGTGACACATTATTTAATATTGGATCGTCACCTCTTTCAATATGACATGTTAATTTATTATTAGATCCTCACCTCCTTCAGTGTGACACGTTAATATTATTGTTATTGGAACATGTTATTTTATTATTGGATCATCACCTCCTTCAGCGTGACACATTATTTACTATTGGATTGTCACCTTCTTCAGCGTGATATATTATTTTATTGTCACCTCCTTCAGAGTGACATATTGTTTTATTATCGGATCGTCGCCACCTTCAGCGGGACACATTACCTTATTATTGGATTGTCACCTCCTTTAGCGTGGCACGTTAAACTATTATTGGGGCGTCACTCCCTTCAGCATGACATGGTCAACTATTATTGGAACGTCTCTCTCTTCGACGTGACAGTTAAAATTATTATTTTGAATGTCATTTCCCTCATTATAACACGTTCAAGTTATTAATCGACCGTCACCACTTTAGGGTGACATGTTAATCCACTATTGGATCGTCATCTCCTTTAGAATGACATGTTAAACCAGGTTTGTACAAATTGTATTCATATTTATGTTTCCTTTACTACTAACAAGCTTTATCTCAGCCCTTATCGAGAGCATCCGGGAGGATGAATTCTCAAACAAACTACAGGCGTGGATGTCATCAAGTAGGATGCAGCACAACATGGAACTTTTTCTTAGCAGCGAACTAGGACATAGTCTAAAGAGGGGCATTAAACTCTTCGGACGCAAGCTGAGAAGAGACTCCCACCACAGTCCAACCACACCCCTGTCATAAGGCATATGGGTATTTTCTTTTAAGTTCGTTAGCTTTCAGTTTCGCATCCAAGTGATCTCAACTCTCACTGGAAGCAATCTTTCCAATTCGAGTGACAATGTACCAAGGATCTTGAAAGTTATGTTCGTGTAAGTTCTTATTTATGAGTGTGAAGTGCATCACATTCATGACTAAGAGGTTGCAAATCTCTTTTTCATGGTCAATTTATTGTTATTCTTCCTGAACCAAAGGTCATCTTAGCATAACAAGTTTTCTTTTCAATCGATCGAGTCGAACTACAAGCATTCTGATTCCCATGTTAGGGATATGTAGGCGAGCTTAATGTTGAAAACTCAACTGTACTCTAACCTTCCCCCTATACCAGTCTCAAGCATTTCGGTCTCTCCATAATTCAACTCCGAAATAGCTTTTGAATTTTTTGATAATCGTGCATTAAATCAAGCATCTTCAACTACAAGTGGCCTGAATTCTCATATAACCTGAGATATGTACGAAGCCCAAGACTAGGGTTCGGTCACGATTTCCCAAAGTCTGTACTAAGAGCCTTTTAAAATATGAAGATGTGGTTGGCTAAAAATTGGGCGTGTCAAGTTTTTTTATCCACGATCTCTTTCATCGATCATATCCAAAGAAAGGGACAACTATTCATACCCAATTTTTATCCTCCATAATATGAATTAACTATTGAGCTTTTGATTTGGACAATTTGAAATAATTGATTTTCAAAATACGAAAATATTTTTCAAATAAATGCCTTTTTTATTTTAAGAAGTATTATTTTAGAATTAATTTGAGTATTTCAAATTGATAATATTAAAAGCTCTTAAATTAATTTATATTAATTCATCTTGTAATTAAAATAGTCAATTGATTTTTATTTGATTATGTTTAATTGGCTAAAATTACTATCGAATGGCCAATTTTAAAAGTCAAAATTCACATTCCCTTCGGACCAAATTTGAACCCAAAATTAGCCAAAATCCAATCCACTTCTTTATCCCAATACCCTCAAACCCGGCCCAAAGCCCTTTTATTTTCAGCTTATACATTACATGCATACATATACGCGTGCGTGGGTGCATGTGCCCTCAATTTTTCTTTTTTTCTCCTCATTTCTCCTGCACGCGTTAGATTTTCTTTCCCTTTCCCTTCTTCTTCACCAATGCGAAAACCAGATGAACCCACCCCAAAAATCCAAATCCCTCAACAATTCCCTCCTCCAATTCGTACCTTACACGGCTCATCCTTGTTGCCCTCTGTACGAAGTCGTTGGAGAGCATTTCCAGGTGTTGAAATCACACCCCTTCTCCATGTTATCAACGGATAATTCCTCAAATCCGTTGAGGATTGTTAGGAAATTTGAGATTCCCTTATCCTCTTTGAAGAATTTGAATTCGAAAACCCTACAATTGGCCCCCAATTTCCCTGTTTTGCCCTCTGATTTCCCTCCCATTTAGCCCTAATTTTGGGGCTATATAATCCCCTTTCATCACCATTTGATGGAGAGCCGTTGCTCATCTTGGAAACCCTAGTAAACCTCACAGCCATTCTCAATCTGAAAAAAAATCCTACCAAAACCTTCAATCAATTTTGAAGTTAGGTCGACCCAGACAAATGTTGGAACCAGATTTTCAAAGTTAAGGAACATTCTAACAAGCTTCCGTTGGTGGTGAGAAACTCTCTCCCATCTCGTTGAAGTCCCAGTTCCTGTTCCCAGAAACTTAATACTCTAATTTATTCTTCTCTGTTATGTTTCAGTCTCATACGTGGTGTTTGATTGTGAGATCAATCTTGAGGTTACATTAAAATCTTCATGCTTGTGTTTGTTTTCCTCGAGTTGTTATGTCATGACTAGTTGACACCATGATATTTTGTCATTAGTCTGTTAAAATGTTTTCGGATTCGCAGAATTGTTTTGAGCTTCGATGGTCTAGGTTAAGTGTTGATTTCATGTTTCTTATTCAATGTTTGTGTTTGTTTAGTCAAGCTTTTAGTTAAGTAGTACTTAAAATGATTTGTTTTCACTTTCTTTTGATAGTTAAGCCCGTTGATGTCGAACCCATGAGTTTATGCTGTGAAGTCTTTCTCCATCCCCAAACCCCTGTTTAGTATGTATCAGCCACATAAATATTCTCGGATGATGTCTAACTATGTCCTCTAGGTTCGTTTGGCATACTATGTCCTGTTTTTTATATCGGTTTTGTATCTATAAGATGCAGTCAGTTTGCCTTTTGTTAGGTCATTTTGCTCCTTATTGTTGACTGGTTCCTCCCAAAATCTGAGCTTTATGATCAAGGGATATACTAGTTCACAAATTTTTAAATTTTAGGTTCACTTAAGCTTTTACTTGTGTTTGTTCCTTCATCCTTACCTTCTTTTGAAATGTTTTAGCCTGTCTAAGATTACTGACCATGTTTCAGTAGAGGTCATTGTTATGTTTATTGGCTGAAGTGCTGCATTAGAAGACAACTGTAAAAAAGAAATATGGCTTCACATCTTTTTCATCTTTGGAATCATGTTTGCTATTAAGTCAGTGTGATTATGTGGCTTTAAATGGTAACAAACTATGCTTCATTTTCACTTGAGCTCGTGTTGAGACATTTCTTTGAAATCTCACTTTTCCAGTGCCTTAAAAGGATCAAATCTGCTTAATGTGATAATGTAGTAGCTGATTGTAATCTATTTTGTAGCGATATACTAGGTGTTCTTTGAATCTAGTGAAGTAAGGACTGATTTGCTGGGTTACAGTATCTGTTGTTGCTTAATCGACTTAACTTCTCTCTCTCTCTCTCTCTCTCTCTCTCTCTCTCTCTCTCTCTCTCTCTCTCGTTTGGAAATTCCTCCTTACTCATTTTCTCTTTATTGCACCTTTCCTCTTTTAAAGCTAAAAACTAGGATATAGTTTACTGATGGAGACCCTTTTTTCTTCTCATTTCCAGTAAGGTAATCTCATCTTTTGTCTATTTTGAGCTTCAATTTCGGATTATGCTTTGGTGATGGTTCGTGTTTTGTTTGAATCTTCTACTCATTTAAGGTTTGGTTCTTTTTGGCGTGTGAGTGAGTTTTGTCAATTTCAGCAACAATTTTTCAAGCAGGGAAGTTGGTTTGGCTTCGTTTAAGTTGAATCTGATTATATGAATATTTTTCTCCCTTTCCTTGTCTGGATTATTGAGTAGTAGCGTATATACACATCTTTATATTAACATGTCTTCATATTGAGTATTTTTCGAGATGTTTATGTATTTTTACTTGTTTTGTTGTATATGAATTCCTTCCGAGTCCATGGGACTCTTTTCTTGCATTTCGGGTTAGGATAAAACCCAACTTTCTCCTTCGAGTCGGCTCTACAGATTCACAATAGAAAAGAAGTTGCCAAAGGTCTATTGGAAATAGTATACAGGTATATACACTTGCATACGCAGTGATACAGGGGTGAAAATGTGCTAAAATGCCCCAATTTTGAGCAACCGATCCAGGGCCAAAGGCCCAATCTCAAGAGAAGCAGCATGTATGGTCTTGGAATTGATATACAGATTTTGAGAAGGAAATCAGTGTTTATACACATATATACGCATATATATGCTGTGTATACACAACAACACAGGTTAAAAGGGGCAAAAGAGCCATATTGAGGCAGCAGCAAGGACTAGGGGCTAAGTAGGCCCAAACTTCTAGAAATTAGGACAGGTTTTGAGTTTGAAAATTGGGCCTGCCAAAGCCCAATTTTATTTTTCTTGTCTATTATATTTATTTGTTGTGAAATTTGTTTTACACTAACAATACTTATTTGTTTATGATTTTGTCTTAATCTAAGTTAATTCCTCAAAAGTTAGCCATTTGTGTTGCTTTATTTAAATTTGATTTTGCGATTCTTTAATTTGAAAAATGCTCGTCTAGGTAACACTTGGTTGTTAGTTTAAATTTTAGAAATCCAATTTCTCTTTTATTTTAAAGTAATCTAATTGAATGGGGCTAGATTTTCAAATTTCAATTTTTAAGCATTGGTTTTTTTTTCGAAGTTGGTCAAATGAGTTTAAAATGTCGGTCAACTGCGAGTTAACGGTCATTTTTAAGTGATTAATTTCTTCTCAAAAAATGAAAATTAAATCTTTATTCATTTTTCTGAAATTTTGAGACTTTTTTTGTTAGGGGTTTTAAAATTTTTTTTGAAGTTTTCTTAATTCCTTTAAAAAATTAAGTGGCGATTCTGTTTTTTTTTTTCTTTGAAAAGTTGGTTTTTTCTTTTAAATTAATTTTTGTTTTAAGCTAATTTTTTTCTTAAAAAATCATTTTTATGATTAACAATAAGTTAAAAAAAATTTCTTATCTTGATTTTTTCTAAATTGACAAGTAAAAATAGAACTCAAATTAAAATTTTTTTGGACATGTAATAGTGAAGGGAGGGAGTAGAGAAGTACTGACATTAGAGGGTTTAATTATAGCATTAAAGTCTTATCAAACTAAAACGAGCCAAAACATAATCGTTATGTTTAAGGCAGATACTCCTTTCGCCTAATTTTATTTGTTTGCTATGTTAAAAATAAATATTTAATAATATATTTATTATATAAAATTAATAGATAATTTTTACTTAATTTTTAGTTTATTTTTATTACTAATTATAATTATTTTTCTATTATATTTTTTAAAATATTGTATTTATTATATTGAAAGAGTGATTTAGTAAAATTATTCCTATTATTACTGCTTTTTATATCCTACGTCAATTCAATAGTGAACAACTATTATTTGACGGAAGAAGTATGAGATAATCAATCCTTTTAAAAAGTTACTTCTCCTTCGACTTCTTTTTACTAGTCATAATAAAATTTTATATGATCTTAAAATAAAATTTATTAAAAGTATAATTTTACAATCATATATTATAACTCTTACTTCCTCAGTTTAAAAAAGAATCATCTAATTCAACTTGATATTAAGTTTAAGAAAATAAAAAATATTTTTTACTTTTGTAATCCTAAGTTAAAGTTTTGTTAAATGTAACAAAAATATTCTTTAATTTTATTACCTTAAACGTTTCACATGAAAAATTAAAATTTCAATCTATTACGTGTCTCTTACTCCTAGAACCATTAATGCTAATAATAAAATTGGAAATACATAATTAGTTTTTTTCTGAACTTTTCAAAATTAATAATTATTTAAAAACACATTTTACTTTACTCGAAAGAATTCTTCAACTTAGTCACAAGAAGGTGGTCTACGACCATTGGATCCCTAGAAGGAGGAGCAACTAAGAAGAGAGGGATATAAAATGCTGCTTCAGAATAAACTAGATATGTTGCGAGAGAAACTGGATACTTTCCTATGTCTTGGACCCTCTCAATTTATATTTAGCCTAACCGCGAGCAATTTACATTTGTGATGTCATGTATTTCACTTCTCCAACATCTTATCGAGTTTCAAAATTATGTACGGCATATAGCTAATTGTACAGTCATGGGCTTAGATGGTACTTTATTTTAAATTTCCAAAAGTATCAGTCTTCCTGGGAGCTACAAAATTATCCCCTATCTTAACTAGCTGCTGCAAAGGCAGTTTAGACATTTCAACTTTAATTATTGCTTTGCATATTTGTACCTCCTTCATAAACAATACATTAGGTTGATTTAGTGCTAAAACTAACCTTTTTATCTCAATATATTTCAAACTTCTCCGTAGTCATCCTAACTTTTGTTCTTCCAAACGAGAGCTATTCTTCTTTCACCTCTTTATATTTCAAACTCTCCTTGCAATTATTCAATTTAGAAAAGGAATATAGGATTGAATTCGTTGTGCTGAAGTAGGATTGCTTGGAAAAAATTCCCCGTTGCGACCAGGGTAAAACTTAAAGCATCTCCACATCTGAAGCAAAAACACCCAAAGTTTTCATCTTTGTGACTTCGGTACTATCTCTGTTTTAGCATATGGGTCTATGTTGAGTTTAACATTTTCTTTGGTAGAATAGTTTTGTTGGAAAAAGATGTTGGTCTTTACCCAAGATCTGAGTTCTTGCAGTTTTACTGGGACTGCTCTTATCTCCTTCTATGAGGTGCTTTATGACCCTTGACTGCTTAATTTTCTCTGGTAGAAACATAATTGGTCACTTGTAGAAATGAAGAATTTGTTCAAAGAAAAATTTGCGTATTCGTTTGCTTCTATATTTGCATATTACGATCCCCAGCAGGAAATTTGAGGATACAACTTGGAGGAAATTTGCATATTTGCCCAGTTGTTTATCGCTTTCAAGTTGCAATATTGCTTAATTTAGTCAAGTTAGTAATTTGTCATTTATGATCTGCTTTCTTGTAAAGAAAAAAGTGCAAGCAGAGAGGTACTCTGCCTTTGTCAATTTCAAAAAGCTGTAAAATGCATATGAGGCATTTGAAACGCTTGGAAGCAACTCAGAGAAGGTTGGTATTCTTTCAGGAGTTGTTTGTATAAATGTTGCTTTCACTGTCCTTTTGAATTTTGAAATAAAAGAATCAAAGAAAAAACACGTGGAGAAATGAGAATGAGTTAAGATGCACGTGATATCTCGTGGAAAATGTTGCTAACATGATTTAGTTGTGAATGTTCACTTGGCCCATACAGCTCTGAAGTCATTATGTTTGATGATATGCTTCAAAGAATCAATGTTTTTAGGCATAATACACGCATATAATCTTAAATTTGGCATAACTTTTTAAGTTGAAACTCAAATTTTTATAGTGCACAAATATAATCCTCAACTTGACAATTGCTAAATAAGTAGGTACAGGATAGTTGCTGACATGACACGTGAGATACAATCACGCCAACGTATTTTTTTCAGTCAATACTGCGATGCCACGTTCGTTCACGTAAGCCCAACCTGTACACGTCACACCCATTATTTTACACGTGGCATTCCTAAAAAATTGAAAAAATAACATAATTTTTACAAAACAATTACAATTTTTTTTAAAAATAATTAAATTTTTTTTACATATTACAAAAAATACAAAAAAAAAAATTTAAATTTTGTTTACATAAATTACAAAAAGTTGTATTTTTTTTTAAAAAATGTAAATTTTTTACATAAATAACAAAAAATTACAATTTTTTTTACGTAAATTACAAAAAGTTTTTAAAAATTCAAAAATTATTTTTTACAAAAAATTTTAAATTTTGTTAATTTAATTGTTTT
>JAOTQR010000092.1:10193342-10208734 GCA_025774065.1 Solanum ossicruentum
GGGGGGTCGGATGTACGCAGCCTAACCCCTATGTTTAAAAACATAAAGCGGCTGTTTCCAGATGACCCATGAGGAGTCCAGAGCCTACCAAGCACGTTTTTTAAGCCAATAAATCAAAAGAGCACCTGCTTTTTGTGGCATAACAAAAGGTCCAATTTGTCCGTGAATTCTCTGCCTACCTTTAGATGGTGGGCCCCATTTAATTTTTTAAGAAATCATTTTTGATACAGTCGTTGTTCTTCGTGCAAACTGTAAAATAAAAAGACGGACATGTAATACGTTATTACAATTTAAAAGAATTATAATTTATAATTACAATTAAAATTTTTGTTATTATTTTCTCTTTCTTGTCTTTCTAATTCTTATTCTCTCTCCTCTCTGTTCGTCATCTCTTTCTCTCGCATCTTTCATTCCACTATCCCCCTCTCTCTCTCACACCTTTTCGTCTTCTTTCTCTGAATATAAATAAAAGTTATAAAAATATATTATACAAATATAAATAGTAACAATTATTTATACACATACTAATGATAAATGTCAACTATATATAAATGATAACAATCAAATATACAAATAAAAAATCAAAACTTGATACAATATTCATAAAATTATACTCAAATACAAATTGTATTCGTTAATACAATCAGTGCAACATTGATACAAATGATAACAAGTAATTATACAAATATAGATGTTGAACTTGATATAACATTGATATAATTATATTCGTTAATACTATTGTATTCATAGATACAGATACGTACTAATTATATATATACAGCTATCCTTTAGATATACAAATGTAATAATTGATCAATACACAATTATTCAACAAATATACAAATATAATTCACTTCTCTCCTCTCCTTGACCTTTCTTTCTCTCTCTAGCTGGCATTTCTCCTCCTTCTCCTTATTTCATTCACCGCTTTCCTCTGACATGTGGAACAAATTCTAGTTAAGTAAACTATAATTATTTTGACTGATGTTTCAAATCTTTGGTATTTTTTAAGTTCCTCATTTTTTTTACGCTTTTAAATTAGAGAATTTCTTTTAAAAAAAGGAAACAGATCTGTTGCGTGGGTTATACGCTTAAATATGTCAGAGAAATTCAATGCACAAACTGTCTGTTTTATGGTTAATAAATATAAGCGAGACTGACTTCTTCCATATTCATTCACTATATCTCTCTCATCTTTATTTTCACCTATGTTTAGATGGTCTTTGTTGAAATACTAATCATGTCTCTATCATTTGAAAATTCAATATTTGTTGTGAAATCAGATATTTATAATGTGTGATGAATATTAATAGGCTTGTAATGACCTCGAAGGTCATTTTTTGTAATTTTTACAGAACTATTTGTTTTGCCTTTTCTGAAAGTTGTTTGAGTCATTTTTAGTTGAGTCTAAAAGTCGGCTTTTGAAATCCTAGTAAAAATTGAAGTTTAGCTAAAGAAAGGATTTTTAAAGGCTTAAAATTGAAAATTTCTAGTTTTGTGGTCATCATGAGTTTCAAGTGTCAAAATGCAAGTCTGTCAATTCGATCAGCTCCAAAATATAAAATATAGTCTAGAATAACTTATGGAATTGAAATTTGAAGTTAAAAACAGAGATTTTGGGTGCAAAGTTGTATTTTCAATTGGTTTTGGATTATATTTTGACTTTGGTCAACATTCGAAGTTCAGATGTTCAAATCAAATTTTCGATAGTTCAAGTGATTTTGGGTGGTGAAACTAACGGTAGAAATAATCTTGTTGTAATTTTTAGAGTTTCCGAAGATAGTTTGGTTATTTTGAGTTTAAACTAGTTTCTTTGAGTATTATCGGGTTTCTAGCCGAGGAGGCCTCAAACTCGAACTCTAATGGTTCTATTGAGCCCAAAACATCATTTTTGGTAGGGTTTCATGTCTGGTTTGTATGTATCGAGTTCCGAACGAACCTTGAGGATCCATTATGTGATTTATGTGTCGTGTGCCATTACTGATATTTGATATCTAATGTACACACTTCACGTTTGTGGCCTTATTTCTGCGCTCGTGGAGGTTGAGCTTTTAGACCTCCGCTTTTGTGGATGAGGGCTTTGTGTTCGAGGAGGTGTGATTGCCTTGACCTCCGTGTTCGCGGAGTGTTAATCAAACCTCATCTCCACGTTCGTGAGGATTCTCCCCCATTCATGAAAAATTAGATTATCTAAAACAGTGTCTTAATTTAAAAAATGTTGAGAATCATCATTTTCAATATTTCAAACTCGATTTTTGAGAGAATTTTCAAGGATTTTCAATGCAAAACTATTAGGTAACTAATTTCTAACATATATATTCTATTTTCATTGATTAAATTGTGATTTTAACATTAAAAATTGGGGATATCAATTGAAGAAATTGAGGTTTTATCGGATATTGATTTTCAATACAAAAATGATGATTATGAACTCATTGAAGAAAATATGCAAAAACAACAATTGCTAAAATTTGTTGCAATAATTACTCAAAAATTAAGTCACTGAAAAAAGTTCTATAGATTATCCTTTTGTTGCAACAAATGACTCTTTTGTTGTTGTAACAAATACAGCAATGATGGTTATTTGGCAATGATGGTGTTGATGGAGGAGGCGGCAAAAAAGAAGATTAATAATAGTAAAGAAAGACCAGGAGGAGGTGGTGGGCACGGCGGCAATGACAACGATGACGATGATGATGGAGGAGGAAGAAGAAAATGTTATTGTTATGATGATGGCGGAGGAGGGAAAAAGGAGATTAATAGTAGTGGAGAAAAAAATGAGGAGGTGGTGGTGATGGAGACGACGAGGACAAAAGGGAGCAGATGGTGGTGGCAAAAGGGTGGAGAGGGGTGGAATGAGAATGAGGCAGATAAAGTTTTTGTATAAATAATAAAACTTTAGGGGTTCTAAAATTAGTACCATTAGCATGAATTTTAAAATTGTTATTTCTACTTAATAATTAAAATTTGTATTTCCTCTATCCCATTTTATATGACACATTTTTTTTTGTCCGTACAAAAAAGAATGTCATCTTACCTTTAAAATTCTCTTTTTACTCTAAATGAAATGATTCTCAATCACATTCATATTTAAAAATGATTTTAGATCATAAATTTTAAAATTTTCTTTTCTTAAATATCGTACCACATAAAATAGGACGGAAGGAGTATCTTTTTTTTTTTAAATTTTGAAACTCATTTATCATCATTAATTAAATTTTTCCTAAAACTGGCTACTTGCCTACTTCCTGGCTTATGTCTGTGGGTTGTGGCTCAAAGACCAAACAAATGAGCCCAAGTGAAAGAAAGAAAATAAAGCAAAAAGGAATGAACTAATTTATATTTTTCTTATGTATGCGACAAGATTTGCCGCCAAAGCCAATCCTCACTTTCCCGCCAAGATCCTTGGACCAATTATAGTGATGTAAAAGAGAGAGCAACATCTCATTCGGTTGAACTTCAATCAATCTAATTGGTTGTATAGAAATACAAATGCAGATTCAGGTAAAATGCAGCTGCGGAGAGGAGAAATGCCCGGAATGGGCAATTCTAGAGCTTCAAGGTGTTGTTGAACCCCAACTTTCCTTCAAAGATCGACTCCAAAATCTTCCAATTGGCACTCTCTGCCGCCCCACTTCCCAGGTTTTTCAATAACAACTCTATATTCTAAATTTTGTTGATTGAAGGATGAAATTTTAGGGATCTCAATTTTTTATTTTCTGCCTTTAAAAAAAAAATTAGGAAAATTATACATTTACAATTGGATATCATGAGTTGACTGGAACCAAGGTGCCCCTGAAAAAGCCAATGTTAGTATTGAAGAAAATCAAACATAGCACTGAAGAAGAGAAAGGTGACATCAATTCATCAAGGGTAGAATTGGACGTTATTGGAGTAATTCGTCAAAGAATTCTTTTTAAAACTAGACCAAAGGCGCTCATATCAAGTAAGGCATCAATTTCTCTTCTTCTTTTTTCAGTGTTCCTGGTAAATCCGGAATTAAACTTACTTGTTATACTTAACTCCTCGGGTGTTGACGTTATTAGAGTGTATGAAAATGGAAAGGTTGGACCTCAGTGTTCAACAAGGTTTTAATGATTGTAGTTCTTTAATTGTTGTCTTATGTACATGGGAATTATCATGACTCCCAGAAGGTTGGGGGTGCTATTATTGGCGAGGTTGGGAATATGATTGAATAGACAAAAAAGAGGCGACCTTGGTAGACTATTTCCAAGGATAACTCACTTACTTTGGAGGAAAGACTCCCTTAAAAGAAGCATGCTACAACAACAACAATATATCTAGTGAATCAATAAGTGGGGTCTTGGGAGGTTAAAATGTACGCAAACCTTACCACTATACCTCAAAGGTAGAAAGGCTGTTTATATATAAGCTTATGATTCAATACAATGTTATTTACATTAAGGATGATAAGCCTTTATCTAGGCTTATATCTCAAGTGATTTTAGTTTAAGAGAAAATGTATGATCTATACTAATAAAGATAAGGATGACAACTAATAACATCAAGATGAACACTATATCTAATGTAATCCTACAAGTAGGATCTAGGGAGGGTAGAGTGTATTCAGATCTTACCCTATCTCATAGATATGGAGAGATTTGTTTGCTCTCAACTTAAATAAAGCTTGCCAAATAGTTTGAAAAAGGGATACATATATGGGAGCAATAACAACAACAAATAACTATGAAATAGAGTGTTACACAACAAACAAGATAAAGAACAGTAACGAAAATGAAATAATGCATAACCAGAGCATAAGAACGAAAAAAGTAAGGATGACAAGCTGCTGAATCATCATCATCATATATTATTAAAAGTGGAAAGTAACAACACATTAGCATAATAGAGTTTTACTAGTACTGTAACATTGTTTTACTGCATATAGTTTGATTAAAATTAGGATTGTTCAATTTATTTAGGCGTGCGTTTGTTTTAGTCGTTATTTGTTCCTACATTCTAGGAGTTAGTTTAGGCTTTTTTTGTTTGTTGTCTCTGTATATAAATGCTACGGGAATCTCATCTAATGTAGACACTTTTCCTCTACTCTGTTTCTAATTATTTACATGGTATCAGCGCCACAAATACTCTAATGAGTAAAATTTTTTTCCTGCACATCAATGGCTGCTTCCACCACCGTTGCTAATGCTGATGCCTCCCCTGTCGTTAAACACTTGACTCAATTCAATCCAGCATCTCAAGTTCCCATTAAACTATCCGGCGGCCACAACTTCATAGTTTGGACGGCCCAGATTGCCATGCTATTTCATGGCCATGACCTATATGGTCATCTTGACGCCACCACGCTGTCCCCTCCGAAGACAATCAGCAGCAATGGAATTGAAACTCCCAACCCCGCGCATAAGGATTGGTTTTGACAAGATAAACTAATCCAAAATGCTCTTATGGCTTCTGTTGATGCCACAATCGCATCTGTTGTCGCTTCTGCACCTAACTCAAAAGCTGTCTGGGATCAACTTCATACTTCTTTTGCAAACAAATCTCAAACCCGCATCTTCAACCTGTGTCACCAACTCAGTCGAGTCAGCAAAGACAACAAATCTATTGTTGATTGTCTGTCTGAGATTCGCTCTTTATCTGATGAACTTGCCACAGCGGGTTCACCAATGAATAATGAAGAACTTGTGGTGAAAATATTGAGTGGTCTTGATCCTGAGTTCCGTGAGATTTCACTAGCAATACGGGAACGCGATTCTCCAAGCTGAACTTTCTGACAAACTTCTTGATAATGAAATGTTTCTCAAACATGAGGATCTCAAAAAGACAACTTCTCAGGTGATTGCAACAGTTGCTCAGCGAGCCAACTATTCCCAATCAGCTCCATGGGGTAATCGTCGTCCACAGAACACTAACACCAATTGGCGTCCCCCAACTAGACAACCCACTCAAAACACCACTCTCCAAGATTCAAACAATAGTTTTCAATGGCGAAACACCCCACAACAAGCCTCACGAGTTCGCTATCAGCTCTGTGATATTTGGGCATACAACAAATGTATGTCGGTCCCGATCCCATAACCACTTTGAAGCAAATGCTAACTTGGTTGCCAACACATCGACGCATGATCCCTGGATTGTCGACTCAGGTCCATCTTACCACATTGCCTCCGATACCAACTCTCTACACAATGTTCAAGACTTCAAAGGACCCGAGAACGTGACGATGGGTAATGGTAATGTGATTCCAATTACTCAAACTGGTACTACTCATTCATATGCATCAAATAATATCTTCAAACTCTCTACTGTATTATGTGCTCCTGTTATCAAATGTAAGCTTCTTTCAGTTTCTCAATTTTGTCAAGACAACCTAACCTCAATAGAGTTTTTTCCTTTTAATTTTCTTGTGAAGGATCTAACTACGGAAACTCCTCTTCTGTGTAGCCTGAATAAAGCAGGACTTTACGAATGGCCATCACTGTCTTGCCCAACCATCAATATTGCTGTTACCAATCCTTCTTTACATCTGTGGCATCGATGATTGGGTCACCCCCATTCTGGCGTTTTATTTCGCATTCTAAATGATTTCAATCTTTCTTATTCTTTGAAAAACAAATTCACTTATTGTAATTCTTGTTGCTGTAATAAAGCCCACCGATTTCCTTTTTCTTCACGCACATTGTCCAACAAAGCTCCATTAGAAACACTTTAAAGTGATTTGTGGGCCCCCTACCCCCGTGCTCTCAATTGATAAAAAACATTACTATTGTATTTTTGTTGGTCTGTGTAGCAGGCACATTTGGTTATCCATGTTAAAAAAATAAAACTAAAGTTAAACACACTTTTTCCAACTTACATCCTGTACTTGGAAAATATTTTGATAAAAAAAGTCACCCTTTACACTGATGGCGGAAGCGAATATCAAATACTAGACCCCTACCTTCATTCCAATGGCATCCAACACCTTGTTTCCCCACCATGCACACCTCAAAGAGTTGCCAAGGTTGAACGATGCCATCGTCACCTCGTTGAGACAGCCAAAAACACTACTTCATCAAGCTGCGTTACCATCTGATTTTTGGTCATTTGCCTGTCATCATGCCACTTATCTCATAATTCGTCTACCCACTAGCATCCTTAATAGCAAGTCAGCATTTGAAGTCCTTTTTTATGACAAACCAGCGTACGCATCTCTTCGTACATTTTGGTTGCTTGTGCTATCCGTGGCTTCGCCCATATGCCCAACATAAATTAGAACCTTACTCCTACCCTTGTGTCTATCTAGACCTCTCCCTTACTCATCATTGCTATCGGTGTTTTGACCCTACTAGTTCCAAACTTTTTCTCTCTCGCGATGTCAAGTTTTTTGAAGATGTTTTACCATTTGACAGTATGTTTTCTCACTTGAAACAGACATTTTCTTCTCTAACGTGGGAACATGTTTCTTCTCCAATTACTCCTAAGACTCTCTCTCATCGTGACAACACACTTGATACTGCTACCACCAAGTTGCTACCCCTATTCCACTAATGCGAGATATACGCCAAGATTCAAGCTCAATTCCTACCACACAAGAAGATAACCCGAAGGCAGATCACTCTAGGGTTCAAGAACCAGGTAATACCCCTACTATTCATCCTGTGCCCCATTTTATTTTCCACAGTCAACCCCCTATCCCCTCTACTCATCCTATCTCCATTAATCGTCGCCCACCAATTACTCACATCTATCGAAGATGCCTACCCTCCTCCGCACTACCACCACCGCCTCTCAGTTTACCTCCCCCATATGAACCTGTTGTCAACATTCCACCTACAGAATGTAATAATGTGGTCACAAGGTCGCAAAACAACATCTTCAAGCGACAAAAAATCATTGATTACACTGCCCAAATGAATCCGCCTGCACCATTTATCCCTGTAACCCACAAGCAAGCACAAAACAATCCCTGCTGGAGTGACGCCATGAAGTCTGAATTTGATGCATTAATGAAGAACTAGACTTGGGAATTGGTTCCATCAGACCTTGCTCAGAATATTGTCCCCTGTAAGTGGTTGTTTCGCATTAAAACTAAGGTTGATGGTTCCATTGACAGGTATAAATCGCGTTTAGTTGTCAAAGGTTTCACTCAAAAGCCTGGAGTTGATTTTCACAAAACCTTCAGTCCAGTGGTTAAGCCAACCACAATCCAAACGGTACTCACACTTGTTGTCCAGATGAATTGGCCGTTGCATCAAATAGATGTAAATAATGCCTTCCTTCAAGGGAAAATTCAAGAAGAAGTATATATGTCCCAACCTCCTGGATATGAAGATGCAAATCATCCCACCCTATGTCTGCCATCTCAAAAAGGCAATTTACGGACTTCGGCAAGCTCTAAGGTCTGGTATGATGCACTGACTCACTCTTTGATTCGAATGGGGTTCAAGATGTCTAAGAGTGATAGTTCTCTCTTTGTTCTGCACAATATGGGGGTCACTATTATATATGTCGATGAACTCATAATAACAGACAGCGATGAAACACTTGTTCAACAGGTTGTTACCTCTCTTTCCAAAAAATTCTCTTAAGTATCTTGGTTTATTACACTACTTCTTGGCTGTTGAAGTACACCAGGATGCTGCTGGGATGTTTCTCAATCAGTCCAAGTATATATAGGGGATTTTACATGACACTCAATGCAAGACTGCAAAGGAATTCAGTCACCTATGAGCATGTCTGAGACCCTACTAGTTGATGATGGAGCACCAAAAATTGATAGCAAAGAATATCGAAGTGTGTTTGGTAAGCTTTTCAGCGCATGCTTCCCAAGTTATGTGTTGTCTCTTCATACCTAACTTGAGGGGGGGGGGGGGAACATCGCATTAGCATAATAGAGTTTTACTAGTACTGTAATATTGTTTTACTGCATATAGTTTGATTGGAATTAGGATTGTTCAATTTATTTAGGTGTTAGTTTGTTTTAGTAGTCGTTATTTGTTCCTACATTCTAGGAGTTAGTTTAGGCTTTTTCTGTTTGTTGTATCTGTATATAAACGCTACGGGAGTTTCATCTAATGTAGACACTTTTCCTCTACTCTGTTTCTAATTATTTACAGAAAGCTCCAAAGTGCAAAGTTGGATTACCATTTTACCCTTTCATTTGATTAAAATAATTAAATATGTAACTAAGTACTAATATTTTAATAACATGATTTGAATTCCAAGTGTTGCATTTTAATTCTTAAGTTATGATATTGCAAATTTCTTTTTTATTACTATATATTAGTATATTCACTAACAAAAAAGAACAAAACAGCTAAATGTTTTGTTTACTGCATTAAATACAAGAAGTCAAATAATTCACTGCATTAGGTGCAATTCACAAGTAAAATTGTTTTTCATTAATTAGATAGTATATTTTAATGCAGTAAATCAAAATTTAATCAATTATATAGTAGATACTATTAATTCATATAATGGGTGAAGTAGAAGTTAAAGAAGTTCTATGATCATACTTATATCATGATACTCACTCAATTCACCAAAGCCTATATAGAGAATGTGACTAGGTGAAATCATATTAATTTAACATGAATTTTTTGGTTTTTTTTTTTTATATTCATTTTTTGCATATCCTTTTACCTTAGAAGTTAACACCTTCATGAGGAAGTTTGTGATAATATTGTTTGAAAGACCATTGAAAAAGCAAGCAACAAGCATCCGAGAAAACTTTTCTCAAAGAAGCTCTAGTATAGATTAACGACAACATACCCAGTGTAGTCCCACACAGTGGGGTTTGGGGAGGGTAGAGTATTCGTTGACCTTGCCTCTACCTTAGAAGTTAACACCTTGAGCAGATGGCCATCTTCAAATCTTGGAGGCTGGAACATATAAATGGCAATGCCTATAAATTTGAACTACCTGTTGGTGCTGATTTGTCTCCATACTACCAAGAACATGATGGAGACTTGAATATTGACGACGAACCACTTTCAACCCCAAAAGTTCGACGCAAGAGCTTGTCACTTGCTAGTGCAGACTTATCTATGATGATTCAGTAACTTGTCATCCTTATTTTTTGTCATTCTTATCTTTGAATGGTGTAATTTTCATCCTTATCTTTAGTGAGGTTTGTCCCACCGTAATTTCTAAAATGACTTGTAAATTTGGCTTTGAAATAAACATATTAATTCAACTTCCAAACTTATATTGATAGACTTACTTTATAACTATCAAGGCATGGATTACTCTTTAAACTACTTCAGTGAGTCTTGAGATTTTGGATCCTTTGGAAAAACTGTGTTATTTTTTGTTAATTGTCGGTCTTGAGCACCAAAGTTCTCCTTGAACACAACAACAACGTCAACAAAAACAACAACATACCCGATATAATGTCGCAAGTGGGGTGTGGAGAGGGCAGCATATAGGCAAACCTTATCAGTTATCCCTACCTTTGTGGTGTAGAGATTGTTGAAACAGATTTGTGAAAAAAAAAAGGTAAGATTTATTCTTTGTCAATTGAAAATATTTTCCGTTAATTGTGGAAAGCTTGAAAAGAAATTTTGAAAAAAATTATCCTTCTAATTCGGCTAAACAGAAACTGAACTTTTCTTTTTAATGAAAACAGTAGTCAAGCAGAATAATCAAAAAAGAAAGGCAATTCTGATGTTTGAGCATTCTTTATTTATTGAAAATTATTCCGGAAGAAGTGATTCATTATGATCTCTGACCCTTATCATACAAACTTAAGCCTCCCATCTTAAGGCTTATTTGTTGTTGGATAAAATTAGAGCCGCTGGACGCAGTACGATTAGCAGGCTCCGGGCCAAGGACAGCCTCCACCCTAGTTATTATCTACATCTGTGTTATGGTTGTTCATGTGTCCCTGTCCTGCCTGTGCCTCCACCCAATTAATGTTTTAATGGAGTTGATGAGTGTTACAAACTACATTTATCTCCTGTGTTAAAAATTTTTCCATATGAGTGATGTTTTTACGCATTTTTCTCTTCCTCTACTGGGAGCTACAAGAAGAGATCCAGCCTGAGGTTTATCCTGAGGTGGAGCTTCTGTAAATGGACTAATGGGTCTTTTTTTATTGATCTTTTTACTTTCTCATTCATATTCTTTTATCTCTAAATTGTGCTTCCATTAATTCATTATGTAGTGATGCATTAGAATTAAGATCAAAACCAGCAGTTTTTATTATAGGGGTTTCATCACCATGAGTAAAATCCTCTATGTTTTCTAGGCTAGTGGAAGATTTTAAAATTTCTCCTCCTTTTATAGTTCCAAAGATTGTGTAGGATTGACCATCAAATTTCAGGTTTTCTGATCGACCGGCAAGTTCTGTTTTTGTTTTTGATGACAAGGGGAACCCGCAGCCGCTACTCTTTGGGTGCGGACATGGTAAACCCCCGCTCCCAGCAATAGCTCACAAACCACACAGGAGAGGTAACACGCACTAGACAAGCTCGGTGCGACGCGCTCGACCCAGAAGGCAAACCCCTTGCTTTCGCTCGCAAGGGGTTTCGAACCTGAGACCTCCAACATGGAAGTCCCAAGCTCAAACCACTGAGCCATCCCGAAGTTTCGGGTCCGACAAGTTCTGTTTTTTTAACCTGGATTTACAAGGTTTTTTTTTTCCTGTTTCTTGGATATGGTAAACTCCTCTCCCTGCTCAAATTACCCCTCCACAGGGGCCACCGGTAGCTTTTCTCACCTCCCATTGTGACTTGAGCCCCTCAATCTCATGGTTGGAGGTGCATGACTCTTTCTTTAAATGTTAATTAACTAATTCTCTATGCCTCAGCAAAAGCATGCCATTTAGGATGCCTAGTATGTTGTTATTCTGCTACTTTGCAAATGATAACCACACTGGTTTTTCTCATGTCCACTAAATGTGAAACATATTTCTAAGCTTTTAGTGATGTCTATTTTTAGTAGATATTATGACACAGTTTGCTTCATTCAGTACGGTTGATGTCACATGAAAATGTATGTTTAACTTTTCATCTGTCTCTGGGATGAGCTGTTACTTGGAGGTTCAAGAGTGAGAAATTTTCGTTTACCAATCAAAGAAAAGATTTCAAAGTTTAACTTTATGATATGCTTACTTTTTTTCTTTAATAGTTCTGACAAAAGGATCTTTAACTGTTAGAAATTGTTTAAATATAACTAACAAATAAAAGTTTTAGATGAGCAGTGGAGTTAAGAAAATTGATAACCCATTTTGTTACTTTCTTCTTAATAGGAAGTATCTTGTGAATTTGCTCCATAAAACAAACACTGACAAAATCTTGAACCCCATTTTGTCACTTTCTTCTTAATAAGCAGTATCTTGTGAAGTTTGCGCCATCAAACCATAAATGCTGACGAAATCTTGGTTTATTATAGCTTCATCAAAACAAAAAAAACTTTGTTAATTATTACTCTTCTCCATCAGTGGTTTTCATTAATGACGTTCTTCTTCCACCAGTCTACGTAATCTCTAAAGTTGGCTTTGTTAACAATCTTTCCTGACAAAGCCTTGCGCAAGCCCAATCCAGTTAGAGTAAGCATGAGAACAGAAACTCCAAAGTCTAGTTATCAATAAAGGCTTGTCCACCACTTTCTGATAGAGGCTTTGGCTCTTCTCTGCTCTGAACCAATGGCCAAAGTCATGAAGTGGATCGTGCAGAAAAGATCTCTGCACAACCATTGTGGAGTTCTTGAGAGGTAGTTCTATGAGGCGGCATGCCTATATTCTGGTTTAATGGCATGCATGGCCTGATAAATATTCCACTCTCTTCGCATTTAATCTTGTTGTCTTCAATGACAGTGGTTCAATAAACAAAGGTGGGGGCTTTACTGGGGTGATGAAACAGGCTATTGATCTTTGTTTTCCTATTAGTTCAAAGTCGTCCTTATTTCCCATTTTAGTCATCATCTTTCATTGGGTAGGTATGAGAACTATATCTTTTAGATTGTTGGAAGACAAAAGATCGCATGAAACATGTTTAAAACACTTCATTATTAGAGATATTTCCCCCGTATATTTGCGATATTGATATAAGATATGAATGAAATAACTTTAGTGGATATGGCAAGTCATTTTAGTTTTTAAGCTCTAACTACACAAATAGTGAAGAAATTATGGTCAGAAAAGCAAGAAATCGCAACTTAATACTTCTAGACTTAAAAGATCAAGTTGCTATCTGATGTTTCCTGACAAAGTTTCTCCATTAGTGTAGAAAGTTAAGATACTTATCATATTCACTAAACTTAAGTTCCAATCAATGCCATAGAGATCCCACAAAGTCAAGAGAGTGAATATCATTATTAGAGAAGCTTTTCCAACATATTGCAAGCCTTTAATCTGGTCTTTAATCGTGACTTGAAAAAAGAAAGAAGAGAAGAGCTCTCTAGACTGGAGTTACCTTTTGCTTTGGGGCGTAAAACAAAAAAAGTACGCCGGTCGGGCATACTATGTGTAATGAGACTTCTTGACTGGATTGAGAGCTTGTACTGACTTTAGTAAGGATGGAATTGGAACATAGGGCTCAATAACATGTTCCCCCAGTCCAATTCATATTTTTCCAATCTTGGCTCCTACCACGGTTCTGTTGACGTGCACCTTTTGGATTTTGAGTGAGCTCAAGCAATCAGTGCATTGTGGAAACATTACCACAATGCACTTTCATGAATTAGCCTCACTTAGGCAGGAAGCTGCGAAACTACCACCTTTGTTTGGGATAATACAATTCATATCTTATCCCATGAATTGCATCATAGCATAACCTCTATCCTGTTCTCTTCCCCTAATCACTGTGGATTGTAACGCTTACAAGAGACATATACTGAGAAATTGTTTGCATGTGTAATGTTTTCCTTAAAGGTCTTTTCTTTGAATAAATATAGAACGCACTCGTATCAATTAAGAAAAGAAAGATCATCTGTCAGTATTTTATATATGTTGGTTTCATGACCTCCAGCTCTTTTATGCTGTTACTAATATTTGCAGCAGATATTCATTGTTTGCTGCCTAACTAGTGCATCTCTGATGATGACTCTGTTTTCCCCTTTTTCACTAACTCTCCATCTTTTCACGTGTATCCAGAGCCTCAACCTACCGAGAAGGAAAAAGTCAGTGCTGCAGTGTCCTCTATGTCCAATTGAATCATACTATGCTGTAATTTTCGTTGAAATTTCAAAGATGGAGCCTTTGATTCATCTACTATTTTAGGTGAAGGCTCGATTGCTAGTGTTGCAAAATGACTGCGTTGTATATCAACCTGTAATTTCCTTGATTAGCTGAATATCTGACCTGGAACTTATTCACAGTGCAAGTAATTTGATAAGTAGACTGAACTTATATTTAATGACTCGCGTTTCAATATTATAATATTCTGATCAAGATGAGACCAGGGGTCGTGGACTCTCAGTGCTCTTTGGCTTAACACAAAGAAGATAAGTGTTTCTACTCAAAACAATTTACTTTTATGTGGAGTTGTGATACACAATCAAGGAGTTAGAGTCAGACTTAGCCTTACAAAAGTAATTAATTCTGTTGAAGCAGTTAGTTAGGCATAGTAACTGGTTTGTTACTCTGTTAGATTTGTGAACTAAAAGCTTTACTATTCAGTCTTTCAATTACTATATAAGCTTGTAATCTGAACTATCAAAGCATATATGGAATTACAGATTTCTTCTCTCTTCCTAATTCTCTTCTTCTCTCTTAGTTCATCTTCTTCTTTAACTGTCTTCTCTAGATTACTCCTGAAACAGTAGTTCGATCCTCGAATTCGTTAAGAGTTCCTACAATCGAGTAACATTGGTATCAGATCAGACGATCCTTGGATTCTAATGGCAAAGGGAACAAGATCTTCTGATAATTCTCCACCAGAAATTGTAGAATTGAAGGAAATGAAGCAGAATTTGGCAGAGAAAATGGGGGCTTTGACAGGGGAAGTTACAAACTTGAAGAAATTGGATTAAGTTGTCATGGAATTGAAGGAACAGTTGCTTAGCACTCGAGAATCTGGAAGAGATAAGACTCCTATGGAACAAGATGGCCCGTCAGCAGCAAGGCCAACTGAAAAGAGAATTCACAGAGACAGGAGTCCTGCTAGTTACAACAATCACCACTCAAACTTCTCAAGATGGTCCCGAATGGAATTCCTCAGATTTGCAGGAGAAGACTTGAGATCATGGTTGTTCAAGATTGAACATTTTTTTCCATGGAGAATGTAGCTGCTGAAGAAAAGGTATCAATAGCTGCAAGGCACTTGGAAGGAGAAGCCATCCAATGGCATTTTTCTTTCATGAGGTACAGACAATACTTACAACCAGCTACTTGGAATAAGTATGTGATGACTATGGTTGAGAGGTTTGGGGCTGATTTTGATGATCCCATGGAGGAAATCAAGAAGATCAAACAAGTGGGAAGTGTT
>JAOTQR010000092.1:10212606-10235027 GCA_025774065.1 Solanum ossicruentum
GCAGTTCTTTTAAAGTGAAAGAACTTGGAAGGACATAGATTGAAAGAATTATCTTTGATTCTTGACTTAGACTCTTTAGAGTTCTTGATGAAGGACCGTAATTTTTGAAGAAGAAGAGTCAGGAAATCCTTTCTTGGGATTCTTGAATTTGTTTTCTTGAAATCCTAGATTATGATTTAAAATCCTATTAGAGCTTCATGAATAGATGGAGAAATTCAGGTTGGATAAATTGAAATTCATGAAAAATGCTTACCTTGAGAAGGAATCTTGGAAGCTAATCCTAATTTGATGATTTTCTTGATGATTCTTGAGCGTTTATGTTTAGGAGAGAAGGAGGAGGGTTTTGATCACGAAAACTGATGTTTTATATATTTTGGGGACCATAAATAGACCCCTAAATGTTTTAGGATAAAAAATACCCTCAAATTATAAAGAAAAAATATCATTAATTCATCCAGTGAGAGTCTGCGATGCGCTCTGAGCGCAGACTTTCGGACAACTTTGCACCTCTTCACTAAAATAGTCATAACTTCTCCTCCGAACTCCGATTAATGCAAAATTAGATGCATTGGAAATCTAATTTGAATATCTTTGATTTGATATATTATGGGTCATCTAACTCATTATACTTTAGGAGATATGATTATTTGAAGTTGACCCTTCTATCAACTCATACGAAAACTTAGTTGTTAGAAATTCTTTGAACTTAGTTTGATCTAAAAGATCCCTTATGACTCTAAATCACACCTAATATATTTTAAATACTTAAGAATTGGTCCTAGCATGTATATACAACTTACAAGTCATTGGTTCACCTAACTTTTATGAAATCATACATTAGAACTACGATCTCATATCAGCTCCAATTCTATTTCCATACTAAAAAATTGACTTTAACATCTATGCTCAATTCAAAATCCTCAATTAAAATCCTATATCATATGAAGGATGACTCGGTCTTAGCTTAAAAAATTTTGAGGTGTTACACACACGGACCATGTGGCCATCCGTGTGGCTTCACTAAGACAAAATTCTCCACTAACGAAGTTCCGAGACGGTGATTTCATACTTAGAAAATTTTCACACCAACACCCTTACAGACCACCTCATGACCCGTGTAGGGGTAACACGGACCGTATGAGGTTCATGTGTGAAGTGCCTTAGCTAAAATATGGTTTTCAAGGCCAAGGCTTCTCTCACGAGCCACCACATGACCAATGAAGTGTCACACGAGTCATGCAGGGTTCATGTGATAATGCCTTGGTCTTGAACTCTAACTTAAGGTCAACACTCTACACACAAGGCCAAAGTCACCTCAAGGCTCATCCACATGGACGTTGATGAATCACACGACCCGTGGAAGTGCCCATGTAGTGTCTTTTGTCAAAAACTTTTTAGAACCAAATTTCATGCACCATTAAGGCCTAACTAAGTCCGGGTCCTTACACTTGGTACCTGAGCCAACTAGCAATCACAACAGCATGCACAATCACAATTACAAGCAAATAAAAAGATTCATTGCATGACAATATCAACTTAATGTATCAATTTAGCCTTTTAGTTTTCTTCACATGCATTACACTAGCAATTCCAATAAACATGCACAAGTAATACTAAAAAATAGTTGAATACATATATGCATATTTTGAAAACACATAAATCATCACCTAACTCAAATCAAGCCATTGAAAAGTTTATGTAATCTGAGATTTTCTTTTTTATATATATATAAATTTCGACTTGTTCTTAGTCTTAAAAAATATTAAAAATATAATAATCAATCAATAGTGATCTAACAATACCCAAATTATATTCAAATTCTAACCTTAGCCAGATTCATGATTATCCCACACAAATTAAGGTTTTCTACTATCAATTGTAAGTAAAAAATCTTTTTTCAAGGTTAACCTCGTGGATTCTGAAGCCTAAGAATCCAATTTACCAGTTGAAAAAAGTAACAAACTTACCATAATCAATGAACACGAAGAAAAACTAATAAAAATGCCTTAAATTATTTTTACACTTTTTCAAAATGGAAAAGGGCCTAAAATACCCTCAAAGTATTGGAAATAGTACAAAAATATTCTTCATCCACCTATAGGGCCTAAAATGCCTTTTTCATCCACCTATGGGGTAAAAAATAAACTTCTTTTTAACAAATTTTTTAGTAAATAATTATTTTAAACACATGACGATCATCTATTGGTCAAAATTTAATTATTTAAACTTATTTATAAATTATTTTTTTTCCTACCCAAATTACCTAAACCCAACCCCAAATTTACCCTAACCCACCTCATATTTAACTAAACCTGCTCCAAATAAAGTCTTCACCAGTAAACTTACTATTGGTGACACATTATTGACACAGTTCAGCTCATCAAATTAGATAAGTTATTATTGTGAAGACCATGACCCAAGAAGTTTTATCTTGTAGAATTAATGGCAAATCTTCAAAGCATTCTCATGTAATTTTTTCCATACAAGACAAAGCAATGAAAAAGGCCTCCTCACAAATAACTCATAATACTTTCTACGAAACTTTTGTCGAACCTTCGAATTGTGGGACTCTCACCACCACTACTAGTAAGTTATCATTTCAATGATCAAAGAAACAAATTAATTTGCATCTAAACCTCACAGTAAAACCTTAAATAACAAGTTGGATGCAAACCAAGCACACAAGGATCTGAAAGCTAATTGGTACTAAGGAAAGAAATGCAAATAACTTGCCCATTTTTTATGAGCATTAGATATTCACAAGAAGTGGAAAAGATATATCATGTTTTTAGAATCATAGGCACTGAAAGCTAGCTGCCGACTGCTCAATGTCCTTCTGAAGCTATGATTCACCGGTGACAAATTTATTTGAAGTGGGTTAGATTAAATATGGAGCGGGTTAGGATAAATTTGGAATGGATTTGGGTATTTTGAGTGGATCAAATTTAATTTATAAATAATTTTAAATAATTAAATTTTGACCAATAGATGGTCATCACGTGTTTAAAATAATTATTTAAATTATTTAATTAAAAAAATTGTTAAAGAGAAGGTTATTTTTGGCCCCAAAGGTGGATGAGAAGGGCATTTTAGGCTCTATGAGTGGATGAAGGACATTTTTGTACCATTTCTAATACTTCAAGAGCATTTTAGGTCTTTTTCCGTTTTCAAAATAAGATGGCAAATAATGATCAGTTTTGAAATTTTTTTCCATAAAATTTCAACATGCCTAGCTAGAGTGGTTCTGCCCACTATAGCGACAGTTCTCTCGCTATAGCACATGTTTCATCATTATAGAGTCTCCATATGTATCTTGTTGTTGCGACCGATATAGTGGCGTGCCACCTACTGTATCGGCTTTCACAAAATCAATGACTCATAAAAACTTTTCAAAGATCCCTATTTCATAATATATCTTCATCCTTTGACATTTCAAACCAACTCTTTTATGTCAAATTCAATTTCAGAAATTTCACTCGTCTGAATGAGATTACGAAAAGTCCTGTAAACTCCTTAAAGTCTAGGTGCATTTCTGGATTGGCTGAAATTTCACCTGACTTAGATTCCATCCAAGTTTGGCCTAACCTGAAATTTTAAGTCACCATCCAAAAGTTTTCTCACTCGATTCCTTCACCATTGATCTGCCCATAATGATCGAAATGGACTGTTATAGAAATAAATTCAAATCTTATTGGGACTAAACTAAAATTAAATAAAAAAATCTGCATCCTCTAATGTTTGTCCCTTGGCGCGACATGACACATAGTATGCTTTTGCTTACTTGATTCGTTAGTAAAGTTTGAGGGTTGATTTTTCTTCTTGTAGGTTCCTTCTTCATTTTCTTTTTCAAGTTAACTTATAAATTTATGTTCTATTTTTAAAAAAGGTTTGAATAACTTTTTGAGACGAATAGTTCTAATATTTTGATTTCTATTAACAATTTAAGATGAGACAGTCTATGTACATCAATACTTATTTTATATTTTTTTTGAACCTTTTCAATGATTTTTAGGTAAAATATATTAATTTGTGCTCATTTTTTTATAACACTCACTCAATTTTTTTAAATATAAATCATTCTATTAGAAAAAATAAGAAATAAATCTTCCAACTATTTGAAAAAGTTTTTAATATGGCATCAAATGCATTAACTTTTCATTTGTTCGGATTTCATAGGAACAACTCAAAAGACTTGCCAATTTAGTTTCCTCTAATCCAAAAATATTCCATATTTCGGCTGTAGTCCCATACTTTTGTTATTACGCCCGTATCTTAATGTATTAATTAATCAGACAGTCCGCTCTCTTCAGAAGAACCTCTGTCTGGATCTCTTTCTCCCAATTCCTTTCTTTTCTGGGAGGCTCCGAGGTTTCTTCTTCGTCTGAGATCTCTGGCGTTTGGGCTTTGCACCAATCTCCCATTTCATCCGCCCTTGCTGTTCGCAGTTTCTCATTGATCCGGAGCTCCGATCCATTATCTTTGATCTTAGCAATCATGGCGGCTGCCAGCGCTCCGATCACCATGAAAGAGACCCTCACGGTAAATTAGTTTCACTCTATTGCTAGTATTCGCTATATTTTTCCACGAATAATTGAGTCTTGATTTGTGCTTTTTCTCTCGCATTGGTCTTCTGCTCGTATTGGTAGCTTAGCATGTATGAATTCTTAGTTAGATCTGTCATATGTAGTTATATTACCAGATCTTTCATATGGTATGGTTTTTGCTTTTGGCATTTCATTTCTGGATTGAATTTCAAATGCAGTTGCAAAGTATAGGGGTGAACCCACAGTTCATCACATTCACCAATGTTACCATGGAGTCGGAAAAGTATATATGTGTAAGAGAGACGGCGCCTCAGAATAGTGTGGTGATTATTGATATGAACATGCCAATGCAACCTTTGAGGCGTCCAGTTACGGCTGACTCTGCTCTTATGAATCCTAATTCTAGAATTTTGGCTCTGAAAGGTATGTAATCTTTGACCAAGTGTTAGATTCTCATGGATGGTTTTTGTACTGGTTCAAGTTACTGACTTATGAACAGGTTTGATAGGAACTCTTCAACTGCAGTTATTTTGTAATTACTGACTTAATAATTTGTTGACTAATTTCACCTTTGAGAAAAAGAGAAGTCTCTCTTCACCATTATCTTGATGCGCTAAAGAAATTTGAGCCTAGAAGGAAGTAAAAAGGGGATAGCAAAAGAATTTTGAAACTAGAAAAAGAGGGACAGCAGTAGTAGTGCGAAACAGCAATACTAGTGCGAATTGAACATGTGAAGCTTTTAGCAAGCTATGTAATAAGTATGGCATAGATCAAGGAGGTTGATTAGGTTCGACTTTTCTGTGTGTTGTGATCTCCTCCTTGTGGGGATCCTGGTGGATGACAAACTTTTTGATTGGAGTGAGTGAACGATTAGGAGCTAAATGGTGATCACTCCTAAATTTACAGAGGAAGTTGGAAATTGAAGAGGTTGTGCCATCATATGATACGTTGTAGTTCCTTTTTCTCGCAACACTTTGTTTCACTCGATTGTTGTTAACTTGACGGTTATGGTTGATGCATCTCTTAGTTCATCTAGAACGTGTAGTTTCTAGTTGAATATTCATTATGTTTTCCGCAATAGTGGTACTTATCAGTGTTGCTTCTGCTTGTCAGCTGTTATATTGCTTACAGAATTCCTCCTCCCACTGACATACTGGTGCATGTTTTTGGAATTCTGATTAGAACCAGCACTTTGCAGTTTGGCCTAGCCAAGCTAACTCTTCTATTTGTTTTCTTGCATGAATTGATGGATTATGTATTTCAATCAAACAATTTGTTATTTTAAGAGATGGGAGTGTATACAGGAGAAATCTGCTTTAAATGGGTTAATTCTTTTTAAGCTTGAAAAACTGCTGTACCTCACATTATTCTTTTTTGAAAAAATGGGAAGACCACTCTTCCTCTGTTTCTTGATGATGGCATGATGGAATCCTCTCTTATCTCTTGAAGCTCAAGTTCCTGGAACCAATCAAGATCACTTGCAGATTTTCAATATTGAGGCAAAACAAAAGATGAAATCATATCAAATGCCTGAGCAGGTGCTCACTTTTATGTATTTATTAGATTTGGTTTACACATTATTTAATGCCCATGGTCATCAATCATGTGATGAGTTCTGCCATATAACGACCAAATGTGTACTACAGGTTGTTTTCTGGAAATGGATTACACCAAAGATGTTAGGTCTTGTTACACAAACGTCAGTCTATCATTGGCCAATTGAAGGTAAGACAGTTTTTCTTTTCACATCACAGAATTTTCTTCATCCTGTTTGCCTGGTGAAGTTCTTTTTTCTGTTGGTAATGATCTGTTTTACACATTCTGAAAATGGTGGATGATTGTGTACTTAATATATCCCACTTGTCTATGTGCAGGGGATTCGGAGCCTGTAAAGATGTTTGATAGAACAGCCAATTTAGCCAACAACCAAATAATCAACTACCGATGTGATCCTTCTGAGAAATGGTTGGTTTTAACTGGGATTGCCCCAGGTTCACCAGAGGTGTGTAATGCTTATATGTTAATCGAAAACTTAATCTTGATGCCCTATTCCTGAAAGCAGACCTACTTAACTTCCCAAGCAGCGTTTTCAATGTCATCAGGGATGCAGACACTAAGACGTTTGTGTAGGGCTTGACAGCTTTTCTAATCTGATTTTTTAGTTTTTGTGATTGCTCTGTCTATGCCCATCTTTGTAACATGCTTTTGCATTTTTTTTTAAGTATTGGATTGTGTAACAAGCTATGACAGTGGCTAATTGCATCAAATTGCCAGTATACTGCAATTACTTTTTGCTACTTCCATGTTTGTTGCTATCATATAAAAACTTTGAGCTCAAAAGAGTGGGATTTTTAAAAGTCTGGTAGAAGCATTTTTATGTCTGTTAATATTCTCATGTTTATTGAATATAGAATGAACATGCACTTCCTTATTTGACTATTCTGCTGTGACTTCTGTTAATAGAGGCCTCAACTGGTCAAAGGAAACATGCAATTATTTTCAGTGGATCAGCAGCGCAGTCAAGCTCTCGAGGCACATGCTGCAGCATTTGCCTCATTCAGGGTGAGAAAGGATCCTTGATTTCTTCTTTTAATGTGTTCAACTATTCTTAATTTTATGTTTTCTGCCTGTCTGTTGCTTGCTTTATTCAGGTTCCTGGAAATGATAGGGATTCAATACTCATTTCCTTTGCCACAAAGTCCTCAAATGCTGGACAAGTCACATCAAAGTTGCATGTCATTGAGCTTGGAGCCCAGCCTGGTCAAACCACTGTTCTCTTATTCCTTACGCCTGTTGTTTAATTGTGAAGTTATTTAGTAAAATTGTGGGGCAAAAGTGGCTCATATAGTTGTCATTGGTTTTCTTAATATGTTAAATGTTTGCAGGGAGACCGTCGTTTACGAAGAAACAGGCAGATCTCTTCTTTCCTCCAGATTTTGCTGATGATTTTCCAGTTTCCATGCAGGTATCTCTTGCCTTCCCTTTGGGGAGCTGTTGTCACTGTATTTGTTTTCTGCATTTTATGAATTCAGTTCCCTATAACACGGTTCTTTGTTATTCTGGCAGATATCTCATAAATACAGTTTAATTTATGTCATCACCAAGCTTGGGCTTCTCTTTGTCTATGACCTCGAAACAGCTACTGCAGTGTACAGAAATAGGATCAGCCCAGATCCTATTTTTCTGACCGCAGAAGCTTCATCTATTGGTGGTTTCTATGCCATCAACAGGCGAGGCCAAGTGTTGCTTGCCACAGTTAATGAAGCAACTCTAGTACCTTTTGTCAGTGGCCAAGTACGTCATTTCCATTTTATTCTATTGTTGTATTGTATCATTACCATTTTTTTAAACCTAAATATAAATTTCGTGCACGCCATATTCCAGTTGAATAATCTGGAGCTTGCTGTCAATCTTGCCAAAAGAGGAAACCTTCCTGGGGCTGAGAATTTAGTAAGTTGATATCATATTGTCCACTTCTATTGGAAATCTACCGGATCATTACTTGTTATATGGTGCACCATGGTTTTTGCTATCCTATCACCATTTCCTTCTCTGAGAACAATATAGTAAAATGAATTATTGCTCGTCATAGATATCATCAGCCGTTGGCAGTCTTATGAAGAGCTTTTGATCTTATTGATTGAACATGTTGATAATCTGAGGATGTCTTGCTCTACAATGATCTTAGTGTATTACTGTTATATGTCCTCAGGTTGTCCAGCGGTTCCAAGAGTTGTTTGCCCAGACAAAGTACAAAGAAGCTGCAGAGCTTGCAGCGGAATCACCTCAAGGCATACTCCGTACGCCTGACACTGTTGCCAAATTCCAGGTATTGGTTATGACATGGAAAATATGTTTTTCCTCTCAGGATCTTTATTGCCTTACTGGTCCTGGAAGAGTTTCTGGAATTCATTTGTTATTCTGCAAAAGATGATACATATGTTCATTCTGTAATTGGTCTTCTTTGCAGAGTGTTCCTGTTCAAGCAGGGCAAACACCTCCCTTATTGCAGTATTTTGGGACGCTTTTAACAAAAGGAAAGCTAAATTCTTTTGAATCATTGGAACTATCACGCCTTGTTGTCAACCAGAACAAGAAAAACCTGTTGGAGAACTGGTTAGCTGAGGATAAGCTGGAGTGTAGTGAGGAACTTGGGGATCTTGTGAAGGTCAAATTTTGAAGTTGAAATTCATTATTTTCATTGCTCACCACTTTATTTGATTTTGTTTTTGCAAGTAGTCTATTGTTCATGTAATTGATTGCAGTCATAATTCTTTTGTAGACTGTTGATAATGACCTTGCCCTAAAGATATATATCAAAGCAAGAGCAACTCCAAAAGTTGTTGCGGCTTTTGCTGAGCGCAGAGAGTTTGACAAGATTCTGATATATTCCAAGCAGGTAATTGATTCCTATTCGTGGTTGTCTGGCTGACTGCTTGTTTTCTTTTTTTGGTCTTTCCCCTTCTTTTCTGTTTTTTTGATTAGTTTAGTTTTCTTCTTTTTGGGTGCTTGTCTATAGCTGGCTATATCTAAGATGGTTCAATTCTCTCTAGTATTAATTAATTCTGGCTTGGATGTTAAAAATGATTTTTTGGTTCAATTCTCTCTAGTATTAATTAATTCTGGCTTGGATGTTAAAAATGATTTTTTGGTTCGTACAGGTTGGATATACGCCTGACTATTTGTTCCTTCTTCAAACAATTCTTCGATCTGATCCTCAGGTATGCTGTGAAGTTACATAAATCATAACGTTTTCTATTTCCCATCCTTATCTGCTAGCATCTTTTAGTAGATTTTACTGGATTTATTCCGTGGTATTTGGATGTTAATATTTTTGACCATGTGATATTGCTCAAATTTTGTTTTCTTTTATGAGGAGAAAATTGCAACAATTGTGTATTTAATGATGTCATTTCATGATATTGTACTCAGTTTGGAAATTTGCCTTGTCTGTGATGAAGAAGAAATAAGCACTTGTAAATCTGACATGGTGCTAGTTTGAAGTTGATCAATTTCTCTGTTTATGCAGGGAGCTGTTAACTTTGCGCTCATGATGTCCCAAATGGAGGGCGGTTGTCCTGTTGATTACAACACTATCACTGATCTATTTCTGCAGGTTAATCGACTTACAATTATTACAATTTTATCCTTTTCTTAAGTGCTTTACAGTGTTTGCTTTCTTTTTTCCTATGGGATGCAGTGAACAGCTGACAACATATTCTCTTTCTTTCTGATTTTGTTAATAGAGGAACATGATCCGTGAGGCAACAGCATTTTTGTTGGATGTTCTGAAACCTAACCTTCCAGAGCATGGCTTTCTGCAGACCAAGGTTTCGTTACTATTTCCACTAGGATGTTTTGTCTGTTATATCATTCTGCTTCTGAATCGTAACTTATCTCTTCTATACAGGTCTTGGAAATCAACCTCGTGACTTTCCCAAATGTTGCTGATGCTATATTAGCAAATGGAATGTTCAGTCATTATGATCGACCTCGGATTGCTCAACTTTGTGAGAAAGCTGGTCTTTATGTGCGGGCTCTGCAGGTTGAATCATTATCAGCATTTCTTCCTTTACTTTCCTTGAGAAACCTCTGCTAAGTCCGAATAATCATGATGTGTTTCTGCAGCACTATTCTGAACTGCCTGATATCAAGCGCGTCATTGTTAATACACATGCAATTGAGCCTCAGGTAGGAGTAGTTCATAGTTCGTATATACCTTTTCTATAGGAGTTTGTCTGATTTATACTGATTGATGCTGTTCCTCTTAGGCCTTGGTTGAGTTTTTTGGGACCCTTTCACGTGAATGGGCACTTGAGTGCATGAAGGACCTCCTTGTTATCAATATCAAAGGAAACCTTCAAATAATTGTTCAGGTACTGGTCATATTGCAGAAGAGATTTGTTTCTGGAATTTATCATGTACCTGCACCTCTAATGTATGCATAAACTCAAGCAGCAGCATTTCTTGGGAATACTCCAATGTAATGGCATCTTGGCTAATTATGAGTTTTGCAGGTCGCAAAAGAGTACTGTGAGCAGTTGGGTGTTGATGCTTGCATAAAGCTTTTTGAGCAATTTAAGTCCTATGAGGGGTTATATTTCTTTTTGGGATCATATTTGAGTTCCAGGTATAGAATAGAGGAGATAATTTTTGCCATTTTAGCTGGCTAAGTTTAATTATTTTAAATAATCTGTCTTTTTTGGTCTCATGCAGTGAGGATCCAGATATCCACTTTAAATATATTGAGTCAGCTGCCAGAACTGGTCAAATCAAGGAGGTTGAGCGTGTTACCAGAGAATCAAACTTCTATGATGCGGAAAAGACTAAGAACTTCTTGATGGAAGCCAAACTTCCTGATGCTCGGCCTCTGATTAATGTTTGTGACCGCTTTGGTTTTGTTCCTGACCTCACACACTACCTCTATACAAACAATATGCTGCGGTATATCGAAGGTTATGTCCAAAAGGTTTGTTTGGTTTGTGTGATACTTGTTTTATTGAAGTATTTGCAAGTGGGAAATGACAAGCCTTTTATCTTCTCTGACAGGTCAATCCAGGAAATGCACCTTTAGTTGTAGGGCAGCTTTTAGATGATGAGTGTCCTGAGGATTTTATTAAGGGATTGATCCTGTCTGTGCGTTCTCTGCTTCCAGTTGAGCCTCTAGTGGAAGAATGTGAAAAAAGGTCTTTGTTTTATCCTTGTAGAGTTTCTTCAGACGTGTTCATTCCAACTTTTAGTGTTTAAAGCCTTTAATCCTATTGGTTTTCCAGGAATCGACTCCGCTTGCTGACACAGTTTTTGGAGCATCTTGTAAGTGAAGGAAGTCAAGATGTGCATGTACACAATGCTCTGGGAAAGATCATCATAGATAGCAATAACAACCCAGAGCACTTCCTCACAACCAATCCATACTATGACTCACGTGTTGTTGGTAAATATTGTGAAAAGCGTGATCCTACCCTTGCTGTTGTTGCATATCGGAGAGGGCAATGCGATGATGAACTTATTAATGTGACAAACAAGAATTCTTTGTTCAAACTTCAAGCAAGGTTAGTTATTCATTAGGTTGGCGATAATAGCTAGTTAATCAGATGTTTATCGGTGGAGTAAACTTTCATGTTACAATTGTTTTCAGGTATGTGGTTGAGAGGATGGACGGTGATATTTGGGAGAAAGTTCTTAACCCCGAAAATGAGTTTAGAAGGCAACTTATTGATCAAGTTGTTTCAACTGCTCTGCCTGAGAGCAAGAGCCCTGAGCAAGTTTCTGCAGCTGTTAAAGCTTTCATGACTGCTGATCTTCCCCATGAACTGATTGAACTTCTTGAAAAGATTGTGCTCCAGAATTCTGCATTCAGTGGGAACTTTAATCTGCAGAATTTGCTCATCCTAACAGCCATCAAAGCCGATCCATCCAGAGTAATGGACTATATAAATAGACTTGATAATTTTGATGGACCTGCAGTTGGCGAGGTTGCTGTCGAAGCGCAACTTTATGAAGAAGCTTTTGCAATCTTCAAGAAGTTTAACTTGAATGTCCAGGCTGTTAATGTTCTGCTTGACAACATTCGCGATATTAACCGGGCAGTGGAGTTCGCATTCCGAGTTGAAGAAGATGCTGTTTGGAGTCAGGTGGCTAAAGCTCAACTAAGAGAAGGATTAGTGAGTGATGCTATTGAGTCATTTATTCGTGCAGATGACGCCACCCACTTTTTGGATGTAATTCGTGCTGCAGAGGATGCGGATGTTTACGATGACTTGGTGAAGTATCTGCTGATGGTAAGGCAGAAGACAAAGGAGCCCAAAGTTGACAGTGAACTCATTTATGCATATGCTAAAATTGATCGATTAGGTGACATTGAAGAGTTTATTCTCATGCCCAATGTTGCTAATCTACCTAATGTTGGTGATAAGTTGTTTGATGAAGGCTTATATGAGGCTGCAAAGATCATATTTGCTTTTATTTCTAACTGGGCCAAGTTGGCCAGCACCCTTGTGAAGTTAAATCAATTTCAAGGTGCTGTCGATGCAGCACGCAAGGCAAATAGTGCGAAGACATGGAAAGAAGTCTGCTTTGCCTGTGTCGATGCTGAGGAGTTCCGTTTGGCTCAAATTTGTGGGCTTAACATTATAGTTCAGGTATCTGACTTTGTGTTGTATGATTTATTATTGAGCAGATATTGTTAGTACTTCTATTGTCTTCATTTGCATTTAAGTTGACCTTCCGGGCTACTCTTGATTTGTAATTTTGTATCATCTCTTTTTACTTCTGCAGGTGGATGACTTGGAGGAAGTTAGTGAATTTTACCAAAATAGAGGATGTTTTAATGAATTAATATCTCTTATGGAGAGTGGGCTGGGATTGGAGCGTGCACATATGGGTATCTTCACAGAACTTGGTGTATTATATGCCAGATACCGTCACGAGAAGCTCATGGAGCACATTAAATTATTCTCCACCAGACTCAACATTCCCAAGCTTATTCGTGCCTGCGATGAGCAGCAACACTGGAAGGAACTCACTTATTTGTACATCCAATATGATGAATTTGATAATGCTGCCACCACTGTTATGAATCATTCTCCAGATGCTTGGGATCATATGCAGTTCAAAGACATTATTGTCAAAGTTGCTAATGTGGAGCTTTATTACAAGGCCGTCCACTTTTATTTGCAAGAGCATCCTGACCTCATTAATGACCTTCTAAATGTTCTTGCACTTAGAGTGGATCACACACGTGTTGTGGACATAATGAGAAAGGTCTTCACTTATTCTCAGACCTCTTGGCTTGGAAGTGTTGTTTGGATTATATTTTGTGATATATGTTCTTTTTAAATCATTTGGTTTCTTTGTTGGACTGACATCAGGCTGGTCACCTTCGCCTAGTCAAGCCTTACATGATTGCTGTTCAGAGCAACAATGTATCTGCAGTGAATGAGGCACTTCACGAAATTTATGTCGAGGAAGAAGACTATGATAGACTACGTGAATCAATTGATTTGCATGATAACTTCGATCAGATTGGCCTTGCTCAGAAGGTGGAGGCTATTTCTTCTGAAGTTATCTCTCTAAGTTTATGATGTCTCACAACTATTTCCACTTTTCTTGTTTTCCGAGCAGATAGAGAAACATGAGCTTCTCGAAATGAGGCGTGTTGCTGCTTCTATCTATAAGAAAGCTGGTAGGTGGAAACAATCTATTGCTCTGTCAAAGAAAGATAATCTCTACAAAGATGCTATGGAGACAGCCTCACAGTCTGGAGATCGCGAACTTGCAGAGGAGTTGCTTGTTTACTTCATTGAACAGGTATATGGCTTTCATTTTAAGAATCATCCGTGTTCTTCCTGTAAGCTCAGTGATTGCTCTCATATGTCGGCTTCATAATTAAACTATTGTGACATGCAAGTAGGAATGGGCTGTCTTGGTTTTCTGAGTATCTGTGGGTGTCAGAGAACACCCACACTCCCTAAGATTAAATGCAACAATACCCAAGAAAAAAGAAAGAGTTGGTACACTCTAAAGCATCGAAAGATATATGGCTTAATGTTTTTGTTGCTATATGCATAATTTTTTTTAATGGAGGGGAGTTATTAAGGAGGCTACAAAATAATTTGGCTGGAAACGGTATTTGTTGGTCTGACAATGTCCGAGGTAGATTGCCGTTGTATGTGCAACTTCGAATGTAGTGACATCTAGAATTTTCTGAAGTCTTCTACTTTTTAAACTTTTGTTTGATTTTCACTTTTTATCCTTGTCAGAAAAGCTTTAGGGGGGATGGAATTGAGCTCCTAACCGTTGATGCTTGTTTTTGCAGGGAAAGAAAGAATGCTATGCATCATGCCTGTTTGTTTGTTATGATTTGATTCGGCCAGATGTTGCCCTTGAACTTGCCTGGATGAATAATATGATTGACTTTGCATTCCCTTACCTGTTACAGGTATCTCTCTGAACCTCCACCCTGATTCTGTATGTGTGCGCTTTTGCGTATCTGCTAATGAAAAGGACATCCTAAGTTAAATTTTTTGTGTCCTTTCCTCTGGTAGACCTATTTATTGTGAGCCTTTGATTTTTTTAGTCCAACTTCTAAGTCTTCTTTTTCCCGTTTAGGAAGTGTGGTTAAAGCATTCATGTTGTGTCTTCCATATGCAATTTGTATTGCCTTGTCATATTTTCTATGCTCTTTAAAGTGAAACTTGTAGACAAAGATTCTGATGAGGCAAAGCATTTCGGTCCATTTCTGTGTTTGTTCGAGAGTGTTTTTTCCAAAAATGAACAGTTAGACCAAAAACAGAAAAATCTTAGTGCCCATTTGGATAAGCTTATAAAAAGTAACTTGTAAGTCAACAGCCCAAAGCCAAAAGTAGGGCGTACCCTACTTTTGGCTTTTGACTTATTTTTTAACCTTTTTAGCCTAAAGGTGAGTGCTTAAAGCACTTTTTAACTTTTCCAACTATCTCCAAAACTAAAAAAGTGCTTAACAACCAAAAACACCTAAAAATAAGCTAATGCAAACACCCTCTTAATCCAGTACACGGTCAATGTTGAGAGTATGCTGCTGTTTTGAAGATTTGCCTGTCAGAGACAAGATATTCTTATTTCTTTTTCCATTGTTCTGTTGCTATATGAAATTTAATAAAATTAAGATTACTTTGCGTTAGACTTTTCTATTTATGTATGTGGCGTACATTTATTTTTTCATCATATTCTTTGTTTTACTTCTCTTATAAGCCTCCCTTTTTTGGTTTTGTCCATGTGGATGCTTCATAATCTTATTCCATACTGCCATCAGCAGTCACTTTTAACTTGGCTTTCTCTCTCTCAGTTTATCCGTGAATACACTGGCAAGGTTGATGAGCTAATAAAAGATAAGATTGAAGCTCAAAATGAAGCAAAAGCCAAAGAGAATGAAGAGAAGGATGTTATGAAGCAGCAGGTACATAGCAAACCTAACCATGGTTACAACTAGATGCATTTATTTCCTTATTTTAGCTGAAATTTATTATTGAAGTCGCATGGATCTTTGTAATATATTGACAATTGACACTTGCATACACCCTTCTTGTGGCAAATATTGACATTTCTTTAATGTGTGGTCCAACAATCTTTGCTAATAATATTCACTGGTTGATTGCAGAATATGTATGCACAGCTGCTGCCATTGGCTTTGCCTGCTCCACCAATGCCAGGTATGGGAGGAGGTTTTGCTGCGCCACCCCCTCCAATGGGTGGGATGGGGATGCCTCCCATGCCTCCATTTGGCATGCCACCCATGGGTCCCTACTAATATGATTGTGTTCAACATAGTGGTGTCTACACACTACAAATGGGCAGGTAGATGAACTGGGGTTCTTTTGCTTTTTGTTTAGGGTTGTTGCCTTTGTATCTTTGTCACTTGCCATGCAGTTGTTGGCCTCTCATGGAAACAAGTGGAGGCTTGATAAAATAATTGTTCTGTGGTGTGTCATAGGGTGTTGATATCTCCTTTGTAATATTCTTTTAGAGGAGGCATTCTTTTTGTAGTTAGGCAGAAAGGGAGACATTTTTATTATTCAGGACCAAGAGATGCATTAACCTTGCATTGATTTGCTGGGGTCGGTTAAGGTGCTTCATCTCCAGTTTTGTAATTGTTTCTAGGTTCATTTTCCTGAGGGCATATTTATGTTACATGCTTTTGGGCTTCTTTTATGGTTCCTTTGCGGACGTGTCTTCATGGTATGTTATATGCTGTTGCTGTTGTTTCTTGGTTGGATATTTTATCATTCTTTTTAGCAGGAACCAGCATAGCTAATGTGGTTTGTTCCTTGTTTTGAGCTTTATGATAATTGTCGACAATGGGCAGTAGAACTATTCAGGTTTCATGGGGGCTTCTTTTTCTGTTCCTTCAGGAATTATAGTATTTTCTCTTCACGTGTAAAACGTGATTGTTGGATTTGTAATCGAACAAAGTAGATGTATTCTGTTTTGAGTAAATTTTAGTAAGGGAAAATTTAGTAAATATACAATAAACTAGTTTGTTTACCAGAAAATACAGCCAGGTTTCCATCTACATAAAAAAAGATAGCCCAGGATTAGAGATATTAAGTCCGACAAAAATAAAAATTTTGCTAATTCAACAATGGGGAAAACCTGCTCTCTTGGCTTGCCAAAATTTTCTCTCGAACTTTGTTGAGAAAAGCTCAATTCTTTGGAAATATCCCAATTTCGTTGGTGATTTTCGTCAATTCTTCAATTTTGTTGTTGATTTGGTCAATTTCTTCGTTGATTCATCAATTTGCCTGTTAATTCAATTTCAATGGATTGTTTCACCATTTTAATTCAACATCAGTGTGTGGGAGGATAACAATAAGTATATGGATCGCATTGTTGATTCTGCTGTTGTGAATTTCAATTGTGACTTTGAATCTAACCACTATTGTTTATACACAAATTGGCGTGGATTTCTGAGTATGTACTTAATAGAGATCAAATATGTCCTCAATGATCAGATTCTAGCTATATTGAAACACTCTGAAAAGTCCACATATGGTGAATTTTTTGCTGCCATCGAAAAAAGAATAAGTCCCGCTCCTATTAACATAGGGAATGCAGGTAAATGAAAAGTATGATCTATGCATATTTATATCTGTGTTTCATAAACAAGTTTTGAATTCTTAATTAGTTGTTTTTGATTAACAGGCTCTTACCTCTTTAAAAAAGATGGACTAACTTAAACTAATTTTAAACTTAATTAGAAGTTTGTATTCTTACTTATTTTGAGTCCAATAACATGTTTGTTAGGGTCTATATGGAATTGAAACAGAATATTCAGATATATCTTTGTATTCACTTTGTGTTACATTGAATTTTTCTTTTTTTTTTTTTTAACATCTTGACTATAGTTGCTAGTCACTCTACAAAAAATATTGGTAATATACAGAAAATATACAACGCTCGTATAATTCTAGTGCTTGAGGCTGACACCATAGGGTGGGGTGAAGCAGTGAGAGAAAAAATAAATCTTATTATTTGATTAGGAAAAATTATGTAGATAGTCAAGATTTTCAACTTATTTATTAAAAATAGTTAGCCTTTTAAAAAATTACTAATTACACATATTTTAGTTAAATGTCAAATTAAAAGTATACAATTACAACAACAACATACCCAGTAAAATTCCACAACTGAGATTTGAGGAGGGTAGAATGTACATAGACCTTACCACTACTTCATAGAGGTAGAGAGACGATTTCGTAGGAACAATCGTCTCAAAAATCCATAAACATAATAAACTAGATAAGGGAAAAAGAAAGGGAACAGAAAGAGCGACTAATAGGGAAAAACACATGATAGTATGCAAATACGATAAAATTTACATATCAAGATGGAAAATGACAACACAAGATATAAAAGCAATGTAAATACGCCAAAAGTAAATAAATATAGGACTAATAATGACAACATACGATGTGAAGATATCACTACTCCTACTAACCTACTATATCCCAAAGTCATTTATTGACCTACCTCTACTAACCTATTACCCCTCTACTCTAATACACAATCTCTACTCTTTTCTATCTAAGATCATATCCTCGGTAAGATGAAGTTTCGCCATATCTTATCTGATCACCTCCCCTCCAATACTTCTTCGGTCTACCTCTATCCCTCTGCGTATCCCCTAAATTCAACCTCTAGCACCTCCTAACAGGAGCATCGATACTCCTTCTCTGCACATGTCCAAACCAACGGAGTCTCGCTTCCCTCATCTTGTCAGCCACAGGAGCCACCTCTAGTTTCTCCCGGATGATCTCATTCCTAATCCTATCACTCTTGGTATGTCCACACATCCATCTCAACATCCTCATCTCTGCAACCTACATCTTCTGAACATGTGAATTTTAATAGGCCAACACTCCACCGCATATAACAAAGATGGTCTAACCACCATTCTGTAAACTTACCTTTAAGCTTAGGTGGTATCTTTTTATCACACAATATTCCTAAGGCAAGTCTCCATTTCGTCCATGCTGTCACAAGACGATGTGTGACATCATCGTCGATATCACCACTACTCTGGATGATGGATTCAAGATATTTAAAGCGCTCTCTCTTAGGAATAGTTCGAGTGACAAGCTTCACTTCAATATCTGCTTCATCTCTAGCAACACTAAATTTATACTCCATGTATTCCATTTAGGTTCTACTTAATTTGAACCCTTTGGATTCCAAAGTTTCTCTTTAAACCTCCAATCTATAATTAACTTTGTCCAAAGTCTCATCAATCAATACTATGTCATCTGTAAATAGCATACATCATAGCACCCTTTACTAGATAGACCGTGTAAGCTCATCCATTACTTAAGCAAAAAGAAGTGCTCAACATAGATCCTTGGTGGAGTCCCATCTTAACAGGAAAGTACTCTGAGTCTCCTCCCACCGTTCTTACTCGAATTCTGGCTCCGTCATACATATCCTTTATCACCCTAATATACACCATTGGAACACTTTTCGCCTCTAGGCATATCCATCAAACATACCTCGAAACTTTGTCATAGGCCTTTTCCAGGTCAATGAATACCATGTGAAGGTTCCTCCTTCTCTCCCTATATTTCTCCATTAGTCTCTGCACAAGATGGATTGCTTTAGTAGTTAATCATCTCGACATAAATCCAAACTAGTTCTCAGAAATAGACACTACTTTCCTCACCCTCGTCTCCACCACTCTCTCTCAAACCTTCATAGTGTGGCTTAACAACTTGATACCCCTGTAATTGTTACAACTTTGAATATCACCCTTGTTCTTGTACAATAGAAACATTGTACTCCTCCTCCATTCATCGGACATCTTAGCGGTATTCATAATAGCATTAAAAAACCTAGTGAACCACTCAATACCCTCCTTGACCATGCTCTTCCAGAAGTCCAGTGGAATTTTACCGGGTCTGATCACTCTCCCTCTGTTCAACCTACTAACAACACGTCTAACTTCCTCAACTCTAAAATGCCTGCAATAACCAAAATCTCGATAACTATCAGAGTGCGACAAATCACCCAACTCAATATCTCTGTCCATTTTTTCGTTTAAGAGCTTACGAAAGTACGCTTGCCATCTTATCTTAATGGAATTCTCATCCACCAACACGTCACCCTTCTCATCCTTATTACATTTCACTTGGTCTAAGTCACGACTTTTCTCTCTCCGACCTTCAAAAGCCTATACAATCTCTTGTCCCCGCCTTTTTTCTCTAATTCAACATACAACCACTTGAACATTGCTGTCTTAGCACTCGTCATTGCCATATTCGCTTCTGTCTTTGTCGTCTTATAAATATCCTTAAGTCTTATGTTTTCATCGTCATCCTCACATTGCAACCACTTCCTGTCGGAAATCTTCTTGTCTTTCACTTTGCCTTGAACTTCTCCACTCCACCACCAATCACCTTGACATCCACCAAAGGTCCCTCTCAAAACCCCTAGCACCTCGGTAGCCACCCTTTTAGTGTAGCTAACCGTGGTATCTTACATAGTGTTCGCATCTCCGCTACCACTCCAAGCCCCCAAATTACTCAACTTTTCTCCCATCTCCCGAGAAAGAGCAGGAGTCAAGCCACCTCATCTAATCCTTGGTTGGGGTAAGTAACCTTTTTCCTCTTATCCCTCTTAATCTCCAAGTCCATAACTAGAAGCCTATATTTTCACGCGGAATTACCTTGCAATTCTTACAAAGGCTTCTATCACCCTTTTGGAGGAGTAAGTAGTCAATTTAGGTCTTAGCAATTGTACTACAGAAGGTAACCAAGTGATTTTCCCTCTTCGAAAATATGAGTTAGCAATAACCAACTCGAAGGCTTTAGCAAAGTCCAAAGAGATGTCCCTCCTCCATTTCTCTCCTCAAAACTACTAGAAGTGGCACCAATATGCCCATTAAAGTCTCCCCCGATGAAAATCTTTTCTATGGACAATATACTCCTCACAAGCTCATCCAAGTCTTCTAGAAGAGCTTTTTGACTTCATCATCTAAGCCCACTTGGGTTGCATAGGCACTAACTATGTTCACAATATGAATGCCGACCACAAGCTTAATAGACATCATCTTATCATTTGTCCTCCTGACCTCCATGACATACTCACTAAGGTCTTCATCTACTAAGATGCCTACTCCGTTCCTATCCCTAGAACCACCCGAGTACCATAATTTAAATCCATCTACATCACGTGCCTTAGTGCCTACCCATTTGGTCTCTTGAACACACGCTATATTAATTTGTCTCTTCTTAAGGTTCTTCACTAACTCTATGGACTTCCCCCTAAGTGATCCTATGTTCCACATCCCTACTCTAGACCTAAGTAGGACTGTTCCCTCTTACCACTAGTACTCCTAGCCTCAGACCTCAACCGACGACATGATCCTAATCCACCATTAGACCCCAATGCTACTAAGAACTACTAATTCAATAAACTATAAACAATAGAGAATTTATAATCTTATAATTCACAACAAAAATAAATAATCCCAATGTAATAGACAAACCCACAACACCAAGATGCACAATGCATGAGAAACAATCACACTATGTATGAAGTAAGAATATGGCAAAAAATATAAATATATGCAAAAATGTAACAAGCAGGCAATAAATATTGCACAAATTCTGTACTAGACAGGAAATATTAAGCAAGAATCGATAATCAACAAATTGAACAGACGAAAATCAATACTCAACAAATTAAATAGACAAGAATCAACAATCAACAAATCAAAAATCAATAAGAAGTAAGAGATATAACCAAAAAAATAAGAATCAGCAAGCAAATGGCAACTATATAGATAAGAAATAATGCCAAAACAGGAGAACAGAGAAGTTGACTGGAATAAAAAATTGAACAAGAATAGAAAATAATGCCAAACTAGGAGAGAACAAAGAATCTGATCGAACAAGAAAGTTGAACAAGCAAGCAAAGAGAAAATGGAGTATATCACCTGAGTAATCCGATCGAAAAAGTAACTGTTGAATGCATGCCGAAAAATTTCGTTGGAATCTGCTTCTCACTGGAATCGAAATCTAGGGTAATGACGCCCCTAGAAATCTATAGTTTCAGAGTTGAAAATGACTGAATGTCATCAGAAAATTACGTCGAAAACTGACTGCAAAAAAGTAGATCTCGACGGAACTTACCGAAAAAGAAAGAAGAAAGAAGAAAGAAAAAGGTTGGATCTGTTCTGAAAGAGAAAAGAAGAAGGAGTCGATCGACTGAACATTTCACAGATCTCTCCAGATCTGTTATGAGAATTCCAGCTAGGATTCGTCGGAAAACAACAGAGATGAGAAGAACGTTGCCGGAAATTCAAAACTTAGGCTCCAAGAAAACTAACGTCGCCGAAAATTCAAGTAACATCGCCAGAATTTGAATCTATATAGTACAAATTTGAAAACCCCGCGAAAATCTAGAGAGAGAGAGAGAGATAAAATCTAGAGAGCATCAAATTAAAGATATGCTAATATTATTTCTTTTTTTTCCTCAACTTATATTTATTTTTTAAAAAAATATTTAATATTTAGAATAGAATCCTTTTGATCTCCTTTTTTTCAACCTGATTTACCTTTTTCATACCCCTTTCATATTTAAAAATTTTTAAAATTAAAAACATAATCTTTCTTTCTCATATTTTCACCGCCATTACTTCACTATTCTATCACAAGCCTCTATCTCTTGTGTTATCGCAAAAAATGACCGACTTTAAAGAAAATATTAAAAATTATTCAAAAATCGAGAATCAATCTAAACTCAATTAATTTAAGCAAAGCTAATTCTCGAAATTCGAAATGACACAGAGTCGCCACCTAATTTTACGGATAATTAGGAAACCAGTAAATATTTTAAAAGATCTAACAG
>JAOTQR010000092.1:10255818-10269635 GCA_025774065.1 Solanum ossicruentum
GAAGGGTTTTATAAGACCTAGAGTCTCCCCTTGGGGAGCACCAGTGTTATTTGTACGCAAAAAAGATGGCACCTTGAGAATGTGTATCGACTATCGACAATTAAATAGGGTGACAATTAAGAATAAATACCCAACTACCTAGGATTGATGATTCATTTGATCAATTACAGGGTGCCAAATGCTTTTCAAAAATTGATTTGAGATAAGTTTATCACCAAGTGAGAGTGAAGGAGAAAGATATACCTAAGACTCCTTTCACAACACGCTAGAATTTATTGTTATGCCATTTGGACTAATGAATGCACCAACAGTGTTTATGGATCTGATGAACAGGGTATTTAAGCCACTATTGGATGTGTTCATGATTGTATTTATAGATGATATTTTGGTATATTCAAGATCAAAAGAGGACCACGCAAATAACTTATGACAAGTGTTACAGGTTCTTCGTGATCGACATTTGTATGTCGAGCTTTCTAAAAGTAAATTTTGGCTAAAATTAGTGGCATTCTTGGGTCATATTGTGTCTGATGAGGGAATAAGGTTTGATTCACAAAACATAGAGGTTGTGAATGATTAGCTAAGGCCTACCACACCCATGGAAGTTCGGAGCTTTCAAGGGTTGGCAGGTTATTACAGAAGATTTACTGAAAGTTTTTCTTCTATTTCTGCACCTCTAACAAAGTTCACACATAAGGTAACCAAGTTCCAATGGAATGATACATATGAAAGGAGCTTCCAGGAGTTCAAAAGAAGCTAGCTTTTGCACTTATACTAGTACTTCCAGAAGGCACTGAGGGGTATGCAATGTATTGCGATGCTTCAGGAGTTGGCTTAGGGGGTGTACTGACATAGCATGGTAGGGTAATTGCTTATGTATCTAGACAGCTATGACCATATGAGAAAAACTATGGAACACATGATCTTGAGCTAGCAGCGGTTGTGTTTGCTCTGAAAATCTGGTACCACTATTTGTATGGGGTTCACGTTAACATATATACTGATCATAAGAGCCTATAATACATGTTAAAGTACAAAGACCTAAACGTAAGACAACTGAGGTTCCTAGAGCTAATGAAGGATTATGATATTGATATACTTTACCACTTGGGGAAGGCAAATGTGGTAGCCTATGCTCTGAGCTTGAAGGCAATCATGAATACTAGTGATCAAGCCATGGTAAGCCAAGGAGTGGCTAAGGGTCTACGAAAACTAGCTAGTTTGGGAGTTAGCTTTCTCGAGACTCTAAAGGAAGGGGTTATTGTACATAATGTAGCAGCGTCTTCATTAGTGATGGAGGTGAAAGAAAAACAGTTCGAGGATCTTATTCAATGATAGCTTAAGGAAAGAGTGAGTCAGGGTATGATAAAGGGCTTTGACCTTACACAAAATGGAGTACTTTATTGCCAAAATAGATTATTTATGCCCGATATTAATGGACTAAGGAAAAGGATAATGGAAGAAGCCCATCATTCTAGATATTCCATCCGTCCGGATCAACTAAGATGTATCATGACCTGAAGGGAATGTTTTGGTGGGGAGGCATGAAAAGAGAACTTGCAGAATTTGTGAATCAATGTCTAAATTACCAATAAGTGAAAGTAAAACACCAAAAGCCAGGAGGTTATATGTAGTGTGTAGAACTTCTGACATGGAAGTGGGATATGATCAATATGGATTTTGTTACCAGGTTGCCTCACTCAATTCAGAAGTTTGACTCCATATGGATAATAATTGACAAACTCACAAAGTCAGCACACGTCTTTCTAGTCATGAGTGATTATACAGCTGAAGAGCATGCAAAGTTATACCTCAAAGAGATAGTCGGGCTACATGGGGTCCCAATCTCCATTATATCTGACCGAGGAGTTCAATTCACTGCGAAGTTTTGGAAGTCCTTCCAAAGGAGTATAGGGACACAAATGAATTTGAGTACAACTTTCCACACTCAAACAAATAGTCAAGTAGAACGCACCATCCAGACACTTGAAGATATGTTGCGAGCTTGTGCATTGGACTTTAAAGGTAGTTGGGTGGAACATTTGCCACTTATTGAATTTTGCTATAATAATAGCTAAGACGTGAGTATCAAAATGGCACCTTACGAAGCTTTGTATGGGAGGAAATGTAGGTCTCCAATTGGATGGTTTGAAGCGGGTGAAACCACCTTGCTTGGGACAGATCTCGTACAACAAGCCATGGAAAAAGTTAAGGTAACATAGCAGTGGCTAGAAATGGCCCAAAGTCGTCACAAATCATATGCGGATGCTAGAAGGAGAGGACTGGAATTTTCAATATGGGATTGGGTATTTTCAAAGGTGTCTCCAATGAAAGGGGTTATGAGATTTGGTAAGAAAGGAAAACTGAGCCTACGTTACATAAGGCTATATCCGATTATTAAGAGGTTTGGGCAGGTTGCATATAAACTAGACCTACCCGAAGAGTTTTCAATAGTTAATCCAGTTTTTCATGTCCCAATGCTTTGAAAATGCATAGGTGACCTATCCATGTCTCTCCTATTGAAGGCGTGCAGCTTACAGAATATCACACATATGAAGAGGTACCTATTGCTATTCTAGATCATCAAGTTAAGAAAATAAGGAATAAAGAAATAACTTTAGTGAAGGTACTTTGGAGGAACCACCAAACATAAGAAATAACATAGGAGGCTGAGGACGCGATGAAATTAAAATACCCTTACTTATTTGAAGCTAAAGAGAAAGTCTAACATGCAGGATTGTGACACTAATAGGTATGTGTGATTGAATACTTAGTGTGCTATCGAAATGTGCTAACATTCGAGAATGAATGTTCCTAAGGGGGGAGGATGTAACACCCCACATCTTACAATACTAGTACTACACAAATGAAACATGATATGGTTTGGTCAAATTAGCGCCCATTTTTAAAAAGTGCTTGAATCTCAAATTAGAGGGCGATATGCATGTCTAATGTGGAAGAGGGTTGAGTGTAAATAAGTTTTATGCCAAATTCAGGAGATCACGACCCTAAAAAAAGTGAGAGAATTGAAGTGTTTGTAGGACTTAGGAAGCTAGCAGGTGAGTCACCTACTAAGCTTAAATTGCTAGCTAAATGGAGACGAGGACCGATGTCGAATTTGTCTAAGTTTGATTATGAATAAAGTCCATATTAATGATTCAACTTTAGCCCATGTTTTAGCATCATAAATGGACTATATTTTTATGCCAATAAGCATAACAAAAGGGCCCAAGTACATCACAACCCACTTGACAAATTGGGCCCAAACTAAATGAAGAGGAATTAGGAAAAATGGGTAGCCAAGGCCCATCAACTTTGAGACCCATTAACATGTACTAATATGTGGTCAAATCTTTAGGAGAAATTCGGCCAAAGAGACACTTTAAAAGGGCTCAAAAATAGCCCCTTAAGTCATTTTACTTTAAACAAGTTTTCAACTTTCCTAAAGAGTCTTGTTTTCTCTTTACTTCACTCCACAAGGCATCCAATACAACCCTCTAGGGTTCTTGAAGGAAACTTGAATCTTTATGGATAAGGTAAGTGAAAATATCCATGTATTTTTTATACTTATCCCATGACAGACAAGAAATATATTCTAGTTATGCTTGCTGAAATTGTTGGACAATATGTGTTCCAAAAGTTGTTATACATTTTTCTTTTTATTCGGAAGCTTTTCTCTTTTTGGTTGGATTGACTATGAAGGTATGCTACTTTTCTTAATGAATATTAGTTCTATATTGATTTATAAAGGCTGTTGCACCATTTTATATTCCGCGAAAGTGAGTTCTTGTGTGATAACGTAATTGTGCTCGTAAGAGGAACTCGTGGAATGATTGATTGAGGACTATGGTCTCACATCCTATACCTATTTTGAGGACTATTTTTGAAATATTTTAGGACTGGTTTTATATGTATATATGGTGTGGACTATTTGTTTAAAGTTGGAACAGGTTTGAAATTGTCAACGTCAAAATGTAGCAAAGGGAAGTAACGTTATGTAACCCATTTGTATGTTGTGTAAAATTATTATGTGTTGTACCTTGTTGGTTGTTGTAGGACTATTATGGCAATAAAGTAGGATGCACATGATATGTATATGATAATGTATATTATAAAATATGATTAGGGGCGAAAAGGTTGAAAGAATACGCTCGAGTTTATATTTATCTGCTTGTTGCCAGTGTTTTTTTATGAGATTGGGCTGCCAAGATGTATTTATTGGCTGCTAAAGCTAGTTTTATCACCTAATATGTTGTAGATAAGAATTTGGAGGAAGGGAAGGCCATCTCAAGGTAATAGCGAGGTCGTACAGCGAGGTATGTAAGGCTACATAATTTTGTATTATTTGGCATGAAATATAGATCCCTCCTTGACACATAAAGGCACTTACCAACTCTGAATCAATTATTAACCATGTCTCAACTCTTTCACATGTTCGTTTGCTCCCATACATAGTCACCTTCAAATCTACATACATACTTGGATACCAAGATAAACGAGTTTGTTCTACTAAGTTAAGTCATGTGTTCTTCTACATCCTATACATTTCATTATTTGTGTAACCTACTCCTTTCATTGTATTATTGTCTTTTATGATTATTTATATGTCATATGCTACATCTATAGTCCTACAGCTCTAATATTATGACCACCAAAAGAATCATCTCAAAGGTAATTGAAAGATAAAGTATATTGCATGTTGAAGGGTGGTAACCTGAGGGGTGGAAAAATCACCTAGCCAAGGCCGATCCTATCACAGGGGTAGCCCAAGGGGTGAAAGGAAAAGCCTGGCTAGGGCCGATCTCGATATAGATTACCACTGATCAACTGGTCATTTGTATTACATATTGTGCATAGACTATATAGTAAAGGTAAAGTAATAAAAAAAACATAAATTACATGATCCCAAAGTATAACTAAAGGTTGTCTCTCATCCTACACTAGTGCAAAGTCTCATTTGAGTTGCTACTTCATATATAGTGTTTCCTTCCTTACATATTCCGTACATTATCTCGTATTGACGCCCCTTACGGGGTACCTACATTTCATGCTGCAGGTACAGGTGCTAGTAGATCTACCCAGTAGGAGTACAGGATATCCAGGTGTTGTTACCAAGCTCCAGGTTTCGTAGGAGCTTTGTGCATCTAGACCTTATATTTTAGTATTGAATAGTTAGTCGAGGCCGGGCCTGTCCCGACCCTTATCAGATACTTTTCTTTATCTAGAGGCTTCATAGACTATGTAAATTAAAGTGTGGTCATGTCTTATACTTTAAACATCATGGCCCGAACTTCCTAGCCATATGTATATCCTTTTGGTTTGTTATCACTGTTTACTTTCTTAAAGGCATGTTGAATATAAGAATCCCTTAAAATATGTATAGAAAGCACATAGATACAGGTTGGTTCTCCCGGGTCTTATCGGCAATAGGTGCCAGTCGGCCTTAATGGGCTTTTGGGCATGACAACAACTTTCGAATGCCTATATGTCATATAGGGGAAAAAAAATTGGGAATAAGAAATTTCATAGACTTATGATGGCAATGAATAAAAACGCTCACAACTTAGTTCAAGTGAAGTGCTTTAAGGATGAGGAAAGGAAACGTGTTGATGGAAGAGATTGTGATACCCCATAACTCTATTCTTACATATACTAATATTTCAAGCCTCATTTTTATATGTGGAAAGTGTACTAGGGTAATAAGAGACCTCTGGTACATAGTCCAGTTCAAAACCTTCCTATAAATTGACTCTTCTAGTGTTAGATTATATAAGGGTCAACCTTAAAAGATCATAACTCTTAGGACACAGAGCATTAGGTGGTGCATGACCTACCAAATGAACAGTCTTTGAATTAACCTCCCAACTCAATTGATTTCACCTCATTTGGGGTTTGGGGTCAAAAGTTATGACTATTTAACTGAACACTGCCAGAGCAAAGATGAAATATGAAACCTAAATATGGGTCGTGAAGAAAAGTATTGCCTATAGCCTAATTCATGGAAAAAGTCCTGAAAATACACATTTTTTGTCGTCGACTTCACGGACCAATCTACAGGTCATGGAACCTTCTACAGAACATAGATTAGGCTTGTGAAAGTGATCTAGAGACCTTGAAATTTGCACAAAAGTTTACAGAAGGGCCCTTATCGGCCGTGGAATTTTCTACTGGCCGTATGTGGTCCCATAGATGACTTTTGATAGCTTCTTAAGAAAGGTTATTTTTGTCTCTTCCCATAATTTCAAAGCCTAAAACTGACATTTTAAGACCTAAATAAAAACCTAAACATGTCAGTAAATCCTTTTTGTGCTAAAAACACTCTCTCCAACATAGGGCAAGGATTTAGAGGAGAAAAGACTAGGGTTTGAAGCAAAAACTTGAGAATTCTTCTAAGATATTTCAAGGTTCAATACTTTCAGATATGTAAGGGTAACCAAAATATGGAATATAGTCTTCCATGTGCTCCATAACCAGAATTAATGGAGTTATGAGTAAATTGAGTCTCCCATGAATATTCCATGAAGTTTTTTCCTAATTTGAATATATTTCTACATAATCTTACATGAATTATCATTTTTATGAATTAAATACTTGATATAGATGATTTTACTTAACTACATGAACCGTAACATGAATTTTTTTATTTTTACATATTTCTTTTAAATGAGCATGCGTGAGTATAAATTTGAGCCTAGAGAGTTCATGGAATCCCTAAATATTGTAGCACTAGTTTGTTTTCCTGAATGCTATGAGCTAGAGTCATGCGTGATAGAGTCTTTATGAGTCAAGAGTTAAAATTTAAAAGAATGTATCCAAGAGGACGGTTGATGTGATGACTTGTGTTGACAAATCTTCAATAAGAATAGATGAATAAGTTAACCATAGGGTTAGGTCTTATGAGCATGTTGAGTCTTGGGGAGGAGTATTGAGCATTGAATCAAGTAAGAGTAAGTCTAATTCAAACTCAATAACTATATAGCTGGTGTAGGAGAGGACTAAATTGTAAAATTTGGTATTTACTATTGTCCCAAACAGAGGACTCAATTTTTTTATTTTGGATCTACTGATGGGATTTCCAATACCTTGGCAAGGTATTGAATGGATGTCACAATGACATTACTTTGTTGCATCATCACCTACTCATAAGTGATGGTTCTCGATTATAGAAACTCCAAAATAAGCCTTGATAGTGTTCTGACTGGATAAAATTAGCTGATAGATGAGTATTCATTGTCTAAATTGCATTCTTACTTTAGACTCTTAACATGATGATTGAGTTTCCTACTTCTTAAGTTGTGCTATTTGAGTTGATGTTATTCTTCCTCTACATGTTTCTTTCTTCCATTTTACATATTTGGACATTCCATGTACTAATGCCCATTTGGGCCAACATCTTTTCGTGACTCAAAGATATGTGCTAGCGATCATCAATAAGCATCCCGTTGAGGACCTATTTGCATTCAGTTATTTGGTGAGCCCTCTCCTGCTTTCAGAGGATTTTACATCTCTAGCTTTGAGTTTAGCTTTTTTATTTTATTTTGCGGTAGTCATGGGTATGTCATTTGCCCCACTTTGACAGATGTTTTGGAGGCTTTATAGACTAGACTATAGAGTTGTGACTGGATGTTGTAATTGACTAGTTTCTTTCGTACTAGTTACTTAGTTGATGGATAGATTGTTTAGCCTTTTGTCTTTATTTATCATTTGTCATTTCTTTTTAAATTATTCTTATACATTGATGTCTTTGCTTTTTGAATGCGATTCAACGAATATGATGATGCCGAGTGGTTCATTTGGGGTCTAGCAATAGTCTCTACATGTCAGCCATGCCAAGGGTACCCTTCTAGTGTGTGTCAGATATCCCCATTAAGCAAATATGGTAGGAATAATTCTACAAAATATTTTAAAAAAAAGGGATGTAGATATTTTGCCAGTTGAATTAGCACATTTAAAAAGACTTAGAGACTTTGGGTATTTTAGGTGTTTTGATGTTGAAGAGGTTAAACATTCTATTGGCAGGATATGAGGTGGTAGAACGACAAAAAATTGATGAGATTCTAGTAATATTTTGGAAGGACTCATAGAAAGGAAGTATGGATATGGTCAACTAGGTAATTTACTGCTATTTTTAAGAGAGTAGAAGTGGTCGATGATGGAGGTGGAGTACAATGGTCCGATTGTACAAGAACAAGGGTGATAATTGAAAATATGGCAATTACAGGATTATTAAATTACTAAAGAACACTATGAAGATTTGTGAGACATCGGTAGAGATGAGGGTGAAAAGAGAAATAATTTATGAGAATCAATTTAGCTCCATCATACTCATCATGAATTAATAAGCTTGTCATAAATCATAGTTCATAGTTTTCATAAACTTATCATGTAGGAAAGACAATTTCATATGAACCAATCCAATTAATAAAACCTTGTTCATAGAATTGGTCATTCTGATGTAATTCATGTATTTCCATTATTACAACTCTTATCTCAATCAAGAGTACAACAGGGTATTAGGTTACCATTAAGGTTTTACTTCACCCTTCTCCATAAACTTACTTGATATTTAAAATTTCATAATCATGACTTGTAAGTGAAATTAGGGTAAAAGCATAGTCGTACATTTGACTTGCAATCATAAAATTTGATTTAAAAATGCATAATCATGTAAAATAATAACAACTGAATCAAAATCTAGAAACCCCATAAGTAACTTTGTAAGGCCAAGATAGCATTTAATAGATCAATTCACTTGAAAATCATAAGAATCATGCAATTTATAGAAATTTTTGCATACTTAAGTAAAGAAAAATCATATAAATCATAATTCATGCAATTAGAATTTAGATCATAAAAACCCTTAAAATACATGCTTGAATTCTGATGAAAAAGAGAGAAATTTGTTGGGCTCCAAGAGTGAAAGTGACCCATGGATGAATACCCACATACCTTAGTTAGAAACCTAGCTTGAAACCTTGTCTTTAATGTGGAACTTCCAGAAATCCTAACTTCCCTTACTTGAGCTTGACAGAGAATTAGAGGTGATAACTTAGGTGTTTGTGAGGAATTGGGAAAATAATTGCTTTTAGGGTGAAGTAATAGCATAAAAATGGTCAATAGATTTTTTAATAGGACCAAAACCATGTTGTTTAGCGGTTAGGAAATACTAAAAATGTCACGATCCAAGCCTTGGACGTAGAGATAAAATGGCGAATAGGAACATGAAAGGAGCCCAAAAAAGCCTCTTAGCGTATCAATTACACATTCTTGGTTGCAAAAGCAATATACACAACACGAGATTAAATAAAAAGGGAAGCGGGACTAAAGGAAATCTTGATATTCATAAAATCATAAAGAGTCAAGCTCATACCATACGTACATAAAAATATCCAACAACGCCTCTAACATGGAATGGAGCGGAGGACAATATACTCTCTGGGATCACCCAAACAACAAAAAGTGTTCAACATAAAGAAGTCTCAAAATATCAAGAGTAATGTAGATAGTGTCCTCGGACTTGAGGACTCACTAAAGCTTATCTCCGAAGTATCATTTATCCACATGGGGGATGATCAAAAGGTGCTCTAGTCCCTACATGATAAAATTATATAGACATAGAGTATGCATTAGTATGTTTGAATGTACTAAGTATGCGTGATGCAATGCGACAAGACATAAACCAAAATAGTTAAAATACATAATCATAGACAATAAATATATAATCTCAATAAGGCATGCAAGATCAACACTCATAATAAAACATGTTTGTAAATCATTCATCTTATATAATATATATATATAGCATACATATGTGGGAAGAGACCTCAACCAACATAGACCAAGTAGCCACAACTTGAAATCCAAGGCATGACACCCCCTCAGTAAGGTGGACAGGCATGACATCCCTTGGCTAGGTGTGGTCTACTTGCCAAGGTAAACCAAACATGATAACATGACTAGATGGATCCACTAGTATAGCCACGCTAATAATCATAATCCTATGGTGGCACATACTTCATAGACAAAATACTTTATATAAGGACCCCTTGAGTTGAGCCCCCATCTTAAGCCTCAATCGGTGTTAGGTGAAATCCCATGGAATACTTGAAAAAATCATAACTTATATAGCTTGTATAAAGCATGGAAACATGATACGAGTAGTTGTTGAAACATACTTGACCTCTAATTGTGAGCCTAACTTGAAATATGTGAGTAGATCATAATCATACATGAACCCTTGCTTTAACATGAATGACTTACAAGAGGTAAAAATCTTAAAACAGGAATTAGCTTGTAACTTGTAAAATCATAGATAATTTTCATGAATTTAATACATACTTGAAATTCCTTAATCATCATATACTCACTTGACCTGTAAATCATGAAATAGGTCATCAACAGCTTGATAATTCTTGACTAGACATTTTATAAAACACATGGTGGGTTAATGATACTAATTCAAAATCATATAATTCAAGAGTGAAATAAGATGAGAAAACTTATGGCAAATCAACCCACCAACATGTAGTAAAACCCTCATGTAGGGTACTTTGAGATCCATCATCGAATCTCATAATAGATCATAGTTTCATAGCTCAAAACATACATAGTCTCAGTAAACAAAGATTAACTAATAGTGTAAGCTTAAAATAGAGTCAAGGGACTATAGGGAAAGTCTTTCATAGCACAAATATTCAAGAGTCAAGGGAAGTTATATCTCAAAGCATAATTGCATTACTTGTCCAATAACACCTTTAAGCTTAGAATGGAGCGGGTGCCAAGACACATTCTGAGCTAACCCTTATATTTTCATATACCAACATAAAAAAGTCTTAGATATAGCAACACGAAGTAAATAGTGTCCTCGAACTTGAGGACTCACTAAGCTCATCTTCAAGATATCAAACTAGCCATATCAGGGAGGATAGTCTGATAGAGCTCTGGTCCCTACATGGTAATATCATATAGGCATAGAGTATGCGTTAGCATGTTTGAATGTACTTAGTATGTAGGATGTAATTCAACAAGAGATAGACAACTTAATAAAAAAGCATAGTTAGGGAATGAATGAGCATCTAGAAATATTGCAAGCATGATTGATACGTGAAGTAAAACATGCTTATATAGAACATAATACATGTGTAGGAAGAGACCATCATCATAGACCAAGAAAATATAGTACTTGGAATCCAAGGTAAACCACCCCTTAGAAGGGATTGAGGATTCAATACCTCAATTGGTTGATGGTGGTCACACCCTACCATCCATGGTTATTGAGATATCAATCCCTCAATTTTGTTGATAATTGTCACACCCTAACATCCATGGTGATTGAGGTATCAACCTCTCAATTGGTTGATGGTGTCACACCCTACCATCCATGGTGATTAAGGAATCACCCCCTCAATTTGGTAGATGGTTGTCACACCCTATCATCCAAGGTGATTGAGGTATCAACCTCTCAATTTTGTTGATGGTTGTCACATTCTACCACCCATGGTGATTGAGGTATCAACCCCTCAATTTGGTTGATCATTGTCACACCCTACCATCCATGGTGATTGAGGCATAACGCCTTCTCAACTAGGCGTGGTAAACTTACAAGACTATAGATACTTTGCATTTAAAGAGCACATAGATACGTTTCTTTCATTATTCTAAACTCATTCAAATCATAGGTCATGCAATGGATCATCATTAGCTCAAGAATCTAAAACCATACATTTTATCAAACACTTGGCGAGTGTGTAATGCTAGTGCAAAATCATACGATTCAATACTAAAATCATATGAGAATAAATCAATATAAAACCACCCACAAACACTAGGTAATACCCTATTGAAAGATATATCAAAACCTCTCATCAAATCAAACAATTGATCCTAGCTTCATGGCTCAAAACATGCATAGTTTAACAATATTTCATAAAACCCCAATATAGTTTACACACAAAATTCATAATGAGGTATACCTATAGATAAATCAACTTGAAAACATACAATTTATATAAAAATAAAGGTTTGGAACCATAGGTTAAAGGAACCAATGGTCTAAACCCACATACCATAGACTTTGAATTTCTTGAAATTGGGTTGAGAAAGAGCTAAATCTTGAAAAGGGGTCTTGGAATCCAAAACTTGCTCTTGAGTTCCCTTGAATTCCTATTAGGGTTTTTGTGAATGCTCTTGAGAGAATTTGAGAGTGTATTGAAGTTGAGGGGAAAGACTTTGATCCTTTTGACTAGAGTTTAGGGCTTTTGGGGAGGTCAAGATTGCATTGGAAGTCTGAAAAGGTCATTAGAATAGATTAAATTTATGAAAATGCCATTAGTGAAATGGAGGTAAAATTGGTAAAGTGCCACCTCACTGAATGGTTCACTGGTTTTGTGAAATCACACAGTCCGTTTATTATTCTGTCAAATTATATTTCCCAAAAGTTACGAGATGGTACTTTTACAGTTAGAAAAAGTTTTGCTCCGGTAGCCTCATGTCCTGTGCCTTACTACACAGCTCGTGTGGCCTATCATACCACATGCCTTGTCCACAAAGTTGCCAATTTAGGCACAAGGCCACACACGGCTTGTGAGATGCCACAAGGCCCGTGTGGAATGATTGCATAGGAGGGTTATATGGAAATAGGCATACCTTCTTCATCCGAACTCAGAATGAGATGAAACCATGTGAATTGGAAAGCTAACTCAATGAGCTTTCATTTAGTATGTCGTGGGTCACCCAGTTTCCTGTGTGCTAAAATTTATACTCCTTTAAATTTGACCCTTGCATAAATAACACCCAAAGTTCAATTTGCAGGGATGCTTTGAACTCATCGAAGTACTAAAAGTCGTACGACCCTAATACACTCCCTACCTACTCAAATAAAGCTTGAAACATGGATACATTAGAGCATGGATTTATGGGATGTCATAATATCTCCCCCTTATGAACATTCATCACCGAATGTCAATTAAACCTACACAAGAAATGAAATCATGATGATTTTAGCCCAACATAGATGCAACAAATGCACTTAAACATTATTTTCAAAAAAGTTTCAACATGAACATCAAAATTACCATAACCATGTCAATAAGGGCCAAATCTTAATACCTGAAATCGTATAAAGGGACTAAGATTAGTATCCTAGGCTTGAGTAGAATGGAAAAGATAGGGATGTCATTTTTTGTAATCCGCCTTGGCTTCCCATGTAGCACTTTCAACTTGTTCATTTCCTCAAAAGTACCTTAACAGAGGCTACATCCTTGTTCCTCAACCGCCTCATTTGTCTATCCAATATTCCTACCAGAACTTCTTCAAAAGTCAAATTGTCTTCAAAAACACCCACAACACCCTATGGTAAATAACATTTGGGTCACCCACACACTCCGTCAACATAGATACACGGAAGGTCGGATGAACCATACCCATTCCACTAGGCAACTCCAACTCATAGTCCACCTTACCAATCCTCCTCAAGTAATCAACGTTAAGCACACTCAACCTACATTGGTATCTAAGGGCACCATCTTCCCCTTGGGGGGAAACCTTCACCTTACCACCTCTCACCAAGGCTCTCAACTCCAACAAGGCGAGGTCTAGATCTTGTTTTGCCTTTACCTCCCAGCCAATGAAGATTTAGAACAATCAACCACCACTACACCACCATTGTCAACCTCTCCAAACCTAACCTCCGATCTAGCCAACTGATGAACCTCTCTAGCCACCTCCTCAACAAAAGAAGACTTAGAACCATCAAACCAATAAACTATCATTCTAAACTTCTCGCAACCTAACACCCAATCTAGCAAATCGATGAACCT
>JAOTQR010000092.1:10269735-10314340 GCA_025774065.1 Solanum ossicruentum
TTAGAACCATCAAACCAATAAACTATCATTCTAAACTTCTCGCAACCTAACACCCAATCTAGCAAATCGATGAACCTCTCAAGCCACCCTCTTGTTACCTAAAGATTCCCACTTTCCTTAATTATCAAGAAACTTCACATTCCTCAAGATTCACAACATCACCCCCAAATGATTCATAAGCTCTTCTTCACTTCTGGAAACAAAGAAACATATCATCACTAAAGACCACCACCAACATAATAAGGTAGGGATTAAAGGTTTTATTCAAGAGACTTATAAACATAGTCGGTTCACTATTCAAACTTAAAGACACTACCCCAAATCAAAAATATCAAAAAGATCATCAAGAACTCATTGATCATTGGAAACAACTAAATAGAAATGACTTAGGTTGAACACCCCTAACTTTTACAAGATGATTAATGCAACCCTTAGAGGTCAATTAGACATTAAGTTAAAAATGGACCCACCTCCTCACTACCACTCAAGGAAGGGTTTATTAGGGAATTGGAATCTAACTCTATGGGTTCTACAATCAATGAAGGCACAATATGCATGCAACTAATCTACCCCAAGTATGACATCAAGATCTACCACATCTAATTCAACAAAGTTATAGTGCAAGACCTATGCAATAACCATGAAACAAATTCTATGGACTTTTCTAAACAATAGCTAGCCAATGGGGTAAACACCAAAAGTCAACATAACAACTCGGGACACACATGAAATGCAATAGCAACAAAAACGACTAATGAAAGAGGTAGTGGCACTCGGACCCATCAATGCAGACATATCAAAGTCGAAGGAAAACTTCAACATACCAGTAACAACATCCAGCACTTCATCCCCTCCTTGCCTCCATTGATCAACATGACCACCTTGACCTTGAGGACAACACTCCTTGCCCTTGTTCGAACATAAGGGAAATCAAAAAGCTTATGACCAACTCTTACACACACATAGCATGCATTTGAATTCCTTAAGCATTTTGCCATGATAATGCTTTTCATATATTGGGCATTTCGAAAACTCACAAGACCCTTGATATCTTAGAATATCAAGTTAACCATTCCATCAATAGCAAGCCTCTTGTTTAGAAAATTAGAGGACCCTTGGACTTGAAATTTGTGATCTTGTTTAAGATGCTCACCCTTAGAAATTTGAATACTACCCTCATACTGAGCCCTCTTGACTTCCCACTTCTCCTTTTTTCGAGCATATGGACAATCGACTATCTTTTGGTCCATCTCACCACACCCATAGCATACACTCGTGTTCCTCAAGCATGTGCCATCATGTTTTCTCCCATACCTTGGTTTTCTAGGACGAGTCACTCCACCATTGCCCCCAGGCTCGGCATTTGGAAGTCTACCTTCAATTTGGGTTCTTCTGACCTTTCCCTCTTCTCTCTTATCATCTTATCTTTCAAGAATACCCACCAATTGGTCGAGTTGGGGGCTCATGGCCTTGGCTAATACCCATAGACTATTATGAATATCCTATTCGATATGTGACCGTCCTTAGGTGCTTGAGACAAGTTCTAAAATGTAATGGTTAGGAATTAGTAATAAGACTAGGGGATCTAACCCTACCAGATGACATATATCCTGAAGAAGTGAAACATTTCCTATAACGCTTGATATCCTCTTACTCATAGTCGTGGCATGTTTCACACCCATGAATAAGACTATAAACAATGTGGTGTGTTGGATGTTGAGGACCATTAACAACCTAGTTCTATGATACCATCTTTGTCATGACCTGGACCTAGGGCCTAGACGTGATAGTCAAATAGGGAACCCGAAGGGACACCAAAAAAGCGTCTTAGCATATCATACACATATCCTTGGTCGCAGAAAAAATTAAACAACAATCAAGAGACCATAAAATGGGGAATAAGGGACTAAGGAGAATGTGTTATATAACACAAATACTCAAGAGCCAAGAGAAGTCATATCTTAAAGCATAATTACATCACTTGTCCAATAACACCTCTAAGCTTAGAATGAGCAGGAGCCAATACACTTTTCAGGCTCACCCTATTATTGTCATATATCAAAATAAAGAAGTCTTAGAAATAGAAAAGCGGAATTAAATAGTGTCTTTGAACTAGAGGATTCACCAATATTATCTTCAAGATGTCAAACTAGGCACGTGGAAGAGGATAGTCAAATAGACCTCCGATGCCTACATGGTAACATCATATAGGAATAGAGTAGTCTTTAGTACATTTGAGTATACTAAATATGTAGGATGCAATACAACAAGAGATAAGCAACTTAATCGAAATGCATAATTAAGGAATGAATGAGCATATAGCAATATGGCATGCGTGAGTGATACTTGAAGTAAAGCACGCTTATATAAAACATAATACATGTGTAGGAAGATACCATCATCATTGATGAAGAAAACATAGTACTTGGAAACCAAGGTAGACCACACCTTTGAAGTGATTGAGGAATCAGCCCCTCAATTGGTTGATGGTTGTCACACCCTACCATCCATGGAGATTCAGCTATCAACCCATCAATTTGGTTGATGATTGTCACACCCTACCATCCGTGGTGATTAAGGTATCAGCTCCTCAATTGGTTGATTGTTGTCACCCCTACCACCCATGGTGATTGAGGTATCAACCCCTTAATTTAATTGATGGTTGTCACACCCTACCATCCATGATGATTGAGGTATCAAGCCCTCAAATTTTATTGATGGTTGTCACACCATACAAGCCATGGTCATTTAGGTATAAACCCCTCAATATGGTTGATAGTTGTCACACCCTACCATCCATGGTGATTGTGGTATCAACCCATCAATTCGGTTGTTGGTCATCACACCCTACCTTCAATGGTGATTGACGCATAACACCTCCTCAACTTGGCATGGTCAACTGACAAAATTATAGATACATTTCATGGAAACAACACATATATACCTTCCTTTCTTCATTATAAAGCCATTTAAATCATAGGAAATGCAATAGATCATTAATAGCTCAGGAATCCAAAATCAAACATTTTGTAAAACACTTGGCGGGTATGTATTGCTACTACAAAACCATGCAATTAAAGAGTGAAATCAAGTGCAAAAAATCAGCTTAAAACCTCCCACGAACACTAGGAAATACCCTCTTACAAGATACATCAAAAACCCTCATCAAATTACACAGATGGATCCTAGCTTCATAGCTCAAAACATGCATAGTTCAATAACATTTTAAAACTCCCAAATATAGTTTATACTCAAAGTACAAAATGAGATACACTCATAGATAAATAAACACGAAAACTTTTAATTTATATAAAAAAGGAAGGTTGGGTGCCATGGGTAAAAGGACCCAATGGTTGAGATTAGGTTGGGAAAGACTTGAAGCTTGGATGGGGGTATTGGAATCCAAAACTTGCGTTTGAGTTCCCTGGAATTCCTATTGGGATTTTGGTGAAATCTTTTGACATAATTTGAGTGTGTATTGAACTAGAGGGGTAAGACTTTGATCTTTTTAATAGAGTTTAGGTCTTTTAGGGAGGTTAAGGTAGCATTGGAAGTCAAAAAAGGTCATTATAATGGTTAAAATTTATGAAAATTCCATTAGTTAAACGGAGGAAAAATTGATAAAGTGTCACCTCAGTGATCGGTTCACAGGCCGTGTGAAGTGACATAGTCCCTTTACTGGTCTATCAAACTATACTTACAAAATTTTGCAAAAGTTATGAGATGGTAATTTTACACTTAGAAAAATTTTTGGCTCTGGAAGCCTCATGGACGACCTCACTGCCCGTGCCATATCACACATCTTATGTGTCCTATCATGGCATATGCCTTGGCCACAAAGTACCCATTTTATGCCCCAGGCAAGTCACATGGCCCGTGTGGCATCACTGCACGTTAGGGTTTTACAAAAACTACCATAATTCCTTCATCCGAACTCAAAATGGGGTGAAACCAAGTGCGTTGGAAAGATAACTCAAAGAGCTTTTATTTTGTATTCCGTGGGTCACCAAGTTCCCTGTGTGCTAAAATTTATGCTCTTTTAAAGTTGACCATTGCATAAACCAACACCCTAAACTCAATTCGTCGGTAAGCTTTGAACTCGTCGAAGTACTAAAAGTCTCCCACGACCATAATACACTCCCCACCTACTCAAATGATGGTTGAAACATGGATACATAAGAGTATGGAATTACAGGGTGTACAAAGTGAATCCTTGAATTCCAAAGTTAAGCTTGAAATCCTTGAATTTGGTATGAGATATGTGCTTAAGTCTTGAAGTGGTTTTTGTTAGGGTTTTGAGTGATATAAAGTTTTAAAATGGCTAAGTATCGGTGATTTCACATTTAGGTGAGCATGCGGCTATGACCTCAATGCCATTGGGTGCATAGGAAAAAGTAAGAAAAAAGTTGTACTAGTCCGCGACGCGGACCTAACGTGCAGGAAAAAATTGTACTGCTTCGTGCCCCTGGTGCTTCGCGGACAGGGCACGAATGCTCTCTAGAAATCATAAATTAATGAAAATTATTTTTTTTACTATAGGTCCTCTAAAATCCAGCTTATACACATTTCCCACTCAACTTTGCCCCCTGATCAAGAATATGAAGTCGAATTTTTGATATCACGCATCGATTTTGATATATATGTAAATTATGATTTTGGGCATTTTGAAGCACATTTTTGGGGCGTTTTGATATCTCCCCCTTGAACATTTGTCCCCTAATGTAAAAGATACATCCATAAGAGAAGTAATCATAAAGATTTCAAGTTAACATGGATCCAACAAACGCATTTAAATATCATCTTTCAAAAATCTCAACATAAATGTGAAAAACCCCTATAAACTTGTTAACATAAACATGAATGCATTCAAAATGTCATGAAGGTTTAAACATAAGACATGAAATTATGTAGGGGACTTAAATTAGTACCTTCGACTTGATTAGAGCGGAAGAGATATGGGTACCACTTTATCATGTCCGTTTCTGCTTCCTATGTGGCACTTTCAACTTGTGATTCCTCCAAAGGACCTTGACGGAAGTTACATCTTTGTTTCTCAACCTCTTCATTTTTCTATCTAAAATCTCCACTGGGATCTCCTCATAGGTCAACTTATCTTCTACAACACCCACAACCTCTAAGGGCACTATAGCACTAGGGTCACCTAAACACTTTCTCAACATGGACACATGTAAGACCGAGTGAACTATAGTCATCTCCATAGGTAGCTCCAACTCATATGGCACCTTATCTAATCTTGTCAAAACATTATAAGGACCCACAAATCATTGGCTCAATTTCCCCTTCTTGACAAACTGGACCACACCGTATATGGGTAAGACTTTCAAGTAAACCCAATCATCAACCTTGAACTCAAGATCTCTTCTCCTCACATCAGAGTAGGAATTTTGTCTACTTTGGCTTGTTTTCAATATCTCCCATATCAACCTCACCTTCTCTACCACTTTATCATGTCCGCTTTTGCTTCCCATGTGGCACTTTCAACTTGTGATTCCTCCAAAGGACCTTGACGGAAGTTACATCTTTGTTTCTCAACCTCTTCATTTTTCTATCTAAGATCTCCACTGGGATCTCCTCATAGGTCAACATATCTTCTACAACACCCACAACCTCTAAGGGCACTATAGCACTAGGGTCACCTAAACACTTTCTCAACATAGACACATGTAAGATCGAGTGAAATATAGTCATCTCCATAGGTAGCTCCAACTCATATGGCACCTTATCTAATCTTGTCAAAACATTATAAGGACCCCCAAATCATTGGCTCAATTTCCCCTTCTTGCCAAACTGGACCACACCCTATATGGGTAAGACATTCAAGTAAACTCAATCATCAACCTTGAACTCAAGATCTCTTCTCCTCACATTAGAGTAGGAATTTTGTCTACTTTGGGTTGTTTTCAATATCTCCCATATCAACCTCACCTTCTCCAAGGCTCCCATGACCAAATTAGGACCTAGCAAAGCCATCTCCCCCGCTTCAAACCACCCAACCGAGGATCTACAATGCCTACAATATAAAGCATCAAATGGAGCCATACCAATGCTTGAGTGGTAGCTATTGTTGTAAGCAAACTCAATAAGTTGAAGATATTCATCCAACTACCCTTAAGCTCCAAGACATAAGCTCTATTCATATCCTTAGGAGTTTTGATAGTCCTCTCGGCTTGACCATCGATTTGAGGGTGAAAAGTCGTGCTAAGCTTAACCTTGGTACCCATATGTCTTTGGAAAGACCTCCAAAAGTGAGAATTAAACTGATCACCATGATCTAAAATGATAGAAAAGGGAACCCCATGCGATCTAACCAACTAATGTATATATAACTTGGGATAATCTTCGGCACCATAAGTAGTTTTGATTGGTAGAAAGTGAGCCAACTTTGTCATTCTATCCACAAGAACCCAAATAGAGTCAAAGTGTTTTCTAGTCTTAGGCAGCCTAACCACAAAATCCGTGTTGATCTCGTCCCACTTCAAAGTAGGAATTTCTATATCTTGGGCTAGGCCACTCAACTTTTGATGTTCGACTTTCACTTGTTAGCAATTGTGACATCCGACTATGAACTTGGCAATATCTCTCTTCATATCTACCAATACATCTCCCTCAAGACCCTATACATATTTGTAGAACTGGGGCGAATGGAATAGGATGAATTATGGGCCTCCTTCAAGATAAATACTTTCAAATCAACCATATTTTGCACACACAATCTACCTTGGAACCTAAGGGCACCATCTCACACAAACAAAGCAACATCAAGATCTTGTTTTGCCTTTACCTCCTCAATGAAGGAAGATTTAGAAACATTAACAACCACTTTACCACCATTTTCAACTTCATCTAACCTAAGCCCCAATCTAGCCAACCGGTGAACCTCCTTAGCACTGTTTTTGCCACAATCATCAACATGAGCTAGACTACCCATGGAAACTTTACTTAGAGCATCAGCCACAATATTAGCTTTGTTGGGATGCTAATGCACACTCATATAATAGTCTTTAGGAGCTTTAACCACCTTCTTTGTTCAAGTTAACATTTTTTTGGGTGAACACATATTTGAGACCATTATAGTTGGTAAACACATCAACATGAACCAATACAAGTACTGATGCAAAATTTTCAAAGCAAATACCACGGCCGCCAATTCAAGATCATGGGTGGCATAATTCATCTCATGCACCTTAAGTTGCCCAGAGGCATATGTTATCACCTTACCATTTTTCATTGAAACACACCCCAAACCAATTCTTGAGGAATCACAATATACCACGGACCCTTCCAACCCTTCCGGCAGAGCCAAGATAGGAGCAGAGACAACCTTATCTTTCAATGTTTGAAAACTCTTCTTACATTCATCAATCACATGAATTTTTCCTTCTTTTGGGTCAACTTTGTCATAGGGGAAGATATAGGAGAAATGCCATTCACAAACCTTCAGTAATAACCCACCAAACCCAAGAAACTCCTAATATCTAATGGAGTAAAGGACTAGGCCAATTTCTAATACCTCCATCTTCTTAGGATCCACCTTAATACCATCACCTGACACTCCATGTCCTAGAAAAACAACCTTTTTCAAGCAAAATTCATATTTTTTATATTTTGCATACAACTTCTCCTCTCTCAAGATTGGCAACACCACTCTCAAGTGATACATGCTCTTCCTCACTTGGAGAATAAGTCAATATGTCATCGATAAAGACCACAATAAACATGTCAAAGTAGGGTTTAAATACCCTATTCATGAGATCCATAAAGATAACCGGTGCATTAGTCAACCCAAAGGACATAATCACAAACTTAAAGTACCTATAACTAGTACAGAAAGCCATCTTGGGAATATTATACTCCCTTACATTAACTTGGTGATATTCGGACCAAAGATCAATCTTAGAAGGTGACTAGCCCCTTGAAGTTGATCAAAAAGGTCATCGATCCTCAGTAGAGGGTAGTTGTTCTAACCCTATTAAGTTATCGGCAAACAATGTACATTCAAACATAACCATCCTTCTTCATTACAAACAACACTGGTGCTCCCTATGGTGACTTACAAGGCCTTATGAAACCCTTCTATAACAAATCCTTCCATCGATCCTCTAACTCCCACAATTCTGTTGAGGCCATATAGTAAGGGGGAATGGAAATGGGTTGAGTATCGGGAAGGAGGTCTATAACAAATTCTATTTCCCTTTTAGGATGGATGCCAAGAAGCACATCATAAAACACATCAACGAGCTTATTAATCACCGGAACCAACTAAAAAGGAAGGACTTTGGACTCAATATCCCTAACCCTTGCAAGATGATTTAAGCAACCCTTATACAGTATGAACAAGGAACAATTTCTATAGACTCTTTTAGCAATAATGGACTCATCAATAGGTATGACCATGTCTATGAACTATATTATAGTTGTGTGATGTTGTGACTATTTTACTATGTTTTGGGCTATAAATCTTGGATCTATTGTAAGATTTAATGAGGCGGTCTTCATGCACATTGCTTGAGGTTAATGCAAGATGTTGATTGACTATTTTATAATAGATTTTCTTGCATGATTTCATATCCAAATTGCATGGTCTTGTATCCCCATTACACACCTACCAAGTGTTTGATAAAATTTACGGCTATGGGTTTTTGAGTAATTGAAGGTCCTAAGAATGAGATATGATATAAATGGTGTTGTGATGATGAAATGAGCATGTTTTACTTATGCATTAATCATACATGTCCTATTGTTATATTGTGCCTATTATATATTGTTATGCATTTTGATTATGATTTCTATCTCTTTTTGCATTGCATCCTACATAGTACATTCGAACATACTAATGCATACTCTTTCCTACATGATATCACCATGTAGGAATCAGAGCCAAAGTTGATCATCCTCCACCACCACGTGGCTAGTTCAGTACTACTCAAGCTAGTTGGTGATTTCTCCATTCTGGGGACATTTATCTATGTTTCTCTTATTATGTGTTGAGACACTCTTAGTTATGTCCTATTTGAAAATGAGGTTGAGCTCGGTTGCTTTGTGTTGACCCCGCACTTATCTATGTAGTAGAGGTGTTTGTTTGATATGTTTTGTACCTATGATATAATCCTTGACTCCTTGTTTCTTGATTATGATGTTACACAAGCTTTTCCCTTTTTTCCATTGCCCTTTATTCTTACTCTTTATGTCTTTTATATATGCTTCCATGACCAATGATGTGCAATTATAAGTTAAGAGGCTTGTCTGGGGTTCCTTCGGGTTCCTAATTCGTCGTTTCACGTCTAGGCCTTGGACTTGGGCCATGACAAAGTTGGTATTGGAGCACTAGGTTGATATATCCTCGTAATCCAACACACCGTGTCGATTAAAGTCCTGTTAATGGTTGTGAAGCACGCCATGACTATGAATAGGAGACTCTGAGGCATTTTAGAAAATGTTTCCCTTCTTCATGTTTTAAGTCATGCTATAGAGTTGTAGTGGGTTTTCCCCCTAAAGATTATTCCTTGTTATGTTATATCATGCCTAACACAATAGGAATACTGTCCCAAACTCCAGAGGAGCAACCTACCAATGGTGACCTATGGTATGCTCTCGCTATGCTTGCCCAAGCTATTGCCTACCAAGTCAATTAGGGGGCCTGAGACCTTCATGCTACTACCCCAGGAGCTAGGGTAAGAGACTTCACGAGGATGAATCATCTGGTGTCCTATGGGTAGATTCTCGAACCTCTGACAAACAGAATCTCCATGCATGCATTCTTTCTCTCCTTCCCTCAGCCATACATCCTTTTTTTGCTTTTGGCCCTTTTTGTTAGGCATTGATACACAAACTCCGAAGCAAAAGCATAGGCTTCCGACATTTCTAGGGCTTGAGTGAAATGCAAGGGATGTGTAATATCTACTTATTAGTCTCGTTATAATCGTTTGTGTCTAGAACCTTTGAACTATTGGTTGAGCCTTTTACTAAAGGCCATCTCTATCTGCTGATCGAGGTTCTCTCTTTACTACCAAAATACACTTTCTAGCTTTTGATCTTGGCTCATCAGTATGTAAATTCATTGGAAAGACCTGTACCCTATCCATGGCATTGCCGACTTGGCTTACTTGGCACAGGGATGAGAATTCTCCTTAGCCCTGGCCGGCCCGTACATCTTAAAGGATCTTGCCATAGGCCTGACTGGATATCCTTTGTGGATAAAAAAAGAAAAACATAGTTGGTTTTGAGTAGTAATTCATGAGACCTTAAATTATCACGTTCTAGCGTGTATTATGCCAACAAGTCCTACCACCAACTAACACTGATAAGTTGAGTCACCCTTCTTTTATTTTTTAGAAATAAAATAAACTAAAGAGTGAGATAGTCTATCACCTATCTCGATTATAGGATCACTCTAAGAATAGGTCAATTCTCTGTGACCTCCCACTGTTCACGACATCCCTTACTTCTTGCAAGAACAACTCATCGGTGAAGGAGTAGAAGTGTTGGTCCCCTTCGGTCAACTTTCTTGTGCCTACTGTTACCTACCGTAGGACCTTCATACCCAAAGCAAAGAAAGAGGAGCAAGAACAAGAGGTTGTCCTCTCCTTACAGTCAAGTAGCTTTTTGCTCCTCTCCTGGCCCAATAGTTCCGCAACTACACTATGGTTGTTTCCAACGAGAATCCCCCGTTCCGACTTCCATTCTGCTACTAGGGTTCCAAACCTTCCCTTGAGCTCTAAAACTATAAATACCTTTTCTACTCAAGAAATGATAAAGCTAGGATGCATGCTAATGGGGCCCTCTAATAAGTCTATTGGAATTGCCTTTATATCAATGGAATCTCATCATCCATACATAACAAATGGATGTGGTATATTCATATCATAATATATGAATAGTAAGAACTAGTAATCTTGGCTATAACTCATAGGGAAGAAAATCAATTTATGGATGTAATCAAAGGTGGATCAAGATCCATAAGAGTTCATTGATGAGGTCTGCAAGATCTTGGATATCATGGGTGTTTGGCAGAATGAAAAGGTAGAGTTGGCGGTACACTCACTCAAAGAGGTAGCCTAAATATGGTATGATCAATTGAAGGTAGAGAAGGGAAATGTTAATGTAGTGCTTTGGGAGGAGTCCAAATTGGCTTTCTAGAATCGGTTTTTCCCTCTTGAGCTTAGGGAAGCTAAGTTGGTAGAGTTTATGAACTTGAAACAAGGTGGCATGAGTGTGAGAGAGTATGTTCTCAAGTTCAATCAACTTACAAAGTTTGTTCCTCATTTGGTTGCCAATCCTAGATCAAGGATGAATAAGTTTGTGATCTATGAAAAATGTTGGTCCGCCATGCTAATTAATGATATGGACTTGTCTCAATTTATGACATATGCTGAACAAATGGAGGAAGAAAAGTTAAGGAAGAGAAGGGGCCGTGAGGCTGAGATAGGCCCTTTTTAAGGGTAAGTTCTAAAGGTGTGGCCGGTTCCATCAAGTCCAAGGCTGTTCTCATGCTACTAATAGGGGGTTTGCCAATGACTTCCCTAGGCCTCAAGGTGTTGGTGGTGTGGCTCCCATTGATATGTGCCTTGATCATGGAAATCGTCATAGGGGCCCATGTTTGAAGGGTTCTAATGCATGCCTTAATTATGGGAAGCTCGCTCATAAAAAGGTGGATTGTCCGAGAAACCATGGCAAAGGCTGGGGTGCAAATACGATCCAATTGGGTTGAGGTGGTCCTTAAGGTGATACCCCAAGGCATAATCGATTTGTGATGATAGTGTTGTTGTTGATAGGTCAAAATCTTCAATGGTTGATGAGGTGATAGAAAAACAAGACTTAGACTCCTCCTTGCTTGAATTGAAGGCCTTGGTGGAAGAGGGCAAAGTGGAGATTTTCTCCCAAGGCGGAGATGGTGCCCTTAGATACCAAGGTAGGTAGTATGTACCTTGTGCTGATGTTTTGAGGGAGAAGATACTCGATGAAGCCCATAATTCTTCTGATTCTACCCACCCCGATTCCACCAAAATGAATAAAGATTTGGGAGATGAGTATTGGAGCGGATGCATGAAGAAGGACATTGCAAAATTCATTTTCGTTTGGCATAGTTCTCAACAAGTCAAAGCTGAACATCAAAGACTGGGTGGCCTAACCCAAGACATAGAGATTCGTACTTAGAAGTTGGAGGTGATCAATATAGATTTTGTGGTTGGGTTGCCCAAGACTAGGAAAGGTTTTGATTCCATTTGGGTTGTGGTGGATAGGAAAACAAAATCGGCTGACTTTATACCAGAAAAGAGCACTTATGGGACTAAAGATTATGCACGGTTCTACATTCATAACGGTGAGGTTACATTGCATAACATATTGCAATAAAATCTTGATTTGAGGCATCTGCAAAACACTACAATCTGTTCCAAAAATAAAATCCCCTTAGCACCCCTGGACGGTAGTGGAGGACAGCCCTACACGCAGGCAACAATAGCACCGGCTCTACGAAGTCAGAATTGAATATTTCTATTGGGTTTCCCAATTCATTCATGAATAATAATTCAAGGGCGTGAGGTGAGTACTTCTAGCTGCTTCGCCTGCTTTTTATTATGGCGGCTATGTTTTTATGGTGAAAATGAACGAAAAGAGACATGAGCATGCTCTTTTCAAATCAATTTATCGATAGCCTGATCTGTGCTGATAGGTCAAAATAGATAGAGAGGGAATCTCTCAAGAATAAGGGGAAATCTCCGATTTCTATCTATTGATGAGACAACTATCTATTCTTTTCATTGGGGGTGCCTTTGTCAACAATATCTGATCTTGGATCTCAATTTACTTCACACTTTTGGAGGTCGTTTCAAAGGGGTCTTGGTATAAAAGTTCACCTTAGTATAGCCTTTCACCCTCAGTCGGATGGCCAAGCCTAAAGAACCATTCAACCACTTGATGATATGCTTAGGGCTTTTTTCTTGGAGCTTAAGGGTTGTTGGAATGATCATCTTCTATTGATTGAGTTTGCCTATAACAATAGCTATCACTCTAGCAATGGTATGGCTCCTCTGAGGCTCTTTATAGGAGACGTTATATGTCACTTATTGGTTGGTCTGAGGTTGTTGAGGTAGTGTTGTTGGCACCAGATCTAGTTTTGGAGGCTCTTGAGAAGCTTAGGATGATTAGGGTAAGTTTGATAATAGCCCAAAGCTATCAAAAACCTTATGACAATGTGAGAAGAAGAGACGTTGAATTCAAAGTGGGTGATTTGGTCTATTTGAAAGTTTCCCCAATGAAGGTGTGGTCCATTTTGGGAAAAAGGAGAAGTTGAGTCTAAGATATGTTGTTTCTTATGAGGTGATGAAGAGGGTTGGCAAGGTAGCTTATGAGTTGAAGTTTCCTAGTGAAATTAATTTGGTTCATTCGGTGTTCCATGTTTCTATGTTGAGAAAATGTGTTACTGATCCTAATGCTATTGTGCCTTATGATGTTGTCGGTGTTTTTAAGGATAACATGACTCATGAGGAGATTCCAGTTTAAATTTTTGATAGGCAAGTGAAGAGATTGAGGAACAAGGAGGTGGATTTTGTTAAGGTCCTTTGGAGGAACCAACAAGTCCAAAGTGCTACATGGAAGCCTGAAGCAGTCATACAAAAGAGGTATCCTTACCTTTTCACTCCATGCAAGCCTAAGGTACAAATGGTATGTCCCATATGGGATTTCAAGTCTTATATTTTAGCCCCTATGTTATTCATAAGCATTAATGTTTAAGTTGACACTATGATGAGTTTACACTTATGTTGAGTAAAATGGTGTTTTAAATGTAATGTTACATTCTTGTTGGGGCTGATTTTTTTATGATCATTCTTTTCTTGTATGTCTCTTTTACATTCGGGGATGATTGATCCTAAGGAGGAGATAATGAAACGACCCGAAAAAGTGCCTGAAAATGTGCTTCCAAATGCCTGAAATATTAAATTCCATATATCTCAAAATTTATGCGCGATATTGAAAATCCGACTTCATATTGTTTCTTTGGGGGATCAAAATTATGAGAAGAAGGGTCTAACCCCGATTTATGAGCGAAAGATCAGCAATTATGAAATTCAAAAGTGCAAATTCCAATGAGCATTCCGCGTCACTTCCATGACGTGCACCAATGTTATTTTGGGGTTTTTTTTAGTCCTCTCCAAGAGTTTTAAGCCTTGGGCCTAAGTGTCCCCAAACGCATTTTTAGCTATACTTAGCCATATTTCACCCTCATACTATCTTGAAGTTCCCCAATACTTACTCAAACACTTAGCCATATTTTTCACTCATAAATTCAAGTCACAAAACCTAATCCCAAACTAAGGATTTCCTTCAAGCTTCAAGTCTTCATTATCAATCTTCATCAAGAGTTTCTCCAAAGCTAAGGTATCTGGGTTTCAACCATTAGGTCCTTCCACCCATGGTTCCCTAATCACCTTTTTTACTCAATTTTCATGATTTAAAGTTGATTTTACAAATGGATTTACTTGTGTGAACATGTCTATGAACTATTTTAAAGCTATGTAAAGTTGTGACTGTTTTGAGCTACAAATCTTTGATCTGTTTTTTTGTTTTGATGAGGGGTCTTGATTTATATTGCTTGATGGTGTTGCAAGGTCATGATTGATTGCTTCATAATGGATTTTCATACATGATTTCATCTCAAAATTCCATGGTCTAATACCCCGATTACACACCTACCAGGCGTTTGATAAAATGTCAAGTTATGGTTTTTTGAGGAATTAAAGGTCCAAAGCATTAGATATGATATCACTGATGTTATGATGATGAAATAAGTTTATGTAAATGATAAATCCTTTCTAAAGTGCTCTATTAGACCATGCCCAATCTAGGGGGACTAAGAGTCCGGATAACCTAGATGGGGGTTCATACTCATCAACCTAATTAAGGGTTTGTACTTCACCACCACGGTGATGGGGTGGAATCATCGTCAACCTAGACGGGGGTTTTACTCAATAGTCTAGTATGGCATTTGTACCTCACCAGCTATGTGATAGGGTGGCATCATCACCAACCTACAAAGGGTTTTGTACCTTGAAAAGCTAGCTTGGTCTCTTCAACACATATGATACCCTATCTAAGCTTGAGTTACTTAAGCATGTTTTACTTATGCATTGGTCATACATGACATATTGTTAATATTATGCCTATTGCATATTGTTATGCATTTTTGTTATGATGACTACCTCTTGTTGCATTACATCCTACATACTTAAGACATTTAAAATGTACTAATGCATACTCTTGCCTATATTATATCACCATGTAGGAGCCGGAGCCTAAGTTGATCATCCTCCTACAGCACGTGGCTAGTTCGGTACTACTCATGCTAGTTGGCAAGTCCTCCATTCTGGGGATGTTTATATATGTTTCTCTTATTATGTATTGAGACACTTCTTTGTGTCCTATTTGACTATGCAGGTGAGCCTGATTGCTTTGTCTTGGCCCCCGCTCTTATCTATGTAGTCGAGGTGTTTTTGGATATGTTATGTATCTATGATATGATCTTGGACTCCTTGTCTCTTCATTATGATGTTATGCAAGCTTTTCCCTTAGTTCTAATGCCCCTTATTCTTACTCTGATTCTACGACCAATGATGTGTAATGATATGTTAAGAGGCTTGTTTGGGGTTCCTTCGGGTTCCCTATTTGCCGTGTCACATCTAAGCCCTAGGCTTGAATCGTGACAAAGTTGGTATCTGAGCACTGGGTTGATAGATCCCCGTAGTCCAACACGCCATGTCGATTAGAGTCCTATTCCTTGTTATGAAGCGCGCCATGACTATGAATAGGAGGCTATGAGGCATTTTAGGAAATGTTTCCCTTCTTCATATTCTAAGTCATGCTATAGAGTTGTAGTGAGTTTTTCTCTCCTAATGAGTGTTAATTTCTATGCTAGATTATGTCTAACACAACAGGAAGATAGAGCCACGGAATGCTCTCACTATGCTTGCCCAAGTTGTGGCAAGCCAAGTCAATCAAGGGGCCCAAACCCCTCATGCTACTACAGTAGGAGCTACGGTAAGGGACATCATGAGGATAAATCCTCCGGTGTTCTACTGGTCAAAGGTGGATGAAGATCTGCAAGAGCTTATTGATGAGGTCTACAAGATCTTGGATAGCATGGGTGTTTGGCGGAATTAAAAGGTAGAGTTGGTAGTGTACCAACTCAAAAGGGTAGCCCAAATATGGTATGATCAATTGAAGGGAGAGAAGGGAAATGGTAATGTGGTGCTTTGGGAGTAGTTCAAATTGGCTTTTCTTTATCGATTTTTTCCTCTTTAGCTTAGGGAAGCTAAGCTGGTAGAGCTTATGAACTTGAGACAAGGTGCTATGAGTTTGAGGGAGTATGCCCTCAAGTTCAATCAACTTTCAAAGTATGCTATCATTTGGTGGCCGATCCAAGCTCTAGGAATAATAAGTTTGTGATAGGGGTCTCCGACTTGGTGAGTGAAGAATGCTGGTCCATCATGCTAATTAGTGACATGGACTTGTCTTGATTGATGACATATTCCAAATAAATGGAGGAAGAAAATTTGAGGAAGAGAAGGGGCCATGAGACCAAGAGAGGCAGTTTTGAGGGTATGTTCCAAATGGGTGGTCGGTTCCATCAAGGTGAATGGTCTTCTCATTCTACTAATAGGGGGATTACTAATGACTTCCCTAGGCCTTAAGGTGTTGGTGGTGTGGCTCCCATTGATATGTGTCCTAATCATGGAAAGCGTCATAGGGGCCCACATTTGAAGGTTTCTAATGTATGCTTTGATTTTGAAGATGTTAGTCACAAAAAGGTGGATTGTCCAAGAAACCATGGCAAAGGTAAGGGTGAAAATACGGTCCCATTGGGTTAAGGTGGTTCTCAAGGTGGTGCACCAATGCACAATCGATTTTATGCTCTACATGGTAGGCAAGAGGTTGGTGATGATGGTGTTGTTATTGTTGATGGATCTAAATCTTCATTGGTTGATGAGGTGATAGCAAAACAAGACCTGACTCTTCCTTTCTTTAATTGAAGGCCTTGGTGAAAGAGGGGAAAGTGGAGTTTTTCTCCTAAAGGGGAGATGGTGCCCTTAGATATGAAGGTAAGTTATGTGTGTCTTGTATTGTTGGTTTGAGGGAGAAGATCCTTGATGAAGATGATAATTCTACTTACTCTATCCACCCTGGTTCCACAAAAATGTATAGAGATTTCAGGGATGTGTATTGGTGGGGAGGCATGAAGAAGTACATTGCCAAATTCATTTGCGGTTGCCATAGTTGTCAATAAGTCAAACCCGAACATCAAAGGCCAGGTGGCCTAACCCACGACTTAGAGATTGCTACTTGTAAGTGGGAGATGATTAATATGGATTTTGTGGTTGCGTTGCCCAGGACTAGTAATGGTTTTGATTCCATTTGGGTTGTGGAGGATAGGATGATGAAATCGGCTCACTTTCTACCCATTAAGACCACATATGGGACTGAAGATTATGCAAGGTTATACATTCATAACTTGGTAAGGTTACTTGGGGTTCCTCTGTCTATCTTATCGGATCATGGTTCTACTTACGTAAAACTTTTGGAAGTCGTTTCAAAGGGGTATTGGTACAAAAGTTCACCTCAGCACCCTCAAATAAATGTCAAAGCCGAAAGAACAATTCAAACACATGAGGATATGCTTAGCGCTTGTGTCTTGGAGGTTAAGGATGTTTGAGATCATAATCTTCCATTGATTGAGTTTGCCTACAACAATAGCTACCACTCTAGCATCGCTATGGATCCTTTTGAGGATCTTTATGGGAGACGTTGTATGTCACCGGTTAGTTGGTTTGAGGTTGGTGAGGTAGCATTGTTGGAACCAAATTTGGTTATGAAGGCTCTTCAGAAGGTTAGTATGATTAGGGAAAGTTTGAAAATAGCCCAAAGTTATCAAAAATCCTATGCCGATGTGAGAAGAAGAGACCTTGAATTCAAAGTTGGTGATTCTGTCTATTTGAATGTTTCTCCAATGAAAGGTGCAGTCCATTTCAATAAAAAGGGGAATTAAGTCCAAGATATGTTGGTCCTTATGAGGTGATAAAGAGGGTTGGCAAGATAGCTTATGAGCTGAAGTTTCCTAGTGAAATGAATTTGGTTCATCCGGTGTTCCATCTTTCTATGTTGAGAAAATGTGTTTGTGAACCTAATGCTATTATGCCTCTTGATGTGTGTTTTGTAGAGTATAACATGACTTATGAGGAGGTTTCGATTCATATTTTTGATAGGCAAGTGAAGTGATTGAGGAACAAGAAGTCGGCATCTGTTATGGTCCTTTGGAGGAACCAACAAGTTGAAAGTGCTACATGGGAGACCAAAGCGGACATGCAAAAGCGGTATCCTTACCTTTTCCACTCCACTTAAGCCTAATGCATGGATTCAAAGTCCCCTATGTGATTTAAACTCTTAAATTTCCGCCTTTATGTTATTCATATGCATTCATGTTTTTAATTGACATGACGATGATTGTACACTTATGTTGAGATTTTGAAAATGGTATTTTAAATGTAATGTTACATTTTTGTTAGGGCTAATTTGTTATGACCACTCTTATCATGTACGTCTCGTTTACATTTGGGGATACATGTGTCAGGAACCAAGCCTAGGACCTAGATATTACACCGGGAATGGGGAACCCAAAGGAGCCCCAATCAAGCCTCTCAACTTACCTTTACACATCATTTGTCGTGGAAGCATGTAAAAGACATAAAATTATATTAAGGGGCAAAGCGGTTGAGAGATAGCTTCAAATCAACATCATCAAGAGAGAAAGTGTCAAAGCTCATACCATTGTTGTATAACTCGTCCAACAAACACCTCTAAATACATAGATAGAGCGAGGGCCAAGACAAAGTAACTGAATTCACCCTCATAGTCAAAAAAGAATATAAGAAAGTATCTCAATATATAGATAATAGCAACATAGACTAAGGTCCCCAATGTGGAGAACTCACCAACTAGCTTTAAGTAGAACCAATCTAGTCACGTGGAGAAGGAGTATGATCAACTTGAGCACTAATTCCTACATGGTGATACCATGTAGGAAAGAGTATGTGTTAGTACGCTTGAATGTACTATGTATGTGGGCTGCAATGCAACAAGAGATAAGTTTTATAGTTAACATGCATAGCAATAGACAATAGGCATGATATAGCAATGTGACATGAATGATCAATGTATAAGTAAAATATGCTTAAGCAACTCATGTTCATATAGGGTATCATTAATGAAGAATAGACCAACTAGATTTCCAAAGTATAAACCCCTTGGCCAGTTGATGATGATCTCACCTCATCTCCCTAGTGGTGTTATACAAACCCCTCACATGGTTGATGATAATCACACCATATCACTATGGTGGCGAAATACAAACCCCTCACATGGTTTGATGAGCACAAACCACCACATCAATTGATGATGATCTCGCACCATCACCCTGGTGGTTTGGTACAAACCCCTCACATGGTTGATGGGTACAAACCCCCACCTCAGTTGTCCGGGCTCTTAGTCCCCTAGATTGGGCATGGTTTAATGCAATACTTTATATAGAATATATCATGCACATAAGCTCATTTCATGATTAAAGTATAATTCATATCATCTCTCATGCTTTGGACCTTTAATTCCATAAAAAATCATAGCCGGATATTTTATCACACTTCTGGGGTGCGTAATGGGGGTAAAAGACCATGCAATTTAGAGATAAAATCATGCATTACAATCTGTATTAAAACTATCAATCCAAAACTTACAACACCCCCAAGACATTCTTATCACAACCCTTCATGAAATCCAACATTAGATCCAAGATTTAGAGCTCAAAACATGTTAAAAATATCATACTTCTATGAACTAGAATTACTGTGCAATAAATTTCTCAATATACGAGACCCACATGTAAAATCAACAATGGGTGGAAGGACCCAATGGTTCAACATAACATACCTTAGTTTGGAGACGGATTTACTGATTATTGGAGATGGAGACTTGAAGATTGAAGAAGAACGTTGAAGGAGAAACTTAGGTTGGGGTGAGGGTTAGGGACTTGAATTTGAGGAGTGAAAATGTGACTAAGTGTTTGAGTGAGTATTGTAAAATGTTGAGTGTAGTACGAGGGTGAAATATGAATAAGTATAGGTAAAAACACATATTGGAGCTTTTTGGACCAATACGTAATGTCTTGGACAAAAGCTGAAAAATAGAGTCCCAATATACATAGGGGCGCGTCGCAAGAGGGATGCGAAAACCCCACTGGAAAATGATTCTTCAAATTTTATAATTGCTAAATCTTTTCTCGTAAATCCTGGTTAGACCCTTTTCTACCTAATTTGGACCCCCTCAACAAGAATTAGAATTTGGATTTTTTGAAATAACAAACGAATTTTAAGATATATGGAAGTTAAAATTTTGGTCATTTCGAGGAACATTTTTGGGTACCTTTTGGGGTCGTTTCAATATCTTCCCCTTGGGAACATTCATCTCTGAATGTAAAAGAGACGTACAAGACAAGAGTGATCATCAATAAGCCAGCCCCAACAAGAATGCAACATAACATGTAAAAGACCATTTTCAAATTCTCAACACAAGTGTAAAATCATCATAAGATTACCAACTCAAACATAGATGCATATGAATGACTTAGGGGCAGAAACATGAGACTTGAAATCACATAAAGGACTTAGGATTAGTACCTTAGGCTTGAGTGGAGTGGAAAAGATGAGGATATTACTTTTGCATGTCCTATTCGGCCTCCCATGTAGCACTTTCAACTTTTTTGTTCCTCCAAAGGACATTAATGGATGCCACCGCCTAGTTCCTCAATCTCTTCACTTGCCTATTCAAGATCTAAACCTAAACCTCCTCATAGGTCAAGTTATCCTCAATAACACCCACAACATCAAGCGGCACAATGGCATTAGGATCACCAATACACTTTCTCAACATTGAAACATGGAATACCAGATGAATCAAATTCATTTCACTAGGCAACTTCAAATCATAAGCAACCTTGCCAAGCCTCTTTATCACCTCATAATGACCAACATATGTTGGAATCAATTTCCACTTTTCACCAAAATGGACTACACCTTTCATTGGAGAAACTCTAAAAAAGACCCAATCACCCACTTTGAATTCAAGGTCTCTTCTTGTCACATCGACATAGGAGTTTTGATGACTTTGGGCTATCCTCAAGCTTTCCCTAATCATAGTCACCTTCTCAAGAGTATCCAATAACAAGATCTCATCCCAAAATAGGCCACCTTGCCAACCTCAAACCAACCCACCGATTATCTACAACATCTCCCATAAAGAGCCTCAAAAGGAGTCTTACCGATGCTAGAGTGCTAGCTATTGTTGTAGGAAAACTCTATCAATGGAATATGGTCATCCCAACTATCTTTAAGATCCAATACACAAGCCCTAAGGATATCCTCAAGTATTTTAATTGTCCATTGGCCTTGGCCACCTGTTTGAGGGTAAAAAGATTGTACTAAGGTGAACTTTGGTACCAAGACCCCTTTGAAAAGACCTCCGAAAGTATGAAGTACATTGTGCACCAAGATATGATATGATGGATAAAGGAACCCCGTGTAACCTCACTAAGTCATAGATGTACAACCTTGCATAATCTTCTGCCCTATAGGTAGTCTTGACCGGTTGAAACTGAGTCGATTTTGTCATCCTATCAACCACTACGCATATGGAATCAAAACCTTTTCTAGTCTTGGGAAATCTAACCACAAAAGCCATATTAATCACCTCCCACTTCCTAGTAGGAATCTATATGTCTTGGGTTAGGCCTATCGGCCTGTCACGCCTAATATCTCGTTAAGGCGTACTGGAAACCGTTGCCGATAAGGATCGGGAGAACCAACCTGTATCCATGCACTTTCTATACATATTATAAGGAATTTTTATATTCAATATGCTTTCGAGAATGTAAACAGTAATAACAAGCCAAAAGGGAATGCATATGAGTAGGCCGCCGAGGCCACGTTGTCTAAGGTACCAGACATGACCACAATTTAATTTACATAGTCTATAAAGCCTCTAGATAAGGAAAAGTATCTTATAAGGGTCGAGAAAGGCCCCGCCTCGACTAACTATACAATACCAAATATAAGCTCTAGATACATAAAGCTCCGAAGAAACCTAAAGCTTGGTAACAACAGCTGGATATTCTGTACTCCTACTAGGAGGATCTACTAGCACCTGTACCTGCAGCATGACATGCAGGTCTCCTTTAAGGGACGTTAGCATGAGATAATGTACTGAATATGTAAGATAAAAAATAATGTATATGAAGTAACAACTCAAATGAAACTATGCACTGGTGAAGGATAAGAGTCCACCCTTAGTTATACTGTAGGATCATGTACTTTATGCTCTTTTTATTACTTTACCTTTACTGTATAATCTGTGCACATCATGTAATACAAATGACCAACTGACTAGTGGTAAATCTATATCGGGATAGGCCCTGGCTAGGCTTTTCGCTTAACCCCTTGGGCTACCCCTCGTGATAGGATCGACTCTGGCTAGGTCATTCTTCCACCCCTCAGGTTACCACCCATCAACAAGCAATATACTTTATCTTTCAATTACCTTTGAGATGATTCTTTCGGTGGTCAAAATATTGGAGCTGTAGGACTATATATGTAGCATGTGACATGTAAATAATCATACAATACAATATGAGAATGAAAAGAGTACATTACACAAAGAATGAAATGCATATAAGATGAAACAACTCGTGAACTTTATTTAGCAATAAGAATCCATCTAACTTGGTATCCACGTATGTGTGCAGATTTGAAGGTGACTATGTATAGGAGCATATGAACATGTGAAAGAGTGGAGACACGGTTAATTGTTGCGCTGGAGTTATAAGTACTTTTATGTGCCAAGGAAGAATCTAGATTTCATGCCAAATAATAAGAAATCGAGTAGTCTTACATATCTTGTAGTACGACCTCACTATTACATCGAGATAACCTTCCCTTCCTCCAAATATTTATCTACCATATAGTAGGTGATAAAACTGGCCCTAGTAGCCAATAGATATATCTTGGCAGCCAAATCTCATAAAAAAAATAACACATGGGCAACAAGCGTATAATTATAAATCTGAGCGTATTCTTTCAACCTTTCACCCTCTAATCGTATTTTCTAATGCATATTCTCATATGCATATCATGTTCATCTTGTTTTTGTGTCATAACAGTCTTACAATAATGAAATCAACCTACGGATGATGATCTATGGGCCATTTGGGAAAATATATGACTCATATGGTGTCTCATGCTTGGGCCTCAGCCTTAGAAATTTTTACCAAGCAACCTTGGTAACCTATGAGGCTTCATCTATGTGTCATAGGTAACCATCATGGTTTTCCTCTAGTTATTTCCTCAATTGTCCTCTCAGCCTCTTCTAGGAATTTGAAGAAAGTTTGGTGGAATGAACTTTGGGGTGTTACATTCGTCTTACAAGTTGTCTTGCCAATCGGTATGATATGGTAGGAATCCATCACAGCTTGAGAAATTGAGTTGTGAAAGATAGAGATGGGGTTAAAATTTACTATGTAGCTACATGTTGTTGAAATTAATATTTTGAAATAACCAACAAAAACTTTAAAAATATTAACAGCAACAACAACATATCAAGTTAGTTACTACTCTATATGGTTTGGGAGGGTAGAATGTGCGTAGACCTTATGACTACCTTTTGAAGTTGATAGGTTGTTCCCTATAAACCCTCAACTCAAGTACATCAAACTCAAGTAGAAGAAGATCAAAATAATGAATAAAGCATAATAATTAATACAAAAAGCATTGTAAGGACTATAAGAAAGAAACAACAATGATAACAAAATAGTGTGATAAATACAAATAGACAATAAACAATGTATAGTGAGAATTAGAAGAACAAAACTAGTATTATGCCATGCACAAACAAGCCGAAGCCTTTACAAAGAAAAATAATAATCTACCCTACTAACCTTCTTTCCTTATATATGATCTCTACTCCTCCCTAGCTAGAGTAATGTCCTTAGTAATATGAAGTTGTGCAATGTCCTATAAAATCACTTCTCCCAAAATATTTTTCAACATACATCAACCTCTCCACACACTTCCAACAACTAACCTCTACACCTCCTCATTGTGGCATTAATGCATCTTTTCTTTGCATGTCCAAACTATTTGGGTCTCACTTTCCTTATCTTTTTTACCATAGAGGCCACTCTATTTTCTTTCAAATATTCTCTATTACTAATCACTTCAATCCTAGTATACCCATACATCTAACTTAACGTCTTTATCTCCATTACATATATCTTCACAACGTTGAGTTCTTAACCAACCAACACTCCACCCCTTACAACAATAAAAATCTAACCACTCTTCTACAGAACTCAACTTTTAACTTATGCGGTATATTTTAATCACTCAAAACTCAAGAAGGAAGCCTTTATTTCATACAAATGCCCCAATGCAATGTCCTACCCAGGATTACCCAAGTTACTCAAAATTTTCCTTCTTGGGAATAGTCTGTATGGAGAGACTTACTTCCAGATTTTCTTTATTCAATGCACTACTAAATATACACTCTAAATATTCCATTTTGATCTTTATCAACATAAAACCTTTGGAATTTCGAGTTTGTCTTCAAAGCTCCAAGCTAACAAAAACCTTTTCTTGTGTCTCATTAATCAATACTGTGTTATCCGCAAATGACATACACCATGGAACCTCATTATAGATAGACCGTGTCAACTCATACATAACTAAGATGTAACACCTCATATGTTGGAAAGTTGGGAAAAGGAAGAAAAATGTAGAAATTGGAATGGTACAAAGACCACGAGCGCAGTGTACTAGTCGTAGCTAGCTTTATGAGACAATGATAGGGTCTCCTAGATGTCCTTGGCACTTAGACAATTTTCATTAAGTAAGAAAGACTTATACGAGTTGTGATTGTGTCTATGAGTTGTAGACTAAGCTCAATATGGGGTCCCAAAATTGGGACATTGACTAGGTGTTAGAATGAACTATGAGGACTCTTTATGAGTCATAGAAAAATTATTGGACCATAAGTCAGGTTTCTTAGGTTAAAGTATATTTTTTTATAAGTAAGATTTTGGTTCAAAAGTTTCACTGGGAATGTTCATAAGCCATACATAGTTTCACTTGGAATGTTCATGAGCCATACATAGGTCACATAGATTTTGATAATATTATGACATGTTATACAGGTATATGGAACTACGAACCATATTATTATGTTGTGGTTTTGATGCAAATGTTTTAAATTTTAGGAATTTATCGCAAGGCAACAGGACGAGACCTTTGTACAGGTTATGGATCAAACAATGGGTTGTAGAAGTCCGTAGATCAACATTAGGAATCATGAATTTATGTTTGACATCCACAAGACAACTTCTATTTTCATAAAAGGGTCGTTTAAACATAGATCCCTCTAATGGTTCATTCTCACAAAAATTAATAAAGGATATTTTGTGAAACGCACCAAAAATTTGCTTTGGAATTCCAATAATCATAATTTCTATATATCTCAAAATTCATGCATGATATCAAAAATCCAACTTTATATTCTCGATCAGGGGAAAAATTAAGTGGGAAGTGGGTATAACTCGAATTTTAGAGGACCCATAGCAAAAAATAATTTTTACTAATTTATGATTTCCATAGAGCATCTTCACCCTCACGTGATGCGCTAGGGGCGCAGAGCAGTACAATTTTGTCCTTCGCATTAGGTCTACACCGCGGACCAGTTAAACTTTTTCCTTAGTTTTTACTAAGTACTCAAGGGTATTAGGGTGATAGCCCCATGCCTACCTAAATGTGAAATCACCCTACTTAGCCATTTTTCAACTTTATGTCACTAAAAACTATCTTAAATCCTATCTAAGACTTAACCAAATATCTCATACCAAATTCAAGGATTTCAAGCTTAATGTTGGTACTCAATGATTCAATTCATGCTCTAATTTTCCTTTAATCTCATCAACAAAACCCAAGTTTGAGGTATGTGGGTTTTATATATTAGGTCCTTTCACCCATGGAGTCCAACCTTCCTTTTTATGAAAATTGCATGTTTTCAAGTTGTATTACCTATCGTTATCTCTTATTATGAATTATGAGAATGTATTATGTTGGGGTTTTATCAAAGTAATGTTGATTATGCATGAGTATCTATTCTAATCTTAAACTATGTGTTGATCTTTGTCTATTGAGACTATGCATATTTTGAGCTATGAAACTATCATCTATTATGAGTTTTGATGATGGATTTCAAGGTACTCTACAAGAGGGTTTTATCACATTTTGGTGGGTTGATTTGCACCAAGTTTTATCATCTTATTTCACTCTTGAATTGCATTATTTTCAACTAGTATCATGAATTAACAAAGTGTTTCATAAAATGTCAAGTCAAGAATTCTTAAGTTATTGATGATCTATTGCATGATTTACCAGTCAAGTGACTATATGATGATTAAGGGATTTAAAGTGTGTATTGAATTTGTGAAAATTATCTATGATTTTAAATGTTACAAGCTAAGCCCTATTTCAAGGTTTTTACCTCTTATGAGCCATACATGTTAATGCAAGGGTTCATGTATAATTATGATCTACTCTTATCTTTAAAGTTGGTCTCACAATTAGAGGTCAAGCATGCTTCAAGAGCTACTCATGTCACATTTCCATGTTTCTTACAAGCTATACCAGTTACAATTCTATCAAGTATTATGTGGGATTTGACTTAGCACTGATTAAGACTTCAGATGGAGGCTCGACTCAAGGGGTCCATATGTAATGTCTTTTTCTCTAGACTATGTGCCACCATAGGATTGTGCTTATTACCTTTGCTATACTAGTGGATCCATCTACTCATGCTATCATGTCTGGTTTCCCTTGGCATGTAAACCACACCTAGCAGAGGGGTATCATGCACCGTCTACCTTATCGAGGGGTGTCATGCCTTGGGTTCCAAGTTGTAGATGCTTGGTCTATGTCGGTTGAGGTAAATACCCACACATGTAAGCTATATATATTGTACAAAATGAATGATTTACAAGCATGTTTTGTTATGAGTATTGATCATGCTTGTCATATAGAGATTATATATTTATTACCTATGATTATACATTTTACTATTTTGGCTTATGTCATGTTGCACTGCCTCCCACATAGTTAGTACATTATAACGTACTAACACATATTGTATGCCTACTTGATATTACCATGTAGGGACCGAAGCATCTTTTGATCATCCCCTACATGGCTAGTTGATACATTAGAGATAAGCTTTGGTGAGTCCTCAAGTCCGAGGATACTATCTACGTTACTTATGCTATTTTGAGACTTGTTATGTTGAATACTTGTTATTATTTGGGTGAGCCCGAATAATGTATTGGCCCCCGCTCCATTCCATATTAGAGGTGTTGTTGGATATTTTGATGTACTTATGCTATGAGCTTGATTATTTATGCTTTTATGAATATCAAGATTTCCCTTAGTCTTGCTTCCTTTTTTATTAAATCTCTTTTATATTGTTTACATTGCTTTTGCAACCACAGATGTGTGGTTGATATGCTAAGAGGCTTATTTGGGGTCGCTTCATGTTCCCATTAACAGTGTCACGTCTAGCCCTAGGCTTGGGTTGTGGTAAACGCGGTATAAGAGAACTAGGTTGTTAATGGTCCTCAAAATCCAACACACCGCATTGATTAGAGTCTTATTCATGGTTGTGAAGAATGCCACAACTATGAATGGGATTTATGAGCCATTTTAGGAAATGTTTCACCTCTTCATTATCCATATCGTGCTTTTGATGTCAGTGTAAGGATATTCCCCTAATGCATGCTCTTTGAATTTCTAGATCATGTCAATTCCAATAGGGGGACTAATTAGAGTCTGTACACACAAGGAGCAACCAGCCCATCCTGCTCCTCAAGGTGAAAGCGTAGTCCAAGATGAGGTTCAAGATGCTATTACAATGTTCGCTGTTGCTATGAACAACCAAATTAACTAAGGAGCCCAAGCCCCTCATGCTTCCATTTTGGCTTCTAGGGTAAGGGATTTCACATGAATGAACCCACCAGAGTTCCATGGATCCAAGACGGATGAGGAACCCCAAGAGTTCATAGAAGAGGTGTACAAGGTGTTATCCATCATGGGGATCAATTCAAAGGAAAAGGCAGAGTTGGTGAACTACCAAATCAAAGGGGTGGCTCAAATTTGGTTTACACAATGGAAGTTGGAGAATAGCAGTGATAATGTTATCCCTTGGGAAGATTTCAAGCCACCTTCCTTAACCGGTTCATTCCAATCGAGCTAAGGGAGGCTATGGTGATAGATTTTATGAACCTTAAGCAAGGTTCCTTGTGTGTGAGGGAGTATTCCCTCTAGTTCAACAAGCTCTCCAAGTATGCTCCACAATTGGTTGCCAAACCTATATCAAGGATGAAAAAATTTGTATCAGGAGTGTCCGACTTGGTAAATAAGGAGATTTATAACACCATGCTAGTAGGTGATATGGACTTGTCTCGGTTCATGACTTATGCTGAGCAACTAGACGGGGAGAAGCTTAGAAAAAGAAGAAGTGATGAGTCCAAGAAGGCTCATTTTTGAAGGTGGATTCAAAGGTTTGATGGGTGATCGGTTCCCTCAAGGACATAAGTTCCAAGGCAAAGTGTCACGACCCAAGCCTAGAGCCTAGACATGACATGGCAAATGAGAACCGAAAGGATCCCTAAACAAGCCTGTTAAAATAGCATATACATATCCTTGGTCACAGAAGCTATTAATTAATAACAACAGAGAATAAATAAGGATAAAGGGACTAAGGGGAGTCTTTTATAGCATTAAACATAAAGAGTCAAATCTCAAAGCATAATTACAATACTTGTCCAACAACACCTCTACATACAGACTTGAACGGGGGCCAAGACACTTTCCGAGTTCACGGTCATAGTGTAAAGAGTTCAATATTAAGAAATGACAAAGGCATGAGTAGCATATCTAATGTACCTAAACTTTGAGGACTCACCAATAGCTTATTTTCAAAGATGTTGCAACTATCCACGCTGAGGATAATCATGAGGAGCTTTTGTTCCTACATTGTAACATCATATAACAATAGAGTTTGTGTTAGTATATTTGGATGTACTAAGTGTGGAAGATGCAATGCAACAAGACATAGGCAACATAATAAAAATGCATAGACACAGGCAATGGATAGTATAATAAAAATATAGAATACATGATCAATGTTTGAAGTAAAACATGCTTGGATAGGACATATTATACATGTAGGAAGAAACATTCAGCATAGACTAAGCAAACTATTACCTAGAATCCAAGGCATATTACCCCCTTGGGAAGTGATTGAGAAATCTACCTCTCAATTGGTAGATGGGCATACCATACCCCTCATCAAAGTGATTGCGGAATCTACTCCTTGATTGGTAGATAGGAATACCATGCCCCATCAAAGTGGTCAAGGTATATACCCCTCAATATGTTGGAAGGGCATACCACCCCCCATCAAAGTGGTCAGCCATGTTTCAATGTCTCTTACAAGTTATTAAAGCTATGATTATTTTATATATTCCATGGGATTAGATTTAATCCCAATGAATTGAGGGTGTGGCCCCTTCCCTAGAACTATGTGCCACCATTGAATGATATTTTATCCTCGCTTTACTAATGGATTCATTTAATACACTTTCTCTTGAGGTTCTTCCCAAAATTGGGTCGTGTTCCCATAATGTGAAGTTTCATAATGAAATACTTTATAAAATTGGGTCATGTTCCTATAAGGAAGGTTACTTCATACGAAATTGGGTCAGGTTCCCGTAAGTTTGAACTATGGTTTACATTAGCAAGCAGATCACCTTTTTACCAGTGAGAGGTAATCATCGAGATTCCAAGTTGTAGCTCATTTGGTCTTATTCTATGATGGTTGAGGTCTCTTCCCACCCCTATGTGTTATGTTCTATGCAATTTTGATGATTCATATGCTTGTTTTCCTTCAAGCATTGGTCAGGCATGTCATATTGTCACTATGTTTATCCATTGCTTATAATTATGCATTTTGATCACATTGCCTATCTCTTGTTGCATTGCATCCTACATACTTATACATTCAAATCTACTAACGTATACTCTATGCCTACATGATGTTACCACATAGGAACGGAAGCTGCATTTGACTATCCTCCTCCATGTGGCTAGTTTGAGATCTTGAAGAAGAATTTTTGTGAGACCCCAAGTTCAGGGACACTAGCTATGTTTCTCTTGTATTTGATATCTCTCTATGTTTTATCTCTTGAAACTATGAGAATGAGTTCGGAAAGTGTCTTGGCCTCTGCTCAAATCTATATTTAGAAGTTTTGTTGGAACTAAAGATATAATTATGCTTGGGTTTTGACTCCTTTGACTCATCTATATTTTATTCTATCAAAATATTCCCTTAGTCCCTTTCTCTCTATTTTTACTCTCTTGTTGTTATTTAATTGCTTCCGCGACCAAAGATGTGTGTGTGGTATGCAAAGAGGCTTGTTTGGGGTTGCTTCGGTTCCCCATTCACCATGTCACCTCTCATCCCTAGTTTGGATCTTGAAAAACTTTGAATCAGAGCAATAGGTTATTAATGGTCCTCAGAAGCCAACTCACCACATCAATTATAGTATTATTCGTGGGTGTTAAGCACGCCACAACTATGAATGGAGGCTATGAGGTATTTTAGAAAATGTTTCCCTTCTTCATGGACTGTGTAGTGCTATAGAAGTTAAGGTTTTCCCCTAAAGAATCTTCTTCGCTATTCTAGATCATGGCAATTTATAGAGAAAGAAGAGCTCGTACAGCCGAGGAGCAACCAGCTCCTCCCACTCCTCAAGCTCCTCAAGATAATAGAGGAGATCATGAAGAATTTTCGGATTCTATTACCATATTAGCTCATGCAATGACTGATCAAATCAACCAAGGGGCCCAAGCTCCTCATGCTTCTACATCGACTTCAGGGGTGAGAGACTTTTCTAGGATGAACCCACTGGAGTTCCATGGGTCTAATGTAGATAAGGACTCTCAAGAATTTATTGATGTATTGTAAAAAGTGTTGTCTATTATGGGGGTTAGATCATAGGAGAAGGCGTAGTTGGCGGCCTACTAACACAGGTAGTGGCTCAAATAAGGTTTACATAATGGAAAGCTGAGAAGGGGAACAACAATGTCATCCTTTGCGAAGAGTTTAAGTTGGCATTTCTCAACTGGTTCTTTCCCCTTCAGCTAAACAAGGCCAAAATGATGGAATTTATGAATCTAAAGCAAAGGTCTATAGTGTGAGGGAGTATGCCCTCAAATTCAATCAACTCTCCAAGTGTGAACCATAATTGTGGCCGAGCCGAGGTCTAGGATGAATAAATTTGTGATGGGGGTGTCCAACTTGGTTAATGAGGAGTGTTGTGCCTCCAAATTGATAAGCAATATGGATTTATCCAGTCCAATTACTTGCGCCAAACAATAAGATTGTGAAAAGCTTCTATCTAACATTTGGTCCATGAAGGGCATGGGGAAATGGTCCTCCAAGGTCCATCTATTGAGCTTCTAATAGTCTATGCAAACTCGCCACCCAGTAATAAGTCTCAAAGGGACCAACTCATTTTTTTCATTAGAAACCACTATTATGCCCCCTTTCTTAGAGGCACATTAAACTGGACTAATCCACTTGCTATCAAAAATGGGGTATATAACCCTAACATCTATCCATTTAATAATCTCCTTTTTCACTACTTCTTGCATGGGTGGATTTAGCCAATTGTGGTGCTCAATGCTGCGCACAAAGTCATGCTCCAACTTGATCTTGTAGCATATCCCTGAAGAAATCCCTATAATATATGCAATGGTCCAACCAATAGCTTGTTTGAACTTTTGGAGGACCCCCAGCAATGCTTTCACCTGGTCTTCCTGAAGATCTGCAGCCACAATCACAGGAAGAGTGTTACTAGTTCCCAAAAATGCATACTTTAAGTGGTGGAGCAGCTCTTTGAGCTCCATAGTCGGAGGCTCCTTGATAGAAGATATACCTAACTGTGTAGGTCTATTCTGCAGGTCCAAGTCCAACTTTCTAGGGACAAATGGTCTAATTCCCCTACCTTGCTAAGCATTCACAGTATTATGGTACCCAGTAATACTATCCTTTAGGAAGTTCATCAACACCGCTACTAGCGTGTTCCGTACTCTTCCTTTCTTCAAGTGGAATTTCAATTAGACAAGCATCATCCACATCCATCATAGACATTACAGCCACCTCTTTGGGTCTCTTCATCGCTGCACACACACTAAACTTTACCTCTTTAGTGTTCAATCTAAAGGTGAGCTCCCCTTGCTCCACATCTACCAATGCCCTACCAGTAGCCAAAAATGGTCTCCTAAGGATGATGGGAACCTCAAAATCCACCTGACAGTCCAGAATGACAAAATCCACAGAAAGATGAACCTGCCCACACGGACCAGCACATCAGACAAAATCCCATAGGTCGCTTCACTGATCTATCTACCATGAATAGCTGCATTGTAGTAGGTATGGGGGCTCCTAAGACCAACTACTTGTAAACTGGCAGCAGCATAAATTGATGCTAGCACCCAGATCACAGAGAGCCCTAACAAAGTCATAAGCTCCAATGGTACATGGGATAGTGAAGGATCCCAGATCTTTCTTCTTCTCAACAAGAGATCTTGTAGAAATAGCACTACATCGATGAAGGTTGTTTGCTGGCTCTATCATGACTATCCTCTTCTTGGTTACTAAGTCTTTCATAAACTTATCATAGCCAGGCATCTGCTCAAGTGTCTCCACTAGAGGGATTTTAACTGATATCTCCTTCACCATAGACTTTCTGAAGCTTTCCATTTTCAACCTTCTTCTATATCTCTGTGGGAATGGTGGCGGTGGCTTAGGAATGGTTGGCAGAGGTTGAGTTACTGGGTTGTCTGACTCTTGAGCATCTTTGGCAACCTTAGGCTCTGTTGGTGTCACATCAGTTTCTTCACTCACGTCATCAACATACACCCTTACGGGGTCGGGTACCTTACCTTCAACTTTATCCATACCTACATTATTGGTTACAATAGGGTCAGAAAGTACCTTATCTCTCCTCGTGGTTACTGTCATGTAGTGACCATCATTTTTCATGTTCTGAATAGTGTCATTAGGAAGTGACCCATCTTTTCCATGATTTAATGAGGCTGATAGTTACCCCATCTTCTTTTCTAGTTGCTTGATCAAGGTAGAATGCGAGTCGACCAGTTTCCTAACATTGGACATTTCTCCTCTCATGTCTCGCACCCCTGCCCTAGTGGACTCAACTTTGTCAAGAACCTTCATCATCATCTATTCTAATTTTGAGTTTCCAACACCCTCATTTTGACACTCACGGTTCCTATAGTCATCTCTATTTTGCCAATTTCCTTGGTAGTTCTTACAATCATAGTTCTGACCTTGATTACAGGCGTTGAAAGACTGGTAACCCCTAAGGCTGCCCAAGAAATTCGCCTACTTATCATAATTATAGCCCTCATCATCATACCTGGGCATTGTATCCACCACTTTCACCTTTTTTACGCCTCCATCTAGTAGCCACATTGCTAGTAAGTCTAATTAGGTCTTCATATGGGCCATGTATTAACCTCTTTCTTCCTACTTCTGTCGCTGCTCCGTAGTTATTTTGAAGATGAACCCAGAACAATATCCATCTTTGGTGTGCCATGCCCTATTATTTTTGGCTATCTAATCGAAGATCACCATTATGTCTGAGAAAGTCCTAGACATGTATGATCCCCCACAAGTAGCATCAATGATAGTCTTTTTCACAAAGTTGCAAGGCCTGTAGAAAACTGCTTTCAAGTGTTCATCTATAAGATGATGATTGGGGAACTGCTTAAGCTTCTGCTTGAATTTCTCCTAAGTGTCATGTAGTGCTTCTTTCGGTAGTTTCTTATGAGACCCGATGTCATCTGTGATCTTCTGCTGTCTTGATGTAGGAAAGAACCTCTCCAAGAACACCTCTTTTAACTCTCCCCAAATGAGGATAGAATCATGTGGAAGCTCATTCAGCCACTTTGTCGCCGCACCAGAAAGAGAAAATGGAAATAATTGCAACCTAAGTGCTTGCTTACTAATCCTTGGAACTTCAGACAATTGACATACCGCCAAAAAGTTTAGGAAATATTTATTTGAATCCTCAGTTACAGGTCTGCTGGATAACCCTTTCAACTGTAGCACCTGTAGCATAGTACTAGTGATGGTAAACTTAACACTTGCAGGCAGTTGGGGGAGCTCTATTGCTCCGGCGGTCCCAGCACCATCATCATCATCATTCACTGCTTGGGGCTGCTGAGGTCCTTAGGGTCTTGCACCGGGCAGCAGCACTTGTCTAAGTGGTGCTGCCGGTGGAAACTCATTACTAGCATAGACATCATTACCCAAACCTCTATTTGCCCCACCTGCAAGATTCACGACCAACTCTCTTTGTTTAGCTGCTTAGCGTTCTTGGGCATTCATTCTGTGGATTGACTTAGTAAGCTCAAGGTCGTAGTGAACAAGTGCTTTACTCTTTCTTCGATTGTTTGGCATGCAATGTTGGCTACCTACCAAGAACAAAAACAAGAAACAAAAGTAAAATGAGGGACTAGTATTACACATTGAAAGCAGCAACTAATCTATTACTTCGCCCCATTCCCCGACAATGACGCCAAAATTCGATACGCCCAAATTTACACTCCAAAAGGAGTATTAAAGTGGTCATTGATCAAATATATAACTCAACAAAAGTTGAGGTCGATCCAGTAGGGAATGCGTAAGAATAAATCTATTAGCACCTTTTTTAGATGTAATATCTATTCCCGAAACTAAAATACATGTTCAAGAAAGATAACCCACAAGATATAATGAATTCAAGAAAGATAACCCACAATGATATAATGAATTCATAATGAAGAACTTAATCTTGAAGAATTAATGAATCCACAGATTACAATATCGAATCAGATAATAAAAATCCATGAGTTCAAAGAAGTTATAAGAAAATTAGCGTTCTTCTTCTGCTCTATCTCCAGTTGTCCAAGAGTGAGTAAAAATGGAATAAAAAAATATTTATATACAAGAAAACCTAATCCAATTTAAAATATGAAAAATTACTTCGGCTAGGATACAGGCCATTACACGGCCCGTGTGACAGGAAATGATCCGTACACTAGCCCGTGTGGTGACACTTGGTCTTCAAACTCTTCACTCTATATTGTTGTTCCATGTGTAGGGACACGAGCCGTGTGGATATTAATGGCCCGTGAAGGATAAAGGTGGTAATGTTGATCAAGGGGCTCAAGGCGGCTAAGTTGAATAGTTTAGGTCGATTCGCTACTTAACGCTTTGACACCCTGTCCGGGGAAGGCTCCTGAACGCAAGGTCGACTTATCCCCAAAAGCTGAGTCAATAGCACCGGCCTGGACCCCAAAAAAGAGATCACCATCGGAGCTTCGTTTGGAACAGCCCTTTTCCTTTCCAATGTGGAGTTAAACAAAGAAAAAAGAACGTTCAGGAGCTACTGCCATCACACTTGCTCCTTCAGAGGACTAAGGGAAGTGAGAGGCAGGGCAAGACGGGACTCACTGACCGTTTCTATCTCCTTCAACTTTTGGCCAATCATATCATCCTCACTGCTCACGTCACGGACTGTGGTGTGTCACACAGCCTGTGACAGGCCTCGCCTCATTCCATTTGTACATTTTTTATCATTTTCGATGGTATACATCACATTGAAGATGTGCGACATGGCCCATGTCAAACTCTACAATTTGTATGGCAAACCGTGGGATATGCCTTCAATGAACTTTTCTTCAATTCCTTAGCCATGTCTTTTGCCCATCTTTAAGTCCCAAGTGTAAGGACACGGTGGGCCTCACGGCCCGTATGATGTCATATGAACCATGAAGGTACTCGTGATCCTTCACTTGGTTAAATTATTGCTTCTTTTTGCCTGGGCCACCTCCACGCGGCCTCTCACTGTTTTTGTGATACTACATGAGTCGTAGGGGCTCCCTTATACCGACACTTGAGCTCTTTTTCATTCCTTTTCTTGAATTATAACCATTTATCCATGCCTTAACCATTTTTCATGAAAAATAATAAAAACACACATCAAAACAACAACTTTGCTTGGGAACACACATAAATCCTTTGTTTTAAAGCATTACAAAAGTCATATTTCTACAACTCATCAATAGACAAGATGCACATGACACATCTAGGGTCCGGGAATTCTTGAGGATCAATCCGCCTGAGTTCACAAGGTCTGAATCCACTAAGTATCCTAAGAACTCTGTGGAGGAACTTCAGAAAGTGTTCCAAGTAATGCATGTAGCTGATGCTAACAGAATCGAACTGGCTGCCTACTAGTTGAAGGGTGTGGCCAGGCTATGGTTTGATCAATGGAAGAAGGGTAGAGGAGAGAATGGCCCATTACTGACTTGGGAAGTTTTTGAGGAAGCTTTCTTACGGTGCTTCTTTCCCAAAAAAAGAAGGAAGGCCAAGGTAAGAGAGTTCTTAATCTGAAATAGGCCTCTATAACTGTGCAAGAGTATGGCTTAAGTTCACTCAGCTATCCTGTTATTCTCCAGATATGGTTGCTGACATGAGAGGGAGAATGACAATGTTTGTTGATGGGCTGAACAAAGGGCCAAAGAGAGATGGGAGGGGAGAAATACTTGTGAGTGATATGTACTTTGAGATATTGATGAATTTTATGCAACAAGATAATGAGGAGAGACAACATGAAAAAGAAGATTCCAGAAGTAAGACGGCTAAGGCATCCAGCCATGAGGTTGCAAAGAGAGGGAATGGTAATAGATTCCAGTCCGGGCCAGCACTATCATCTGCTAGTGCGCCTGCGCCCAAAATCAAGAATGATCAGAGGTCTCAGAATATTGGAGCCCATGGATCTTAGCCACAAGCTAGTGTGGCTCAAGGTTCACAAGGTAAACCACCATGTGGTAAGTATGGCAGATTACACTTGGATAGATTTTGTGAGGGGAGTGATGCATGTTTCTGGTATGGTCAACTGGGACATTACCAGAGAGATTATCCAAAGCGAGCTTACCAAGGCCAATCGCCTTCACTTGCCCTGCCAGCTAGAGGAACCCAGAAAGGTACTACATCAAGCGCAAGTGGAGCCACAAACCATTTGTATGCCATGATAGTCGTCAAGATCAACATAACTCCCCAAATATTGTGACGAGTATGATTTGAGTCTTTTCTCTTGATTGTTATGTTTTGATGGATTCTGGTGCCACATTGTCATTTGTAACTCCTTATGTGGCCAGTACATTTGATAGAACTCCCGACATTCTTCTTGAACCCTTTGATTTTTCTACTCTAGTGGGTGAGTCTATTCGAGATGAGACAATCTATAGAGCTTGTGTAGTGTCCATTCATCATATACTCTTATTGATTTTTTTGAGTTAAAGATGACTATTTTTGATGCAATCCTTAGCATAGATTGGTTACATGCTTGTTATGGCTCCATTGATTGTAGAGCCTGAACCATTAAGTTCTAATTCCTGAATAAACCAGCTCTAGAGTGGAGTGTTAATATTATTGCACCTAACGGAAAGCTTATCTCTTACCTTGGGATAGAAAGCTAATTTCCAAGGGTTGTATCTATCACCTCAGGTGAGTTAAGTCTGATGATGTTGAGTCTCCTATTCTTGAGTCTGTTTTGATTGTAAAATGAATTTCCTGAAGTGTTTCTTGAGGATCTTCCTGGAGTCCCTCTTGACATAGAGATTAATTTTGGGATTGATGTCTTTCCCGACACACATCCTATCTCAATTCCACCTTATAAGATAGCCCCTGCTAAATTGAAAGAGTTGAAAGAACAATTGAGCAATCTATTAGAGATGGGATTTATAAGGCTGAATATTTCTCCTTGTGTGCCCCTGTCCTATTTGTGTGAAAGAAAGACAGATCTCTTAGAATGTGTATTGACTATAGGCAACTGAACAAGGTCATGATAAAGAATAAGTATCCACTCCCAAAGATAGATGATCTATTTGACCAACTTCATGGTGCCTCTTGTTTCTCAAAGACAGACCTCAGATCTGGTTACCATTAGATGAAAGTAAGGGAATGTGACATTCCAAAAATAGCCTTCAGGACTAGATATGGCCATTTTGAGTTCTTGGTCATGTCCTTTGGGTTGACGAATGCACTTGCAACCTTCATAGTCTTGATGAATAGGGTGTTCAGATAATATCTTGATATGTTTGTGGTTGTGTTCATCGATGACATTTTAGTATATTCAAGAGATGAGGAGGAGCATGTCAATCACCTTAGAGTTGTCTTTCAGACTATTAAGGACCATGAGTTATTTGCGAAGTTCTCTAAATATGAGTTTTGGCTTAAGTCACTGGCCTTCCTAGCCCTATTGTTTTGCGGTGATGGTATTCGAGTAGATGCCCAAAAGATTGTAGCAGTTAAGAACTATCCCAGAGTGACCTCCCTAAATGACATAAGGAGTTTCTGAGGATTGGCAGGCTATTACTGTAGATTTGTTGATGAATTTTCTTCCCTATGCGCACTATCGACTAATTAATTGACTCAGAAAAAGATCAATTTTAGTGGTCCAATGAACATGAGAAAACTTTGAAGAGTTAAAGACGAGACTGACTACTCCACCAGTTTTAACCTTGCCCGATGGGACAAAGTACTCTATAATCTATTGTTATACTTCGAGATTTGGATTGGGATGTGTGCTAATGAAGAAAGGAAAAATGATAGCCTATGCTTCCAGACAACTTATGGTTCATGAGTGGAACTATCCGGCACATGATCTTGAGTTGGCAGCAGTGATGTTTGCACTTAAATCTAGCGCTACTACTTGCATACAGTGCATGTGGATGTGTTCACTGACCACAAGAGCTTGCAGTATGTCTTCAGTCAGAAAGAGCTCAACCTTTGATAGAAGAGATGGTTGGAGTTGCTCGAGGATTATGACATGAGCATTCTCTACCACCCAGGTAAAGCTAACATTGTTATTGATGCTCTTAGTAGGTTGTCAATAGGTAGCACAACCAATATTGATGAAGGAAAGAAGGATTTAGCAAACAAAGTACATAGACTAGCTCGATTGGGAGTTCAACTTGAGAAGAATGAAGAGGGAGGAGTTAATGTTCAGAACGGGTCTCCTTCATTTTAGTGGCATAGGTGTAAGGAAAGCAAAGCCAAGATCCTGTCATACTTCAATTGAAGGAGGCTGCCCACAAACAGAAGGTTATGGTCTTCTCCAAAGGGGGAGATGGAGTGTTGAGGTACCATAGTACACTATGCATTCCAAATATGGATGGAATTCTAGATAGAATCATGGATAAAGCCCATAGCTCTAGATATTCCATTCATCCTGTCTCTAACAAGATGTACCATGACTTGAAGAAAGTCTATAGGTGGAGAGGAATGAAGAGGGATATTGCTAAGTTTGTTTCTAAGTGCCCGAATTGCCAAAAGGTCAAGGTTGAGCATCAGAGACTGTGTTGATTGCCTCGAACTTTAAGATTCTGGAATGGAAATGGGAGATGATCAACATGGACTGCATTGCAGATTCATCGAGGGGTCGAAAGTAACATGATTTCATATGGGTGATCATGGATAGGATGACCAAATCAGCTCACTTGTTAGCAGTTAAGAAAACTAACACTGAAAAAGAGTATGGCAAGTTGTATATCTATGAGATAGGAGGTTGCATGGAGTTCCCTTGTCCATCATCTCAGAGAGAGGAACTTAATTCACCTCCCAATTAAGGAGATCTTTCCAGAACGGATTGGGTGCTAAAGTGAATCTGAGTAAAATTTTTCATCCACAGACAGATGGTCAGGCAGAGCGTGCAATTTAGACCTTAGAGGATATGTTGAGAGCCTGCGTCCTTGACTTCAAAGGAAATTGGGACAATCACTTACCATTGATTGAATTTGCGTATAATAATAGTCATCATGCAAGCATTCAAATGGTTCCCTATGAAGCTTTATATGGGAGGACATATAGATCATCAATTAGGTGGTTTGAGGTTGGAGAAGCCAAGTTGATTGGGCCTAATCTTCTCCACCAATCGATAGAGAAGGTAAAGGTCATCAAAGAAAGATGAAGACTATCCAGAGTCTCTAGAAATCTTACACTGATCTGAGGAGAAGAGCCTTAGAGTTTGAGGTAAATGATTGGGTGTACTTGAAAGTGTCACCTATGAAGGGTGTCATGAGATTTGAGAAGAAGGGGAAATTAAGTCCCCAGTATATTGGTTCCTATCAGATGGTGAAGAGGATTGGAAAGGTTTCTTATGAGTTAGAGATGCCTTCCGAGTTAGACATCATTCATCCAGTATTCCACATCTTGATGTTAAAGAAGTGGATGGGAGATCCTGCCTTGGTGATCCCTGTTGAGAGTATTATAGTGAATGATAGCTTGTCCTACAAAGAGATTCTAGTTCAAATCCTTGATCATCAAGTTCACGAGTTGAGAACTAAACATATCGCCTCAATCGAAGTCTGGAGAACTCAATTCGTTGAGGAAGCCACATGGGAAGCTGAGGAAGAGATGAGAGCTAAATATCTGCATCTATTCATGCCTGCTGAGGAGAATGATTAAGATAATGTTCTTACCCTTGACCAGATCGACGTTTTTATTCTTAAGTTAATGGTCTATCCTTGAGTTTGAGTAGAGTTTGTTGAGATTGATGAAGAGTCAAGAGTTTTAAGTGTTGACTGAGTATTGAGATGAGTCTTGAGTCTATTTATGCTTTGATATCCACCTTTACTTATCGTTCGAGGATGAATGATCCCAAGGGAGAGATAATATAATGCCTGATAAAATTACCAGAATATCCTAGAGAAGAGATGTGTGCATAACACATCTTTCCACGCTCTAATGGCAAATCCAAGCCTAGATATGCGATCAACTTAAAAAAATGAGTTGGGGAGAGGTCTCGGTTGGTTTTAGAGCAACCAAATCAAAAGATAATTTTTTGATGCGAAAATGAAAAAAGCAGTGAGGGTGCATGATAGGCGTATGACACACACCTGCTGCGGACCAACACTTAATTTTTTTTCAAAAATTTTCTATGGGATTTGGAAAGCTTGTTCAGAGAATTTTCGATGAGAATACCAAAAATTGAGCAAGTTCACATCACGGACTCCCTTGCTCGAACGAAACTTTTTTCTTGATTTCGTGACGGGCATTCTAAACCTTTCCCAACCCCTGTAAACTCAAAATACGATTAAAATAGGTCGTTTTAAGTGTAAAAAGGGTTTTAAACCTCATTCTGAGTCCTTTTTGTCACAACCCAAGCCTAGGTCTAGACGTGACCAGTAATGGGGAGCTCAAGGGAACCCCAAACTAGCCTCATAGCATATCATTACACATTCTTAGTTGTGGATGCCATTAAAATGACAACAAAAGATAAGCATAAACAAGGGGAAATTGGGACTAAGGGAACCTCTTTCATATCATAAGCAACAAGAGTCACTAGAGTGAAGGCTCATAACACAGATACACCATATGTCCAACAACACCTCTACTACATAAAGATAAGAGTGGGGGCTAAGACAAAGTAATTGGGCTCACCATCATAGTCAAAACATAATCAGAGAGAGAGTCTTAATACATAGCAAGAGATCATAAGTAACTTACTCGGAATGGAGGACTCACCAACAAGTTTGAGCAGAGTTGTACTAGCTACATGGAGGGGGATGCTCAAGTGGGGCTCCAGTTCCTACATGGTGACATCATGTAGGCATAGAGTATGCATTTACTATGTTTAAATGTACTAAGTATGTGGGATGCAATGTGACAAGAGATAGACATCATAATCAAAATGCATAAAAATAATCAATCGATAGCATAATAACAAAATGACATGTATGACCAATGCTTACGTAAACCATGTTTTGCAAGTCATTCATCTTACATAGATCATAATATATAAGTGTGAGAAGAAACCTCAAGCAACATAACATAAGACCTTTTGGAGGCATAACCTTCATTATGGGAGCCCGTCCTCTTTTGGAGAGGAGTTTATTAGTAACTTCACCTTATGGGAGCCCGTCCCTTTCGGATTGAGTGGCCTTCCTTATGGGAGCCCGTACCTTTTTGGATTAAGTGACCTTTCTTACGGGAGCCCGTCCCTTTTCGGATTAAGTAACATTTCTTATGGGAGCCCATGCCTTTTTGGATTAAGTGGCCTTCCTTACGGGAGCCCGTCCCTTTTCGAATTTAGTGACCTTTCTTACGGGAGCCCATCCCTTTTCAGATTAAGTGACCTTCCTTACGGGAACCCATCCCTTTTTGGATTACGCATTTCATAGAACTGGCTTATCAAACTATTACATTTCAACTATCAAGAATGAACTCCTTTATTTCCCAAGAGTACAACAACATGAGGACCCAACAATTCACTTGCAATACCATAGGTGCTTTATATGATATAGACACATATATACAGCATTTCAACATCATATAATCATCATAATATCATTAAACTCATAAGACATACATTGGACCTTCAATTCCTCAAGTAACCCTAGCCAGACATTTTATCAAACACTTGGAGGTGTAATGGAGGTAAAAGACCATGTAACTTAGAGACAAAATCATGCAAGAAAATTTGTAGTAAAACCATCAATCAATACCTTGCAACACCCCCTAGATATTCACATCAAAACCCCTCCTCAAGTCCAACATTAGATCCAAGATTTAGGGATCAAAACATGCTAAAACAATTGTACTTTCATGAATTAAAATCACTGTGCAGTGAATTTCTCAATGTACAAGACCCACATGCAAAATCAACTTTAAATCATGTAATATTAGTAAAAATGAGGCTTAGGCACCATGGGTGAAATGACCCAATGGTTCAACACCACATACCTTAGCTTTGGAGAACTTTGAAAGAGATTGAAGATAGAGACTTGAAGCTTGAATGAAATCCTTGAAGAAATCCTTAAGATTGGTCTTGAGTTTTAGGACTTGAATTTAGGGTGAAATATGAGTCTAAGTGTTTGAGAGGATATTGGCGAATGTTAAGGATGATATTAGGGTGAAATAAGGCTAAAGTATATGTACTTTCAAGTGAGGGAACCCTTAGGCCCAAGACTTATAAGTCTTGGACTGAAAAAATTAAAACAGGCACAAAAAACAATAGAGGCATATCGCGGAAACGATGCGAAAACCACATTGGAATCTGCATTTTCTAATCAAATGAGTTCAACGAAACTGAGCATAAATCCCTCATCCGAACTCGAAATAAGGTGAAACCAAGTGAGTGGGAAAGCTAATTCAAAGGGCTTTAATTTGGTAGGTCATGGGCCACTTAATGCTTTGTGTGCTAAGAGATATTCCCCTTGAAAATTGACCCTCCTAAATAGCGTTGTTTATGAATTTTGGATTTTGATACAGTTGCTCTAAAATTCGGGTTAGACTCATTTCTCACTCAATTTGACTCCCTGAACAACAATATGAAGCCATATTTTGAAATAATGAATGAAGTTTTTGATATATGGAAATCATGATTCTGGGTACTTTTGAGGCACATTTTCAGGCACTTTTTGGGGTCGTTACACTTTCTAAGTTATTGAAAAATACTAGGGCTAAAGAGAAGAGGAGATGAGCATAAAATTTAGGATTTTTGAGGAGAATACTTCAGGAGAATTGTCAAAAGCTTCACACCAGGTATGTAAGGCTAAACTAAAGCATAAGATTATTCTCCCATGTACCCCAAAAATGTAATAGAGGAGTTGAGAGTCCATGAATCCACATATATGTTTCTTGAAATATTTTCTTGAAAATTTTATCTATTACATGTATTTTCATATGTTGATGATCATCATAAACTTGTTTCTTGAATTGAATATGTTTCATGAGATATTGTATAAACCCTATATGTTGTTTTGTGGAAGCATGCATGAATGAACCTAGGGATGGAGTCTAGAGTATTGACTTGAGCATGTTGATGGTAATCTTGATGTGAGTGTGAGATTTATTTACTTGAGCTTGATGATCCTATGAGCCTTCATAACTAGTTCTTAAGTTCTGTCTAAATGACTTTTTCTAAAAGATGACCTGAGTCTTTGCGTCGTAATAAGAATTGAGTTAATTGAGATGAGTTAAAGTCCTTGAAAATAATAGAGGACCCTTTAGAGTTAAGTTAATGAGATGATGAGAGTCTTCAATGAGACCAATTAAGTTGATGAGTGCCTCCATAAGGCTAATTGAGATGAGAAAGAGTCTTATGAGAATTGAGTCTTGGGAGGAATATCGAGCGTCAAATGGGTAAGAGTGAGTCCCACTCACACTCATTAACTATATCGCCAAGCATAGGAATGGGATTGAACCATTACATCACATGGTCCCCGCTTAAGATAAAGTCCCTAAAACAATAGGGGACAATAGAGTCTAGATCCCTTGTTGATCAATTCGTTCCTTACCCGACAAGTATTGA
>JAOTQR010000092.1:10314440-10337316 GCA_025774065.1 Solanum ossicruentum
GTGTCTCCCTTACCACCCCTAGCCCTAACCCCTGACCCCAACCGATGACATGACCCTAGTCCACCATGAGTTCTAGACGTCAGTAACTAAGAACTAAAAGCTCTCTACGCTACACAAATAAACTACCAATCAACAGGTATACAACAATATACCGCCACAATATATAGCAATATATAACAATATACAACAATATACAGCGATATACAACCACAATATATACCAATATACAACACTATACACACCATACAGCAGCAGTAAACTATGGGACAATGCTATCACTAGGAAATTGTAAGCAATTTAGAGAAAAAAGTGAAATGGTAAGCAAATTAGCACCGCAGCAAATTAAAGAAACAAAAGGCAAGTAGAGAACATTATAGAATCTAAAATACTATGCAAAAAATAAAAATAAAAAAATAAAAAAATTTCAGAACAATAGGCAAATCCAGAACACTGCGCAAGAAACAAAACACTGATGAACAGGAAGAATCCACACTTGGTTATTGCACAAGCGCAAGAAGTATAGAAAGGAGAGGAACAATTGAACCTGCATCGATTTTCGTCTGGAACAAGTCTCTTGAAACTCTGACTCGAAAGTGTCGTCGGAAATTTCACGCCGAAAAAAGCATTGGTCGCCGGAAACTGCACTGAATGACCTGAAGTTCTGGTCGCACGCGTCGCCGAAGACCGACAGAGTATTCCAAGATCTGTGACTTCCCCAAAGTGCTGAAAAGCCACAATCAGAAAGATTCGGCCGAGAAACAGATTCGCACGTCGCCAGATGTAGAGTTGACGCCGCCGGATAGTTGATTCAGCCCGTCTTGATATGTGTGGAGTATGCTTTTTGATATTTCCTTTTCTTGTTCGTTCGATTGCCAGAAATGCCAATAACAATGGATCTAATTCAGAAAAAAACACTTACTCTGAAAAGAAAATGGATCTTCGGCGCTTCCTCTGAAATTGGAAGGAAGATTGTTTTACCGAATACAGAACCCCCAAAAATAAAAATTACAGTCAGATACTTGTTTCTCTTTGTTTAGTTTGATAAGACTAATAAGACAACTATGCAAAAAGAAGAAAAAAGAAGAGTGTTTGGGAAAGGAATAACTAAAGAAATAGAGATCCCCTCCTTTGTTGTTTCTTCACATAGGAGCAGGAAAAATCAATTCAGTTGTTTATAATATAGATATGTTAAGAGTTTTTGAATATATAAAGGAATAATTTAGAGTTGAGTAACTAGAGGTTAAATAAGTAATTGATTAAATTTGTTATATTACATATTTTTATTAATAAAATATTTGATTGTCAAAATTTTAGTTAATTATTTACATAATCCTAAATTAAAAGTGAATTCTAAATATAAAAAAAACAAAAGATTAAATAATAAATTAAGAAAAATATTTAAAAGACGAATTTAAGTATTTTAATAAAAAATAAAAAATTCAAATAATATTTTCAATAGCATTCATGCTATTAATATAGTATGGATAAATATAGACAGATTATACATGTAGAGTAGTTGGTGGTGTTATAGTGTGAATAGGCTAAAGAGGAACGTGTAAAGCATTTGTTTAAACTAGTACAAGTAAATATCCAAACGAATTTTTGTATAAATATTTGAATACTTTAGAAGTATAAATACTTGTGAAGAAATTTGAATATGTAAATTTGTCTATTTATAAAAAATAAATATTGAACGAAAAATTTTGCAAGATTTTAACAAGTGAGCAAATGCGGATGAGTGAGTGGCAGCCTTTGCTCATTTTTCTCACTTTCAAGACCATCAAAATCATGATAATTCATATGTAATTAGGTAGATAAACATAGATATAGACATAATTCGTGTCGACATACAACAATCAACCAATTGAACAACTGGTGGATTTAACAGCACTATGTTTGCTAAATTTTTTGGAAAGCTCAATCCCACGCCACAGGTAAATTTCATGCTTTTTTGAATTGTGAATTTTGCATATTTCACATTTTACCACAAAGCTGGCGATCTGTTTTGGGGTAAATATTTGGATTGATGCAATTATGTTATGATTCTTCCTACTCAATTTGTTTGTTTAGAGCTTTTTATGAGAAGGGTTGTATTGGCTTCTTTTGCCACGATAAACATCTTCTCAATCTCCCATTTTGGGTTCTTCTGTCACGATAAACATCTTTGAAGCCTGCCAATTTTGTTGGAGGTTTGCCACAGGGGATATTACTATACCTTCCAGGATCATTTAGGGGCGCCAAGTTTAATATCGTGTCCATGGTTCTACAGCCTCTTGATTTAGACTGCCCGACTCCAATGCTTAGGAAATACTTCAATCTGCTATGATCATCTGAAAGAGATGTTGTGATGACTATATCGTCAACATAATTGACCAAATAAATGCATAGATTTTGAGTTATAGAATGACCAGCCTCACTGCTCATACCAAATTCCTTAATGACCGTCTTGAACTTACCAAACCATGCTCGAGGAGATTGTTTTAAGCCATTTACGGACCAACAAAGCTCGCATATAATGCCACTAGACTCCTCCTAAGAAACAAAATTAGGTGGTTGTTCTATATATACTTTATCATCAAACATTCTTATTATTAGTTCTCAAAAAAAAAAGACATTCTTATTATTAAACTGATAAAGAGGCCAATGGTGAACAACAACTGTTACTTGGCTTAATGGTTAGCTCAAAAGGGAGGAAAAGATGGTGTTGGTAGTGATAACCAGCCCAAAGAGAAGTTCATTTACTTACGACTTAATACTGCAAGGGAGGTTATTCTGGTGATGAGACTACTGTGCAAACATTAAAGAAGCTTATTATATTGGAAAGGGACATGCGATGATATCGTTGAATTCATCAAAGAGTGTGATATTTGTCAGTGATGTATGATAGAACTGCAAGCCTCGAATTGACGCAATGCTTGTCTAACACAGTATGATCAGATGTTTCTATGGATTTCATAGAGGGTCTTATGAAGTCTTGCGTTAAAGTTGTGATATCAGGTAACGATGGATATGCTGAGTAAATATGGCTATTTTGTTTCTTTTCATCCTTTTTCTGTTAGTATGGTGGCTCAAGTACTCCGTGATGACATTTTTGAACAACATGACATGCCTTCCACAATAATTTGTTATAGACTACCCTATTTCCTCAAGTCAATTGTGACAGTTTGATGCAATTGGGCAATCTATTTATAGAATTTGTTAATCTAGGAGATAAACTCGAAGTAGATGATAGCTAAATCAGGGATAGAACTGAGAATTAGGGCTGAATTGAATATTGAGAAGAGGAGAAGATATTATTCTTGAATGAATCATCTTATACGTAGTTGCTTCATTAAATCTAGAATTACAACTGCTAATAACAGCTCCAACTAAGTCTAACTAACTTGCCACATCACCCAACTGCTTTTTCTACCTGCTCTCATGTACACCTAACTTGTATCAACATCCCTTGCTGAAGGAAATCCTTGTCCTCAAGGATGAAATGCAGGGAACCTACACAGCAACTAAGATTCAAACTCCCAAGTAGTTTGCCTGTCATCAATACCGGACCACTTCACCAAGACTTGTCCCACAGCTCTATTATCCTTCTTCACAAGCCTCTGGTCTAGAATAACTGTTACCTTCTCAAAAAAAAAAGCCTCGGTTTAGAACAGCTTCAGCACGACAATACGGACTGGAAAGATGAAAAACAGGAGGATGATTGATGATTGAGAGGCATTTCTTTAGTTGGGAAACATGGAAAACTGGGTGAATAAGAACATCAGCTGGTAACTACAGCCTATAAGACACTTCCCCAATCTTAGCATCAATAGGATAGGGACCATAGTACTAACCAACTTACGAAAAGTCCTAACAGCAAGATAGACTTGTCTATCAGGTTGGAGCTTCAGATAAACCCATTCTCCCACCTCAAATGATCTATCAGACCTACGTTTTTAGCAATGTCCCTCATTCTTTGCTGACCCCTGAGAATATGGAACATCAACAGCTGAATAATGGACTTTTTAGCAGCCAACAATCTGTCCACCACATCAGTAGAAGCTTCAGCCCACAAATGAAGGAGATGGATAGGAGGTTTTTGGCCATGCAATACCTTGTAAAGTGTACACTTAATAGTGGTATGATAGGTGATGTTGTACCACCATTCAGCTAAGTCCAAATAAGAAAACCACTCAGGCTTGTCAGACCAAAAGCACCTCAAGTACGTTTCCAGGGTTCTGCTCAAAACCTCTGTCTGACCATCAGTTTGAGGATGGTAGGCAGTAGATCTCTGCAATTGATCAACCTTCAAGCTAAACAACTCTTGCCAAAAGTTACTAAAGAAAATTAGATCTCTATCATTGATCAAAGTATTAGCATGCCATGGAGCTTAAAGATATTGTCAAGGAAGCACTGAGCCACTGATTGAGCAGTGCATGAATGGGACAAAGGCAAGAAATGCTCATACTTGTTTAGCCTGTCTACAACAACCAAAATAACCTACTTGCCATTACACTTGGGCAGACCCTCAATGCAGTCCAAACAAATGTCAGTCCACACCCCATCAGACACTTGCAAAGGTTGTATCAGACCTGGGCTTGCAGCAACTTCATACATGCCTTTGGCATGTATCACACCTGTTAATGAAGTCTCTAGTATCCTGTACTAGAGTTGTCCAATAGAACAGTGACCGCAACCTTTTAATAGTGGCATCCATGCCAGAATGACCCCCTTGAGTAGAGTCATGCCAAGGTGCAATGACAGACCTTTTGAGTTGAGAATCAGCACTCACCACCAATTTGCCCTTCCACCTAAACTGATTGTTATGCCTAGTAAAAGATTTATAGGGAAATTCCTGCACCTTAGCAATAGTTCCTTGCAATGACTGATCAGTGTTCCAGGAAGCTCCAATAGAGAGTCACGAGGACTTAGCAATGAGATTGCAAATAGATCAACATTAGGTTTCCTAGACAAGGCATCAACAACCTTGTTCTCAACCCCTTTCTTATATTCAATACAAAAATCAAAAGTCATGAGTTTGTACATACAAGCCTCTTGGAAATCAATATGGATATTTTGATTCAGTAAATACTCCAGTTCTTTCTGATCAGTTTTGATAATGAACTGCCCCCCTAACAAGTGATGAGACCATTTGGAAACAACAAAAATGAGTGCTAATAGCTCTCTATCATAGACACACATAGCTTGATGTCTAGGAGCTAAGGACTTGCTAATGTAGCAATTAGTTGCCTTTGTTGCATCTACACAGCCCCAATACCTTTGCCACTAGCATCTGACTCCACAACAAATGGTTGCCACTAATCAGGTATGGACAGAACAAGACCAGAAACCGAAGCTAATTTTAGCTCTTCAAATGCCTTAGTGGCAGCATCACTCCATAAGAAATCCCTCTTTTAGTAAATCATGCAATGGTCTACACATTGAAATGGTAGTCCAGCGCACTAAAGCTCCCGCTATGCACAGGGTCCGCTAAATCCTTTTATTAATCTTCTGTAATGCCCAGCAAGACCTAAGAACCCTCTCAACTATACAAGGTTGATAGGAAGTGGCCACTTCTTAACAGCCAATATTTTCTTTGGATCACTAGCTACACCCTCTGCACTGATAATATGGCCTAAATACTCCACCTTAGGCACATCAAAAGAAAATTGAGCCATTGTAGCATACAATTGATGCTGAATCATAAGATGATACACAACCTTAACATGATTAATACGAGTAGACTAAGGCTTTCTTCAATCGGCAAACAAGGGTGGATCAAAGAAAACCAGCACTGATTTCCTCAATAATGATTTGAAGACAGAGTTCATAAGGCTTTGAAATGAAGATGGAGCATTAGTCAAGCCAAAAGGTATAACCAAGAACTCCTAATGACCTTCATGACTGAGGACTGTTTTATATGTATCACCCTCAATCATCCTTAGTTGGTGATAGCCAATTCTAAGATCTATCTTAGAAAATACAGAAGCTCCACATAATTCAACTAACAAATCTTCAATTATGGGTATAGGAAATTTATCCTCCACTGTCAGCGGATTTAACTCCCTCTAGTCAACATATAACCTCCAACTACCATCCTTTTTCCCTACTAACACCATAGGAAAAGCATAGGGACTGGTTCTATTGTGGATTGCTCCTTGATTTAGCATCTTCTGAACTAGTTTTTCTGTAATGTCCTTTTTAATACCAGGGTATCTATATGGTCCTTGATTCACTAGGTTTTCAGATTTAATGAGAGCTATTTTATGATCAAATAATCCTCTATGAGGAGATAGTGTAGTTGGTTCTTCAAAGATACTAGAATACTATTGCACTAAGGCAGGTAATGCAAGATGTAACTCTGTACCTTGTGTAGCCTGTATGTTATGACACTTCAGTACTAACCACTTCCATCATGTAGAAGTGAGCTTCAGATCCAACCCCTTTGATCAAGGAACTGGCCTTTGATGATTTGAGTTGGCTACTGGCTCCTCTCAACATATGCTTCTTCCCTCGATACATGAACTCTATGGTTCTGCTCCTAAAAACAATCAGAATTCTTCCAAGAGTATTTAACCTCTGTACACCCAATAATATACACATTTCTCCATGGAAATAATACAAAGTCAGATGAGAAGGTGATACCCTGTAGTAGCCATTGCAGACTGCAGCAGTTTGCATTAGTCTACCATATGCTACACTAACAGATTGTTCAGCTATATCACTAGCATTGCAATCTAACTTCTTGGCTGCCTCCTGTCAATGAAGTTGCGGGTGCTTCCAGTGTCAATTAAGACTTGTAAGGGTCTCTTCTCATGATATCCAGTCACCTTGATGGTCTGATAACCAATATCTCCAGTGAAAGCCTGAAATGAAAGTCATGAGTTCATCCCCTCTTTGTGGACTTTCAGTAACTTCTTGTACTATCTCATTTCCTTCCCATTCCATGAATCCATAATCTTCCAGTAACTCTACCATGAATAACTGCTGGTTGGCTCTGCAATTATGGCCTACCACAGACTTTTCATCACAGGAAAAACCACAAGCCCTTGGCTCTTTTTGCATCAATCTCAGCATTAGTCAATCTTCTGAATCTGTTTGGCTTAACAAGATTAGACTAGTGTGTTGGTGGTTTCTGATAATTCTGAGAATTGAACTGATTTGGAGTAGGCAAAACAGCATTAGACCCTCTCTGAACTGATTTGAAACCCCATGTATGAGCTTGAGCCTCAAAAAACATCCTCCTATAGCCTAGCAATCTTGTAAGCCTGCATTAAAGTTCTTGGTGCTTGAATCTTGACGGCTTTGTTCAATTCTGTCTTCAAACCCCCTAAAAAACAACTTATAGCATTCTCAGTTGATAGATTGATCCCCTGTTAACAACCTATCAAATTTCTGCCTGGTAGTCCCTAACACTACCATTTTGCCTGAGATTTTTAATGCTTCCATCGAATCTTCAAATCCTTCTCCAAATCTGTCATTCAAGGCTAACACATATTCTGTCCAAGAAAGTTCATTAGCAGCATTTCGAGTATTCATATATGACCTGTACCAAGCAATAGCTCACCATCCAGATGGATGGAAGCTACCTTAACCCTTTAACTCAAGAGGAACTTCATCCATATAAAAAAATTGATCAACTTTGTACAACCAAGTTTTTACATAATTTGTTATTGATAGGCGGAAAGATCATATTTCTAGAGTTAAAAACAAGTGTTTACATAATTTGTTTTGTTGGTGTAAAAGTAGTTTCCTTGATAATATAGATCACTATATGGAGTTGCTAGGGAGATGTAGTAATTGGCTGTGTAGATATTCCCAGCAGTCTTATGTAACTTTTGATTTTGGTGCCTTCTTGGTGCTAAGTCATTAAACTTTTACCTTATCACCAAAAAAAAAAAAAAAACCCTTTGTACAACCTAGTACACAAATCACAAACCAGAGAAGTAAGGGAAATTGAGTGAAAAAAATTCCCATTTCCGTTGGACCCAGTTCCTCTTCCATGGAAATCTCAATTACGACTTTCAGTGTGAATCCCTACTGGGCAGCTTCTAATAGTTGAAGATTCTGCTATTCCCTGCTCTTTTTCTTTATCCTTCAATGTCATGGAACCAAGGGTTTCCTTGATTCTCAGAAGTTCCTTATCAGCTTGAATATTCCTCTCATACATACTTTACATTCCCTCCGTTAGCTTCAACTCTGAGAGAGTTTCCAATCAACTTCCTCACTTATTTTTCCTGATTCTTGTCACGAACCACCATGATTATTGAGCCGAGAATTAGTGTCTCTGACACCAATTGATATAATTAGGCAATCTATTAATGGAATTTGTTAATCTGGGAGATAAACTCAGAAGATGATAGCCAAATCAGGGATAGAACCGAGAATTAAGGCTGAATTGAATATAGAAGAGAAGATATTATTTCATGAATGAATCATCTTACATGTAGTTGCTACATTTATAGGACCGAATCTAATAACAGAAATCTGGAAATACAACTGCTCTAGCAAACAGTTCCAGCTAACTCTAACTAACTTGTCACATTACCTAACTACTTTTCCCACCTCTGCTCGTGTACACCTAACTTCTATCTCAGTTCTTTGGCTTTCAAGGTATCCAGTCATGCCATTCTATTGCCTAGTATCCCCAGACAGATGGCTAATAAGAAGTTCTCGATAGATTCTCTGAAACATACTTAAGATGCCTCATCTGATAGGCTTAAATATCTACCCGCTCTGAATGATGGTATGATATGACTCATCACTCTGTTGTAAATTAAATCCTTGTGAAGTTCTTTGTGAAAACCTTCATCAATTCATTTATCCTACCTATCTGGAGAGTCTTCCGCTGAAGACCATTGACATGTGCGTGGATGTTGGGGAAGCTAAGCACGCACTTATTAAATTTCATCTATCTAGAACTCAGCAATGCATGAAAAACGTGGGTGATCTTTATAGAACTGATATAAGCTTTGTTATAGGTGATTGGGTCTATTTTAAGCTGCATCCCTATAGGCAGTTGTATTAAAATGCCATAGCATTGAACAAGCTGCACTTATCTACTTTGTCCCTTATCAGATAGTGGCTAAAGCTGGTGCTATTTCCTATTAATTTTTCTTACCTCTTTCTCTCCAAATACATCTCGCTTTCCATGCCTACTTAAATCTTATCATGTTCTGCTTGCACTGCCTCTCCATCTACCAAACTCTTCCGCTTCACTTTCCCTTTACCATCACAATGTACTACCTAGGAGAATGGCTAACAAAGACCGTAAGTCTATTCAAAAGTTGCTAATCAAATGGCTTGGTCTTCCAGCTGACCGAGCTACCTGGGAATCTTCTTATGAGGTGAAAACCAAGTTTCCTGATTTTCATCCTTGAGGACAAGGATACTCTTGTCAGGGGAGTGTTGATACAGATTTAGGAGTTGCGGTCTGGAAGCTGAAGATACTAAATTGTTGAAATTCTATGAGATCAAGTGCTGAGAATTGAAGCTGTTGTGAGCTCAATTACAGAGGATAAAAGCTGGTTGAGCTTAGCTGAAGTTCAATAGCAGCAGTTACATGAAATTAGTTACAACAGTCCTCTAGGCATTACACATCAACAATGGAATGTAAGAAGGATTTTCAGACTATGGAGTGGTACAAAGTCAAAAAATGAAGTCCAGAAGCTGATTCTTCAGGCCACTCCTATCATTATTTTCTGGAAAATATGGAAGAGCTGGGTTGCGTGTAACAAGTTCAAAATGTAAGCTAAAAAATTACTTGTCCTTCCTCATCACATTTTTAGTTTTTTCCTTCCTCTCACCCTTTTCATTTTATTCTTTTAAATTTTTTTCCCTTTCTCTCCCCTTTTCATTTTTAATTAGTAATGGTCTTTGTTTGTCTTTTCTCGCTCTTTCTTCTTCTTCTTTTTTTCAATTTCAATGGGCTATGTTTTTTTCCATTTCTTTTTCATTCCCCTTTTAATGAGCAACTAAAATTAATTAATGTATTATTTATTTTAGTTAATTTATTTATATGTATTATAATTACTTTATTTGTTTTAGTTTATTTGATATTATTTAAATTTTTATTTTAATTTATGTGGTATTCTTTAGATTTTGATAGTCAGACAACTTAATTTTGACCATAAATTTGGATATGAAATCTTTAAATTTTTTGAGACAAAATTCACTTATTTGAAAACTACACAAAAATACTTTCCCTCACAATAATTAATACTTTAAGATATTTAAAAAATATATGAAAAATTATGGTCAAAGAAAAACTTATTCTAATCACCAAATTCAAAAGGTGACACATAAATTGGAATGGAGCGAAGACTTAATTGTCAGTCTTTTTTTAAAAAATTTTGCTCAAGTATAAATATTGACTCTAGAATATCATGTATAAATTCTTTTACATATTTGAAATGAAAACTATTTCGCATATCTTTCTTTATACATTCGATGTCAAACTCGTTTAAATTATTTTTATATTTAATTAATTTTACATATACAACACTATTGTATTTTTGTCGATTTTTACGATTTAATTTATCTTGTTACACAAATTGTTCTTTTCAGTTATATTTTTATCGACATATTTATATTGATGTTGTTCAATACTTTTTATTTTTATCATTATGGAGCACTAAATACGTATTATAGTATTAATAATTCAGTAATTACACTTTTAAAGAATTTTATGTTCTTTTGAGGGAGTATTAATTTGAATGAAAAAATAAAAAAATTTAAAATAAAGTAGGACTTTACAAAGTAAGAGTTGAAAGAGTCATAGTAATATTTTTTAAGAAAAACTCAATGATGCTGAGCGAAAATGAAAAGAAATGTTAAAAGGGTATAATAAGGTGGGTTGAAATTTAGCAGATGCCTCATTTTGCTTTTCCTCCTATCATTTTCACGTATTAACTTCTTTGTAGTTCGAACCCCCTAGAAAAAAATCCTGCATCCGCCACTCATCAAGACCACCACATTTGGAGGGCGCCCTGTTTAATTTCCTGAAGCATCTTCTTGAGTTCTCGTTGAACCCCAACAATCTTGATTGCAACTCTTTTTCTTGAGTGGTTGATGATTGTTTTCTTAGGGCTTCTATAGCATCATCCTTGTGCATGGAGCTATCACCTGGCTTTTCAATTCCTTTAGACTGTTCGAGCAATGAGATGGCAAAAGCTAATGCAGCTCTATAAGGAAGTTAATGGTCCTTTCAACGCGACACTAGCGAATTTATCATTGAATTGTGTTCTTTTTTGGCTGCTAACTTGATCAATGATAAGGCCACTAACAATCTCAAGTTGGGTATAATTAGCAAAATCACTCTGAAGGATAAGGAAGAGGATATCATACACTACTTCAATGAAGCTAATCAAGTAGCGTACTACGGCAAAATTGGAGTCACAAGTGGAAATAGTTGTTCTTTTATCTTTTCAATATCTTCCGTAAGAGGTGAAGGAAATGTATCAACTTGAAAAATTGCAACTTCATAGTATTATTAGGAAATACGACAAATCCAATTTTTTTGTAAGTTGAGTTGTTCCTCTTCTAGTTTTCCATGGAGGACTTCTGCTCATTATATGTCCTCATAGCTTTTTGGATAGGTTGTAAATTGTTGATCTGTTGAGGGTGAGGTCAATGTGCCCCTCCTCTTTTTGTATTTAGCATTTAGATTAATGGACAATTGACAGAGTCAGCTAGACCCAAAATTTGCAAACAAAAAAATAAGTTACAACAGGTAGTTACTTGAAGTAAGTAAGTCGTGTAATAGTATTCTGGTGATTGAGTTGTGATTGATTGATGTACATAGAAGGCTTTTGTGATCAATTGATGCTAAGACAATACACCAGTTTTAAAATTCTGTAAAGTTCATTTCTTGGTGCTCTTGGATCAATCTTGATCCTTGGTTATTTTTCTGCCTTTTCGCTTCCCTTCTATCATATGGTTATACAACTATTAATCGTCACTGATTACTGTATGGTGCAAGTAATGGTGGTAAATAGGCGGATTGGGTCAAATTTGGGCGGGTTGAAAATGGGTCAATATAAAATGGGTAATAATTCAACTCACCCATATTTTAAATGGGTAAAAATGGATTGGATAAGAAATGGATTGGGTAAAATACTAGTTTACCCGTATTTTAATGAGCAAATAATACTCTACTTTAAAATTCAATATGGATAAAATATTTTACTTTACTTTTGGATGTAAAATATTTTATTTTATTGTATTGTATCATAAAATTAAATTTGACACCCAATGCTAGATTCGACTTTTAAATTGGGATTCGATCCCGATTCCAAATTAATCATAAGACCCAACTTCTAACGGGACCCGACATACAACATTCGACTTGGAATCCAATTTCGACACTCGAACTGAGAGGGGGTCAAGAGTTGGAGTGGGATAAAAATAATAATATTTTTAAAATATGAACTCTTTTTAAAAAAATTTAACTTTCAATTTTTCTTTTATTGATTTCATGTTTATAACCTTAATTTATAGTGGCTCATTCTGTTCGGTTTTCTCACTGTAGCAAGTTTTCAACCGGATTTACAACTTTTATAATAAAATTTGAATTTTTTATAAAGAAAAAAGATTTTATAAGAAAATTAATTTTATTTGGGGGTGGGAAGGTGCGAGGTTGAGGGCCCGTGGAGGGATCGTGGTATTGGATGGAGTTCGAAAAGAATTGTAATTTGCAATTGGAGGAGAATTCTGACAAATATTTTCCTACTTTTTAGAGGTAAATTATTTTTCTTAAATCTGAAGAAAATAAGTTTATTTAAATTTATACTTTCAAATTATTTAAGTTAACTAAACATAAAAAAAAAATTAGAAAACATGATGAATTTTGAGTGAGGAGAAGTTAGAAGCGTAACCCATTTGATTAAATTTTAGTTTACCCATATTTTACCCCTAAATACCATTTCTATGAGTTGAATATGGGTTTAAACCCATATTTTACCCATTTAAAATAGTCATTCACCCAAACTATGGCAGGTTACCTAAATATAGTTTCATTTTGCCGGCACTAGCTGCAAGACACCAATGCAGTACAATACCAGTGGAATTCTTTGATTTTGTTAAATATATTCTTAACATGTTTGTCATTTGGTAAAATGTTTTTATTAATGTGTTTGTTAATGACAAAGTTCAAAGATCAGTTATATTCTGCCAAAACTGATTTCAGTGCAAGGCAGGATCAGAGTTGTGTTGGTTGAGCTCCCAGAAACCCAAGATCCATGCCTTTCTCTTCCTTTTTACTGTGAAAGTAAAATCTAAGAGAAGTCATCAGCAATGTTTTTGCTGACAATGCAGGAAAAATATGAAACATAAAACAGACGAATAAAAATACCGTATTAGACTATATGAAGTAAAAGAACTATCATTTCATGTTAGCTTCTATGCAATAGGGAGAGCTAGAAGTGGCAAAATAAGCCCAAATATAAGCAATCGGCCCATAATATTATGAGTTGGGTTCAGTATGATTTAGAATTGAGCTAATTTTCAGTCCAATACAATTTAACCCATTATAAAATAATTCTAAGATTAGCCCGATAAGATTATCACTTCAGCCCAAGGTATCATTTGTTTTGTATGTTCAATAATAGTCTTAAATTAAGCGGGTTAAATTGGGTGGTCATGACCCAACTTGAATTTTAACTCATTTGAGCCCAACTCATTTGATCCCGAATTACATTTGGACGGGTCAAGACCGAACCCGATATTTAATGCAACTCATTTTAACGTTCCCAATTTCAGCCTAAACCACTCATTTGACACCCCTGGGAAGAGCCAATTGTTTCTATTGGAGCATTTTTTATTTCTTATAATCAGGGCTAGGGCTAGAGACGCATTGCAGTATGTAAATGCTTTGAACTTGTCTCTATGCCTTTGGTGAACTTTTTTCAGTCTTTAAAATGAAGAAGTGAAATATGATGTAACATTATCTGGACCTTGTTTCATGTCCTGTGAGAACGGGGATAGGAGCTTTGATTTCACGCCGTGGATGAGATTAGATAGGAAAACATAGCAAGAGTGTGATTAAATGGAATAAGCAGTTTTCTTCTTGAGATAATACCAAATCCTCAGAAAAAATTTGGTTTGTGATATCGTGAAGGGTAAAATCTATACAGTAGGTTCAGCTAATTGTTGTTCTTGAATCGCTCCAATACAAATACAGTAAACTCACTGGGTTAGGGAATCTACCAAATAAAATGCAACACAACGTAAGATCACTTCATCTTATAAGATCCTCAATCAGGCATGCTACTGTCTGTAGTCTATTTTTGTTCTCTTCCTGCTCATGAAGAGGAAGCAAGGAATGTTAAGTTACTCTCTTGAGCTGATGTTGACTCGTGATGTGGTTAGCCTTCCTACCAGAATATCTTCTTAGTTGAGAGCATCCTGTGAACTAGTAAGAATGGAGGAAGCGAAAAACTTATGTGAATGATGTTTTCTTCTTCAAAGGCCAAGAAAAGAACTGCATTGAAGACAGAAAACATGAAGGGAGAGAAATGGTAATTAAAGTTATTTGTGCTACTTTGCCAGTGTAAGATGATTAATATTGCTCCCCTCATGCATTCATTTCCTTCTACCAGCACAAGATATGATACTTAGGGGATGTTTGGTTTGAATGCAAGTTATGTTGGGATTAGTTATGATGGGATAGGTTGTAGTGGGATTAGTTATGATAGGATACATTATGTTGAGATTATTTCTTATTGACCTTTTGGTTTGTTATATTCAAAATAATATGCATTGCATAAATTTAAAGAACAAGTTGCTTGTTTACAAAAATACCCTTCGCTTTATTTAATTTTGTATTTTTTCTCCAAGCTTTAGTTATTCATTCTTAAAAATAAAAAATTTTCGTCTTATTTAGCTTAAATAATTTTGTGTGCGCATTCCTATGATGGTACAACAACATAATACCCAGTGGAATCCTACAAGTGAGATCTGGGTAGGGTAGAATGTACGCAGACTTTACTACTACCTCATAGAGGTAGAGAGGTTGTTTCCTGGGAACCCTCGTCTCAAAAACCCATAAGCAGAATAAACTAGATATGAAAAAAAGAAAGGAAAAGAAAGGGAACAAAAAGAGCGACTACTAAAGAAACACAAGATATAAAGGCAATGTAAATACGCTAAAAGTAAAACAAAAATAAGATTAATCATGACAATATACGATGTACAAACATCACTACTCCTACTAACCAATTATCACAAAGTCGTATATTGACCTACCCCTACTAATCTATTAGCCCATACTTTAATACGCAACCTTCACTGTTTTCTATCTAAGGTCATGTCCTCGGTGGGATGAAGTTTCATCATGTCTTGTCTTATTACCTGCCCCAATACTTCTTTGGTCTACCTCTACCCCTCCGTGTATCCCCTAAATTCAATCTCTCGCACCTTTTAACAAAACATCGATACTTCTTCTTTGCACATGTCAAAATTAACGTTGTCTCGCTTCCCTCATCTTGTCCCCCACAAGGGCCACCTCTAGCTTCTCCCGGATGATCTCGTTCTGTCACTCCTGGTATGTCCACACATTCATCTCAACATCCCTATCTCCGAAACCTGTATCTTCTGAATATGTGAATTTTTAATTGGCCAACACTGCACCCCATATAGCAAAAGATGGTCTAGCCACCACTCCGTAAAACTTGCCTTTAAGCTTAGGTGCTATCTTTTTATCAAACAATACTCCAGAGGCAAACCTCCATTTTGTCCATGCTGCCCCAATACGATATATGACATCAATGTCGATGTCGCCACTACTCTGGATGATGGACCCAAGATATTTAAAGTTTTCTTTCTTGGGGATAGGTTGAGTAGCAAGCCTATCAATATCTGCTTCATCCCTCGCGACACTGAATTTGCACTCCAAGTATTTTGTTTTGGTCCTGCTCAGTTTGAACCTTTTGGATTTTAAAGCGTGTCTCCAAATTATCATTAACTTTAGTCCGCGTTTCATCAGTCAATACTATGTCATCTGCGAATAGCATACACCATGGGACCTCCTCCTGAATAGACCACGTCAGCTCATCCTTCACCAAGGCAAACAAAAAAAGGCTCAACACAAATCCTTGATGAAGTCCCATCTCAACTGAAAAATATTCTAAGGCTCCTCCCACCGTTCTTACCTGAGTTGTGGCTCCATCGTACATGTCCTTTATCATCTTAATATATGTCATTGGGACACCTTTCACCTCTAGACACCTCCATAGGACATCCCTCGGAACTTTGTCATAGGCTTTTTTGAGATCAATGAAATCCATATAAAGGTCCTTCTTTCTTTCCCTATACTTCTCCACTAATCTCCGAACAAGATGAATTGCTCAGTAGTCGACCACCACGACATGAATCCAAACTGGTTCTCTGAAATAGACATTACTTTCCTCACCCTCATCTCCACCACTCTCTCCCAGACCTTCATAGTGTGACTTAATAACTTGATACCCTTGTAATTGTTACAGTTACAGTGAAACCATCATACTCCTCCATTCATCAGGCATATTGGCAGTCTTTATAATAGCATTGAACAATCTAGTCAACCAATCTATGTCATCATTGACCATATTTTTCCAAAACTCTACCGGAATCTCATCAGATTCGATCACCCTCCCTCTCTTCATCCTACTGATAGCACGTCTAACCTCCTCAATGACCAAAATCTCGATGACTTTTGGAGTGAGCCAACTCACCCAACTCAATATCTCTATCTCTTTTTTCATTTAAGAGTTTATGAAAGTAAGTTTGCCACGTTAGCTTAATGGAAGTCTCATCCACCAACACCTCACCCTCCTCATCCTTGATGCATTTCACTTGGTCCAAGTCGCGAGCTTTCCTTACTCTCTCTTTAGCGATTCTATACAATCTCTTGTCCTCGCCTTTATCACTTAGCTCTGCATTTTTATGATGATAACGTATGTATTTAAAAATAAAACTTTCATTTTATTTATTTAGCGTAAAAATAAAAGTTCTATCATAAGTTTGTTAAAGTAAAAGAGCATTTATTATTTATATTATTTCATTTAAAGCACATATCACTCTTAAATTGTAAAATATTAGAGTTATCTTCATTCTAGTTGATATATAAAATACGAGCTTTCAAGTGATTAAAAGAATACATTATTAAAATTATGTAATTCAGTAGTAGAGAAATCAAACTATAAATAAAAATAAGAATTAGTCAAATAAATGTATGAATATAAATTATATTTATATAGTGTAATTTTTTAATTAAAAAATATGAAGATTTATCATAAAAATGAGATTAATGAAGGTTGTGAATGTTATTATACGTTGTATTAAAAAAATAATGTGATATACATAAATGTAGAAAGTGATGTATAAAAATTAAAAAGGGTTCAAAGGGATATTTTTATCATTTTATCTAGGAATAAGCTATCTGGGATTACTATACCATCCAACAGGGAGGAATAACTTATTTGGGTACCAATTATTGTTCCCGGGGATAAGTATCCAGGACTCGCCAAACAAACAACAAATTAAGTGGCACCATAATTTAATCCCAGGACTATTTGCTGTATCCTTGAAAAGAAAACGACCCCTTACAGTTTGATAGTGTATTGAGAAAGTCTTCCAGCTTCGCATGAACAATACTTGCTCCCTTCACAAGCCAGAACTAATGCTTGCTTGGATAGTAATTCAAACCTAATAGTCTCTATCTGCTGAATTTACTGTATTGTGTTTTAAAACTCCCTTACCACATTGATCTCAGAATAATGCTTGTGAAGGATGTGAGAAATTGATAGACCTGGAAGCGACAGTTTCTGTTCACTATGGGATTCCATCTACAGCATCTATTCTGGCATTTGACCCAATTCAACAACTCTTGGCAATAGGAACATTGTGAGTAAAGAAGTATATTAATTTATATGCCTTTGAATATTCTCATGATGGTGCTTTGTTTAGTCTACCAAACCCTTGTATTACATGATTTTTATGGCTTATAAGAAGCAGATGCTAGTGCGTATTTTGTCTCCTACAGTGACAAGGTACAGAGGCCTCTCAACTCTAGAAGTAGCACATTATTTTAAGGAGTTCATTTGAGGAGTAATAAGTTCCTTGAGAGAATTTCAAACAGTAACGGACATAATTAATGACATGAATTTTTCTGATTCTCTTTATGATAGCCTTAGCAGGATTCTATTACTGATTTTTCTTCCGATATGCCCTGAAATGGTCAACTTTACATACTGAATTTCTCATGGCTCAGCTGATTGTAGTGCAATCTTTTAGTGGGTGAATTGGCACCAATGTTAAAGAAAACATTGTAGATTGTTCCCAAAATATAAGTTGCTGCCTACTTCTCATAGCATCCCATTCTCATCTAAGAGAGGTAGAAAGCTTCAAATGATGCAAATGATGAATGCATAACCCATGCTTGCAATGAACTAGTATAACCCCTAGAGTGCTAATGGTTAAAAGCGAGGTTGCACAATACTTGGTGCAATAAATACATTTGATAGTTCTTTCAAGGCTGAAGCATCTCCATGTAAAACACCTATTAGGACCAATTGCCATAATTTTCAGGTCACACGGACGTAGCCATTCTAAGCTGAACTTATAATCCATCCTATAAATACATGAAACTTCTTCAACTTCAAACAATATCTAAAAACATGCCATTTCTGCTTCTGCATTCATGTGCAACAAGCGGGAATGCATAGCTGGAAGGAACTGCCATCAACTAGAAGTTCCAATCCTCATGTCTCTGTACTAGTTTTTCTATACAATTAATAGTTAATAATAATTATAATTACAGGGATGGAAGGATTAAAGTGATTGGTGGATCTAACATTGAGGGCCTTCTTTTCTCTCCGAAGCCATTGCCATTCAAGAATTTGGAGGTTTGTAATCTGAACTGCATGAGGTCTCTGTTTATCTGCAGGTATGAACTTCTCTAAAGTAAGACTGCCAGCATGTGGGAATTCTTCTTGGTTCTGAGGCTCTCTGTGAACGTGTAGTCAAAATATATGACTGGTTTTATCTATGTTCTCTTTCTGTTTCTTCTTTCCAAGCGCCGTTTCTCCAGAGATTTTTTAGTTGCTTGTTGTTTTGGTTTTGGAGTTTGGCATTATCATCTGATGAATTTCATAACTGGTTTCATGATATTACTGGCAAGCTGATTCTTTACTCTACACTTCCAATTTTTGATGCTGTATAATTTACTACTCGGGTGATGGTTAGCATGCACTTCAAATGTGTATAACTATAAGCTTTTGAAATGGCTGTGATATTGGTAAAATGAAATAGGTCAGATGTGCTGTGCCTATGTGGAATTTGTAGTTTCAACCCTTATATTTTCATAGTGCATATGTTTTTGTGCTCTTTTGATATAAATATATTTTTTTTCTTACCTCTTTCCAGTTCCTGCAAAACCAAGGATTTTTAGTAGGCGTCTCAAACGGAAATGAAATTCAGGTAATCTGTGATCTTTCTGCTATGCAATTTGACCTGGTAAAGACTAGTTTCCATGCAAGGCATTACTTGAATCTTTTAGCTCAGTGGTGAAGATGTATAGCAATGTGTTTTTACTTTGAGGGAACCTTTTGATTTGAGAAAGGCAATCTAATGCGCACAGACTCAGGTACCCAGGAAACTCTTCGCTCGCATTCATGTGTCTTTTGGGAGAGATGACATTACTGTTAATCAGCCATGAATCTGCGCTACTCTCTTCTTCTCCTCTATCAGTGCTTATATCCTCCCACCTTTTCATATGCTGCATTCATATCTCTTTAATTGTACATTTCCGTTAACAATTGACAGGTTTGGGATCTACAGAACAGGAGAATATCTTCTAGTTTACAGTGGGAGTCCAATATTACTGCATTCTCCGTTATCTATGACACTCATTACATGTAAATGGGCAGATATTGTTGCTTCAAAGGATTTTTATTCTCCTTATAGTTAGTTTTTTGTTTGATACATGCGATATGACTGTATACAGGTTCGTGGGAGATGAATATGGTTATCTCTCTGTTCTGAAGTATGAGGAAGGAACCATGGAAGTGTTGCCTTATCACATCCCTCCGAATCTTATAGCTGGTAAGGGGATTGCTTTCAGATATCTGGTGCATAGTAGGTTCTTATAGTTAAAGGATCATGGCTTTACCGGAATTTATTGACTAAATGTTCTTTTAGTCGTATCTTTCTCTGGAGAAACTTAAGATGATGTAAAGCCATTATATTTCTCTCTTATTTTCATTTCTTTTTAGCCTTCTATTCCAAGTTTGCTTATGGAAACTTTCAGCTAATTTTGACTGAGGGAAAAACCTATAGTTGTGTTGTTATTGCTTTTTGATTATTTTACTACTTTCTATCATTTTTTCCTTGTAGAATGGACTTTGCTCTTCATTTTAGCCGCTATTCTGTATCTATTATGTTTTCTTCTTTTATTTGGGGCTGATACATTTGAGCCGAGGGTTTTTCAGAAATAGCCTCTCTATCCTCATGAAATAGTGGTAAGGTCTGCGTGCACTCTACCCTCCCTAGACCCCACTTGTGGGATTTCACTAGTTATGCTGTATTTCCACTGTCATTTTATCTCTTGTTCAGAATGTTCTTTTGTACCCTATTCTTGTTCTTGGATTTCTCTCGTTTTAATTTGCACAGTAAGAAGTTAGAAGAAGAAGAAGAGAATTTGAGAATAAGAGTGTTAATTATTCCCTCAGGCTAGCGGTATTAAATAGTTGTTATAAAGAACGTAAACAAGAAAGGAAACTAACAAGAATATTATACAATCTCCTAATTGCCTAATTACAGGGACTTTGGGATATTCCCGTATTTACACTATCTAATTATATCATATTTAACACAATATCTGTCATGACCCAAAAATCGAGGTCATGATAGCACACATTCGAAAATCCATCCTGATGTGTAAACCGAGTTGTAAATGACATGTGAGATTCCCAAAAGGGGAAGTTAGGCAACAAATGAAAAGTCAAGAAGTGCATAGATGAATATTCCCAAAACTTAGTGATAAGTATAAAGAACATCTAATACAACCTTAAAGTGATAAGTACAACACAAGTCTTCGAATAATAGTAAAGACTGAAAGAGAAAATGGAACTAATGGTGATCCGAAACACAGGATTTCACCATTAATTCGAAATAATCTGACCGCTAGAGATGATCAACTGCCATGAGGAGTACCCTGACTAGAATCTAAATAAAAAATGACACAGAAGTAGGGGTGAGTACAATACATATGTATTTAGTATGTTCAACCAACTGAATATAAGGAATTGATCAAACTTATGAAATAAACTAAGGAACACTTTCACCTACATATAGAAAAGTCCCACTTCGTCATCGGTGCCACCAATTTATATAGAACAGTGCGAATACGGTACATATATAAGGTCAAATAAATATCAAAATCATGAGATAAATCAAATACGCAAAGATCAATGCAATGCAATGATATGGTGGAATTAAGGCTATCGCACAACCTGTCATATACACCCTGTCGAGCTAGGGCTTCCAAACAAGGACCCATAGGGGATTGCAGTCCATATACCAAATCACAATCATAATATCTCATCAACTTTCCACCTAGCTCATGGTCAAGGATATAGAAAGTGTCTCATTTTCTTTCTCAAAAAGAATTTCCAAATTTCTCAACTTTCCAAAATTAATGATGTGATGTGAGGATGAATGCTTCATAGCACGTATGGTATGGAGGTAATAATCAACTCAACATGGATAAAAAGGTTAAAAGTTCTCAAAACTCAACGAAATCATGACAAACACCCTCATATGAAAATAGTGGAAAAGAGTTCATTTGAAATAAGTGACACCATTTGGAAAGTATTTCATTTCTCAAAGTATTCTAAATTCCCAACTCAACCCCTCTCTCGAGCATTACAAGTCAAATAGTTTTATAGGCCTTTCTCACAGGTAACTCATTAACCATATGCTCACAAAGCAAATGGAGTAACAAATAAGGCTCACACACGGGCTAAAACTGTACAAGTAAGCCCCCACACAGACAATACAATATAATTTTACGAACCCATCCCAAAGCCTTTGACATAAGAATGATCAATTATCTAATCTCAATCTCAAAGAAGGATAGCTAAACCTACCACGAAGGCCAAACTGCATCTAAATGCTCCATCAAAGCTTTAACCTCAAATACTGACTCCAAAACGATCCCTAACTATCAAGAATGTAAAGAATTCGGCAAAAGGAGCTATATGATACCCATTTTGCAAGTTTTAAGATCTGGGGTCAAAATTGTCCAAAAATCACCTCGAAAACAACAAGGGCAAAGTTTGAAAATCAGCTTCTACACATTGTTGATTATGGTATAATTAGATAGTGTAGATATGAGAATATTCCCTAATAAGTTAGGAGATTGTGTAATATTTTATTAGTTTCTTTCCTTATTTACATTATTTGTAATAGCTATTTAAATCCATCAAGGATCTTTGCTGAGCCCTTTCTTGTTTACCTTGGTGTTGGACGAGCTGATGCGGTCTCTCCAAGAAGAGGTTCCGTGGTGTATGCTATTTGCCGATGACATAGTACCAATTGATGAGACTCGGGCTAGAGTTAATGAGAGGTTGCAAGCCTGGAGACACGCCTTGGAGTCTAAAGGATTCAAATTGAGCAGGACCAAAACTGAGTACTTGGAATGCAATTTCAGTGGTGAGAGGAAAGAAACAAACTCTGGTGTGAGGCTTGACTCCCATCCTATCCCCAAGAGGGAAAACTTTAAGTATTTGGGGTCCATCATCCAGAGTAGTGGCGATATCGACGATGATGTCACACATCGTATTGGGCAGTATGGACTAAATGGAGGCTTGCCTCTGGAGTATTGTGTGACAAGAAGATACCACTTAAACTTAAAGGTAAG
>JAOTQR010000092.1:10346365-10359433 GCA_025774065.1 Solanum ossicruentum
TTTACGAGGTTCGGCAAGTGGTGCCTACATCCTCGGGCTAAAAGCTCTCTCAACTGTGTTGTGAGAGGTATGGCATTGCTTCAATATATACAGAAGCTTGGGCTCTATACAAGGCATCAGAATATTTTTAATGATTCTAAAAATTTCTATAATTAAGGAATCCCTATAATTAAGGATTCTAACAGAAAGGTTTTCTGATTTTTCCAATCCCAAGTAGCTGCTTCATCAAACTTCACTTCTGGGCTTAGAATTTGTTTTTCTGTTTTTAAACAGAAAATCCTGTATCCTTGGAGGAACTATAGCCCATAAATATGCCCTTCTGAGCCCTGTTGTCCAGCTTACTCCTATTTGATTCAGGAACTTGATAATAAAATATACACCCAAAGATTCTAAGATGGTATACTGATGGTCTGTTCCCACACCAAGCTTCATATGGAGTCATGTCCTGCAAGGCTTTAGTAGGTAGTCTGTTCAGCAAGTATACTGAGATGTAGACTGCCTCCGCCCAAAACTGATTTGGTATCTTTTTTCCAAGCAAAAGACACCGTGCCATCTCCATTACTGTCCTGTTCTTCCTTTCAGACACGCCATTTTGTTGTGGAGTGTACTGTAATGTCAATTGACGTCCAATACTGTTCTATTACAAAACTCGACAAACTGAGAAGAAGTATATTCTCCTCCATTGTCAGACCTCAAAGCTTTAATACTGAGATTACATTGATTCTCTACTAAAGCATTAAATTGTTTAAAAATATTAAAGACTTCAAACATATTCTGGTGTAGTCATCAATAAAGAGGAGAAAATATTTGTTAGCACTCAAAGAATCTGTTTTCATTGGGCCGCAAACATCTGTATGAATGAGCTGAAGTTTCTGGTTAGCTCTCGATACTTGATTTGATTGAAATGGCAATTTTGTTTGCTTGCCTTGTTGGCAGGTTTCACAAACTTGATCATTACAAAGAATTTCAGGCATATTTTCCACTAGATCCTTCTTTTTCATCTCTGCGATGCTTCTCAGATTGAAGTGACCAAACCTTTTATGCCGTAGGTTTGTACATGTTTGTGAAGTAATGGTGTAAGCCAGCTCAGTTATTTTTTTCCCAATCAACTGAAAACATTCTGTTGCTCATCTTGGCACAAAACAATTCTACTCCAGAAGGGTCAGAAACAACACATCCGCGATTCTTAAAATGCAGAGAATAATTATTTTCAAGCATTTATCCAACACTAAACAAATTTTGACTCATATCAGGTGTGTGCAAAACATCAGGAGTAGTTTTGATACCTGATATTTTTGAGATAGACACTGTACCTCTGCCTTGGACATCTACAGCCTCACCATTTCCCACTTTTACCTTGGATTTGTAAGTATTATCATGGAATTTGAACATTTCAGCATCATTGCACAAGTGATGTGTGCAACCACTATCGAGAAGCCACGAATCAGAGGATCCATTGGCTGAAAAGTGTGAAGCTGCAAAGAGTTGCTCTTCATGTGCATCTGAAGCTTCTGCGATTTGTGCTTGCAAAGCTCCAGTGGCCTTTGTTCTAGATTTGCAAACCTTAGATACGTGCCCCGTCTGCTTACAGTTGTTGCATACAACATCAATTCTCCACCAGCAGACTCAATCGTATGGATATGTAGAATACAAGATTTCCAATCCTAGCAGGAAAGGGAGGGAAATGGACACTCAATTTATTTCTCCAGATGTGTGGTCTTCTTGCAATGTTTTCAGGGAGGAAACTTTTGCTTCAAATCTCCGCTATTGTTTCCTCCATCATGTTTGCCCCTATTCTTTTGGTTGAACTGTTGCTTTCCTTTACCCAAATTTTGCTTTTGTACAGAGAAAGCTCCTTCAGTAAACTTGTCCCGTCTCATAGTCCTTCTTTGCTCTTGAGCTTGAAGAGCACTCATTAATTTACCTAATGAAATTCTGCTCAAGTCCTTGGATACTTCACGAGAGGAAATCTTAGATTCAAACCTCCCATGAAGAGTCACAAGAATTTTCTCCACAATCCAGTTGTCTGTAAATTCTTCACCAAGAAGTCTAATATTATTAACAATTAAGGAGATTCGATAAGCATACTTACTGATTGCTTCATCCTCCTGCATATTCAGGGACTCAAACTCTCCTTTCAGGTTCAACACTTGCATTTGACGTGTTCTATCGCTGCCTTGATATTCTTCTTTCAACCTGTCCCAAGCCTCTTTTGCCGTTTTACAAGCCATGATTGTATAGAATACAGAATCTGCCATTGCGTTCTGTATATGAGACTTGGCTTTAGATTTCTTTGCCTTCTCTTCACTGTTGGATCTGATCTGAGCCAAAGTAGGATTTGGTGGTAGAGCAGCAATCGGTTTATCTTCCGTCATAGTTTCCCAAAGATCATAGGCTTCTAGAAAGTCTTGCATTTTCACGGACCAAATTTGGTAATTTTCACCGGTGAAAGTGAATGGTGTATTTAAAGGTAGGCTGCTGGATGCCATTTGTGTTGTAGGTTGAAACTTTTTGGTCCCGTAAGATCAACTAGAGGCTCTGATGCCACTGTTAGAAAACTAACTACTCTTGAAATAGAACCAAGTATGAAAACTCAAAGAAGAGGTTAAAATTCCAGCATAACATTAACATGAGAACATCTGAATACATACAAGAAAAAGATAACCATTTCCTATCTATTAGCCACTTACAAAGTGGATAAAAACTAAATAGGAAAATGTCCCACTAATCAGCCATAAAGGGCCACTAATTCAGAAAATAAGCAACTTACTTTGATTGTGTCTTTTGCTAGAAAATAGGAAAGCTGTCAACTAAAAACTGAGTAAAAAACAGTAAAAAACTAAGCTGGAAGTTGAGAAATGCCAACTGGCTAACAGTTGAGAGATGGAAAACCACCGGAACATGATGCAGAGCGCTTCTGCACCAGGAAATTTAACGAGGATGAAAGATACATGAGCATATTATCCTTGAATGGAGGTGGGAGAACAGTCATTATTATCCCCGAAACAACTTTGCTGGTTGGTGTGATGTTGTATTTAAGATAGAGAGGTTCATTAAATTTTCTCCAAAGTTGGACTTGACAGTTCTTTCCAGAGCAACTGAAACCAACTATTCGTATGTTAAGGTAGTACGAGAAATGGTTGTCCAAGAATCTTAAGAGAAGCTGAGGTGAGACTTTCCAATGACAAGTCTTTGTTGTATAAAGTTATAAATGCAAAATATGGCAAGGAAGACAAATGGATGACCAAGGAGGTTGATACACCATATGGGGTTAGTTTTTGGAGGTCCATCAGCCCTTCTTGGAGTGAATTGAAGAGCAAAACAAAGATCAAAGTTTATGATGGTAGCAAAACTAGCTTTCAGGAGGACAACTGGCATGAAATACGGAATCTAAAATGGGACGTTCCAGACATATTCAGTTACATACTTCACCAACAAAATATAACAACATGCCTAGTGAAATTCCACAAGTAGGGTCTAGGGAGGATAGAGTATACTCAGACTTTACCAATACCTTGTAAGGGTAGAGAGATTTTTTTCAAAAAACCCTAGGCTCAAATATAACAATCTTAAATACAAAGAAAATATAGCAAGTCACAAGAAGATAGTGCAAAGTCTACCAGAAGGGATCAACAAAATATCAACAAACAAGTATAATAATTGAAACACAACGAACAATATTCTAGGACATATTATTGAAAATAATAATAAATAACAATGAATATCAAATAAGAACTATAGTAATACAACTAGTGCAATAGCAAACACCAACTACCCTAAGCAAGACAATACTACATTGTAACCATCTACTCTAACACATATCCTTCACACCTTTTTGTCCAAGGTCATGTGATTGGTAAGCTGAAACTGTCTCATATCCTTTTTAATCATCTCTCTTCAATACTTTTCGATCTACCTCTGCCTCTCCTTGTGCCCCTTTTTAACCAACCTTTTGCACCTCCTCACTAGTGCATCCACGCATCTCCTCCACATGACCAAACTCAATCTTGCTTTTCTCAATCATTTCCACCATAGAGGCCACTCCCACCTTACTTTGAATATCCTCATGTTGAATCTTAACCCTCCTAGTATGAGCACACATCCTCCTCAGCATCCTCATCTATGCAACATGCATCGAAAACCTAAATTTTGCAGACCCTTCACTTTCGATGCCTCACACAGAAGACTAAGAGAGAAATGTGGACACCTCAAGGTTGGGATATCATTTTCAGAAGATTATTCAATGATTGGGAAATGGACAGGGTAACTGAATTTTATAACACACTTGCACAATTCAGTGGGTTACAGGCAAGGAAAGATATATTGAGGTGGCAAGTTAGCAGTAGTGGTGACTTCAAGGTGAATGTAGGATATAGGATGATGAATCAGTCTAATCACCAGATTGATAGTTGACTTGGAAACATATTTGGGTAACTATATCTCACACAAAGTTGCTTGTTTTGTGTGTCTCTTGGCTAAGGAAGTTGTCCTCACCCAGGACAATATAATGAAAAGAAAGACCAAAATGTTTTCCAAATGCTTTTTGTATGGAGTTAAAGCAGAGACAGTTAGCCATCTATTCCTTCATTGCAAAGTGACAGAACAGCTGTGGAAAATTTTCTGAAACTTTAAAGGCATGTCCTGGATCATGCCTAGAAATTGTGAGAAATAGAGAAAAGAGTGAGAAAATTAAATTGAGACTTTTGTTTAGAGAGATACTTAGATTGAATACTTAATAAATGAGAATGGCCCTCCTATATATACAAGTCCTTAAGGCCCGTTTCTAGCCGTTTATGGCCGTTGCTACAGTACTGCTACAGTGCCCCGGCCTTTGCTACAGTAACTATAGCCGTTGCTACAGTACTATTCTAACAGAAATATTATGGAAGCTTTACAGATTTGGGAGGAAACAGGATCTATGGTGAAGAATAAAAGTAGATGGAGAATCTTCCTGCTTGCATCTGGTGGACAATCTGGAAAGAGAGGAGTTCAAGATGTTTTCAATATACAAAGAATAGTATGCAGAAGATCAAATTGAATTGTCATTTGCTATTATGTTTTAGGTGTAAACAGATAGATGATACTGATTCTATTTTTGATACTCTAGAGTCAATATAGAGGTTTATAAGTTCAGCTTCTGTAGTACAATTGTAACTTTGTTCAAGTACAACTCGTGTACTGTTTTGCCCCCTTATACATACATATACACATTAGTTACCAAAAAAAGTGTTTTCTCTCTAACAACTTAAGCTTTAAGATGAGATGGTCACACACTTGACACAAACTTTGTTAGCCAAATGGAATATAAGTGACATGTACCTTTCTTTTTATCTTCAAAGAGAGAACATCATCTAATTGTTATTTTTTAAATTCAAAAGGACACCATTGTGGTGGAGATTAGGCTATGACCCCAACTTGTTAATTTCATCACATCATCACATGGTTTAATTTTACATTGTACAAATTTCCAGGTTACCATCTGAGTTAATTGTTAATTTGGATAATTAGCATATTAACTTGGTTAAATAAAAAGTACAACATAACAAGAATGTGGGAACGTTAAAGTAGTCCCCATACCATGACTTATAAATTGAATCATCTGGAATTTTTAAGCTTTCCTGCATTCTTGTAGAACCATAGTTCAGCCTAGGTTTTCTACTTTTCCGGTATACCGCTTGTATACAAAGATTTCCCCAGATTAATAAAATTATTTGCCTTCTCAAACAAAAAAGAACGAGATAGATAAATTTTTTTGGTATCTAGTTTGATGTGTGCCTACACTTATGCCAATAGTTTTCATTTTCTTCTGCTTGTGTTAGGCAGGTATTGAATCTTGATTGGTCCTCTGGGATAGAAGCACTGAAATGTGTTGGACGAGTAGACCTTGGACTTGATGGATCTTTTGCAGATGCCATTGTTGTTTCAAATGCTAATGAAACAGGAATTGATGCTTCTTCCTTGTTTGTGTTATCAAATCCTGGGAAACTGCACTTTTATGACAAGACCAGCTTGTCTGCTTTAAATTCCAACCCAGAGAAGAAGCATGCAGATTTTGCTGTTAAGTATCCTACAGTTGTACCTACGCTTGAACCATGTATAACTGTGGCACACCTATATCCAGTGGATAGGAAATGGAATTTCTCAAGGGCTCCTTCAGAGGTACTAGATGCTTTGTAATTTAATTTATTCAATACAAATCCATTATCCTGTGTTTCAGTAATCTTCTTCAACTAGTATTGGTTGTTTCCTTTAGGAAGTTATGGATGCGCAACTCCGTCCAGATCATGGTGTGACTGGATTAGAAATCAAAATGCCTCTTAATAGTAGTATTCCCGGACAACTTCCTCCTACTAAGGTTGATGGAATAGAGAGAGTACTTGTTGCTGGCTATCTGGATGGATCTGTCCGTCTGTGGAATGCAACATTTCCGGTCTTTCCACTTCTAGCTGTTCTGGAATCTCAGGTCTTTGCTTTTATTTCACTCTTAAATGATAAGCTACTGCTTTGATGTGTTCGCATATTCACCTATTTAGTAATAAAATAAGTCTCTAGTTTCATTGCCATGTCAATAGTAACTGAAAGCTTACATGTCAAAATATGATGTTGGGGTAAAGGGCATTCAAGACACTGGTCCTAGAACAGCAATATCCGCTTTGGATTTCTCCTCCACAGCTTTAACTCTTGCCATTGGCCACCAATGTGGCCAGGTAAGACCCATCATGTTTTCAGATGGCTACATATTTGATAATCCAGTAACACCAGCTGTGCATAACTTGCTGCTACTTTTGGTTTGTATAGGTGCACGTGTATAGCCTCAAGAGGCAGTCTAAGACAACTAACTCCAACTTGGCTACGGATGCTGAACAGGACGGTATGCCTTTATGTTCTTAACTTTTTCAGTAACTTATGTTATTTTGATATATTCTTCTAAACCATAGATGGATACTGGCTTGACATAGGACTTAGGAGCCTCCAGGACAACAATCATCACTTTCTGTTTACATTAAGTTTTGATTGCACTAGGTGGTATTAACAATTGATTAGAGAGGAGAGGCATGACGGGAGAAAATTTATTTTCCTTAATGATTAAACTCAGCAGAAAGGAGCTCTTATATAGGAGTATTTAGACGGAAGTGTGGTATTGACAAGTGATCAGAGAGGAGTGGCGAGAAGACTAAATTTGTTTTTCGTGATGATTAAACTAAATTGTAACAGCCCTCACTAAATTGTAACAGCCCACAGGCTCTGGGCAGTTGAACTCGAGAGAGGTTCGCTGCCTTAGGAAATTCCCACATCAGAATGGGAGGGAAAACTTAGGGGCCATATAAGGTGGGTTCAGGAATTTAAATGTTGAGGTGCCCTTTGGGTTTAAAGCCCAAGGGACAAACCTTTGAAGCCCAAAAGGTTTGGCCAAAAAGGACAATATACCGTGGCAGTTGGATTATATATTTTTCATGTCATTACTAGTTCTGAACTGGTAGATAACCTGATGAAGAAGAAACAGGTTTTTAAGTTTCCATTAAGTTCCTGTCATGACATATTTTCACTCTTTCACACATACCATCTTGTTCTGCATCATTATGGTGATCCCTATGTAGTTTGTTTTCAGTTCACTTCTGGCCAGGTGATACTGGATTTCAGTTTTCCCTCATAAAATCTCCAGTATGCATCCTAAAGTTTGTAGCCGAGAGTGCCAAGTTTGTTGCAGGTTTTGAAAGTGGCCAGGTAAGACCAATCCAGACACTGTCAGGTGATCATTACTAATTGTTGTGGCAGATACTTTTGGAAATCTATCAGATGTTTATGCTTCTGTTTTCTTGTCAGGTTGCCATGCTTGATGTTAGTTCATCATCAGTTTTGTTCATTACTGATTGTTTATCTAGCTCAAGTTCCAGAATCACTTCTGTGGCTGTGAAAACATTGGGTAATGCTCTTGAAGACACTGTGGAACACGGTGAAGAGGGAACAACAAGTGCACATATGATGGAGGTTATTTCTGTATTAACCAGAGATGCAGAAGTAGTATTGCTTGATGGCTCCACTGGCCAAAAAATAAGCTCCCAGGCAAAACACCCAAAGGAGATGTCAACTGCCATATCTCTATATATTTTAGGCAAGCATGAGTTTTTCATTTTTAATCAATTTATGTTAGCTCTGAATGAAAACATTCATGAAAAGGAAAAACATCACCAGGTTCTATTTAATTTATTTATCAATAACGAAAAAGTTATTAGACCGGTGTATGGTGGTTACACCATCTTTGCTGTATGGGGTGGAGTGTTGGCCAATAAAAAATGCACATGTTCAGAAGATGCATGTCGCAAAGATAAGGATGTTGAGATGGATGTGTGGCCACACCTGGAGTGATAAGATTAGGAATGAGACCATTCAGGGAAGCTAGAGGTGGCCCCTGTGGCTAAAAGATGAGGGAAGCAAGACTGCGATGGTTTGGACCTGTGTAGAGAAGAACTACCGATGCTCCTGTTAGGAGGTGCGAGAGGTTGGTTTTGGGAGACATACGGAGGGGTAGAGGTAGACCGAAGAAGTATTGAGGGGAGGTGATCAGACAGGATTTGGCGAAACTTGATCTCACCGAGGACATGACCTTAGATAAAAAGGAGTGGAGGTCACTAATTAGAGTAGCAAGCTAATTAGTTGGTAGGGTTAGGTGGATGCCTGGCCTTGGGGTATAGTAGGGTAGCAGGAGTAGTCGTATTTTATATCATGTGTTGTTATTTTCAGTCGTATGTGTGTTAAATTTATCGTATTTACATATTGTTATGTGCTTTCTGTTATAGTCACCCTTTCTATTCCCTTTCCTTTCCTTTTTTTCATATCTAGTTGATTCTGCTTATGGGTTTTTGAGACAAAGTTTCCAGAAAACAGCCTCTCTACTTCTAGGAGGTAGTGGTAAGGTCTGCGTACATTCTACCCTCCCCAGACCCCACTTGTGGGATTCCACTGAGTATGTTGTTGTTGTTGAAAAAGTTATTAGCTTCATACGGAACTTTTGTTGTCTGTAGATAGCATCACATCTGTCTCTGAAGAGTCGCAAAAGCATTCTTCAACGCTAGACAGTGCTGTGCAGCCTGAAGATTTGATTCAGAAGTTTAGTGATTCACAAATTTTACTTTGTTGTCAGGAGGGTTTGCGTTTGTTCTCCTTAAGTTCTATAATTCAGGTCCCTTTCTTTTACCACATACTACTGCAGCATTTCCTGTTTTTCTCCTAAATTCACCGGTTTGTAATAGAGTATGTAATTATAGGGTGATATCAACCCTGTACATGAAGTGAAACTTCCTAAACCATGTTCTTGGACTTCCATTCTTACGAATGACGCTGAAAATTTTGGATTGGTTTTAGTGTATCAGAATGGAGCAGTTGAAATAAGGTAAAAAGATTTTATTAGCATCTTCGTTTACCATCATACTCTTCTCATGCATCCTTTAAAAGTGAGATGAACATTACTGTCTGACAGACATGTTCCAATCATATCTTTTGGTGGTGGATATTATTTTTCCTCAGATTACCAATTATTTTGGGATTCATTTGTCACTGTTAGAGTATTTGATGTATGTTCTCGGAAAATGTATGCTTGATCTCCTAAAAAAGGAAGAAGAATGTACGGTTAATCTACCCAATCTCTTGCCAGGTCCTTGCTGGATCTTGATGTCGTGGGGGAATCCTCATTAATGTCTATACTTCGGTGGAATTCCGAGATAAACATGTATAAGACCATTAGTTCTACTGGTAAAGCGATGATTTCACTGGTTGGTATTTTTTTCACTATTTCTCTATTCTGCTTAAGATATAGCCTACTTGTTAGGGAATCTTAGTAGCTTAGTTGGTTAACTACGTGAACTCCCACCTTGTTGGTGTGGGTTCAATTCCCCACATTGTAAACCCCCTCCCCATTTCCCCTTCCCCTACCCCAAACTTTTGAAAAGAAAAAATAATTTTTAGCCTACTTGTTTTACTCCTGATACTGCTTGCCATTTACATTAGGAACTATTCTGTTGTCCATAACATCTCATTAGTGAGTGGAACTCTTTGTTATATTGAAACCAATAGAACTGATTACGACTGCTTTCTGTGCCCACGTTCCAGATTAAAGTTAGGACAACTTCTGACTCTCACCATAATGCTTCTACTCAGTTTATGGTGGTTGTAAATATTTCCAGACAATTACAATTGATTAACAGTCTATGAGAATTTTCCAAGGGTCTTGGAAGGATGAGGCAGGATAACTTGGTATGATCTAAGGAGTTATGATAGGCTGCTACGGGCTCAGTATTGACTTCACTCTTGATTGTGTTCTCTTTATGCTATTAAATTTGCCTAGTGTTCTTGCAATTTGTAGGTGAATGGGTCTGAATTTGCTGTCATTTCACTGTTGGCCTTTGGAAATGACTTCAGGTCTGTCACCCTCATTATATTCTGTCTTGCGTGTAATCCCAATACCTAAAATACTTGGCTGAAGCCCAGTGTAAGAACAAAGAGTTTCCCCACAATTCATGAGCTTTTTGTTCATGATACAAAAGATGACAATGACATGTTTATAGGGTTCCGGAAGCTTTACCTTCGCTTCATAAGAAATCTCTTGCGACTACTGTAGATGATGTCAGTACATCACAACATCAAAAGAAGAAACAGGTTCCTACAATGTCTTACCAGGCTCCATTTCTGTGTCTATTTCTAGATCTCTTATATCTTATGGAAGGTGATTTTCTGCTATTGCTAGGATGTTACCACCAGTATTTTTGGTGGCATCGTGAAAGGGTTGAAAGGGTTTAAAGGACAGCAGGCTGCTGATTGTGTTGATGCTCGAGCTGCTCTTGTTTCTCATCTGGAAAATATATTCTCGAGATTTCCTTTCTCAGACGCTACGATTGTAACAGATGACCTTGGAAGCCTGGAACTGAAGTTGGGTATTTTTCGTTTTCCCTGCTATGCCCATTCTTGAAAAATAGTTATGGTCCACTCTTACAGATTTTCCCTTGACTGCCTGAGTTCTTCCGTTACAGATGATATTGAAATTGATGAACCTGTTCATGTTACTTCATCATCTCTCAGCAATGATGATGTCAAAATAGGTATTCTTTTATGCTACACAGTAAGTTGAATATTATTCATATTTCCTTCTTCCTTGATGAATTTGTCGTTTTATTCCACTCATCCAGAAACGAAAACCAATAGAGACAGGTTGTTAGAAGGTGGTTCTAGTGATGCCAAGCCAACAGTAAGAACTCGTGAAGAAATCATTGCTAAATATAGAAACAAGGGGGTAATATATATCTCACATTGAATAACTAACTGTTTTTGGGCATCTGCATTTTGCTGACTTGCTCATCACTTGTAGGATGCTGCCTCTGCTGCGGCAGAGGCAAAAGATAAGCTTCTCGAGCGTCAGGAGAAGCTTGACGTAAGTGTATTTAAAGCAAGTTTCTATTAACTACCTCCTGCATTATTCATATGCATGTTTTTGTTCTTCTGCTAGTATATATATATTGCACAATGTAAAGGCAATAACTTCTTATACGATTTATCTATTTTGTTTAATTTTCTCTTCTGAATTTTTAAAGCGGTAGTTATTTCTGCGAAACCACAGTGAAAGAAGTCATGATGCTAACTTGTCACATGTCAAACTCATGAACCTAGACACCTTTAGTTGGTTACAATGGGCTGAAATCTCGCCTCCTAAAGTCTAGTATCATCTGTTTACCACCTAGGAAAGACATTTTTGTACTTAAAAAGAGTCCTGCCTCTAATTTAGAAGGCCTTTTCAATGAGGCGTAATTTGTGATATTGTTTTAGACACCACCAATGTTTTTCTTAATTTAAATTGACGGATTGACGTCTTGAGTTCATAACATTGTTATATGGTCATATCCCATCACATCAAACTCTCAAAATGATTCAAGATGGAACATTTATTTCTATGAAAAATCAGCTCCTCCTTTAAGATAGGTGGCTTTAAATCTTTTTCGATTGAAATTATGATCATATCCTTTGCCGTAACTGTGTACTGTGTTTACCAGAGGCTGACTAAAAACACTGAAGAACTACAAAGTGGTGCCGAGAACTTTGCGGATCTTGCAGGTGAGCTTGTGAAAGCCATGGAGAAACGCAAGTGGTGGAACCTGTAATATTTTGGCCAACATAATTGTACATATTATAAACGTGTATGATTATGAAAAAGCAAACGCGTAAATGCCTACAGTGAATTGTTGACTTCTTTGATTAGACGAATTTGTTAGAGGTCACCTCAAACACACAGTAACTAATAATAATAGCCTGATTAGGTGCAGAAAAATGTGAGAGTACATATATCACATGGACGGCGCTTGGCATAAATCACATGTTCTCATCACAATATGCTGCAAGGAGAATTTTGTTGTGGACTTTAGGTCAACCATTGATTATCTATTGCTTCCACCGTCCAAATACATATCTACTTTAATTTCATACAAGATTAAAATAAATGCTTTTAAAATTTGTTCCTTAAAATAAGCCAAATTTATAAATTATTTATGTTATATTGTTATTAAATAGAAAAGTTTTTTTTTAGTTATATAAACTGGGATAGAATGAGTGGCAGTTTTCAGAAGTCCCAAATTTTGATTCATTGCGGACCATTGTTTTCAAAATCCATCTGTAATGTTCTTTTCAATAAAAGAAAAGGCACTGATCCCTTAACTAAGTTTGAATTTAAACTTTTAAAGTGTATAAATAGATATTTCAACTTGTCCATTTTTTATTAAATAGGCACAAGGCACTGATATGGAAAATCACATGTCATACATGGAAAAGGGGCGTGTGAATATTATTTTTTTGAAGATTTCAACGGTATAAAAGGCCTAAATTGTCATTTCACTTCTACTACATCCCTTTATATATAAGTTATTATTTTTCAAATTAAAATACAATTTTTTCCTTATTTTTGGTACTAATCTTCAAGAATTCTTTTTCTAGTTTTTGACATTAATTTTTTTTTTCATAATTTAAAATATTTTTTAAAAATAAATATTTAAATTCTTTTTTGGGAGGTGGGAGGGTAAAAAGGGAGGG
>JAOTQR010000092.1:10360814-10377562 GCA_025774065.1 Solanum ossicruentum
CCGCGTTGATATGTGTATGTATATATATGTATGTGTGTTTTTCTTGTATTCTGGGAGCTGCTGCAGGTGTGGTTAGTTAATAAAACAGAGGAAACTCTACCAGAATTTCGGCAGAATTCCAGGCTATAATTATAAAGGAATTCGGTTTAGTATGTGCTTACGTGTCCCTATCGGGCACTGGTCACGACTCCATGGTGGGGTGTGACAAAATTAATCTTATTGAGGTAAAATGTACCACAGGTGAAAAAAAAATTCATAATCAATTCTTTCCTGTTGTGTGTACCCTTAGCTACTAGATGAGCTTTGAATCTTTCAATGCTACCATCTGTCTTATGCTTGATTTTGATAACCCCTTAATTTTCAATAGCTTTTCGGCCTATAGGTTGATCAACTAATTTTCACACTTGGTTAGATTTCATTGACTCTATCTCCTCCTCCATTACTTTTAGCCATTTTTCTTTAGCATGACATGTAAGAGCCTCATTTATATTTCTTGGCTCTTTATCATCTGGAGTAACTAAAAATGCTTCCCTTTGGATCTCAAATCGATGATAAGGAATTTACAGATGACTTGTTCGTCGAGGTTGAGATTAATAAATTGATTTATCAATTGGTAAGTTACTCTTACTCTGACCAGCAATGTCAATAAGATTTGATACATGTGGTGTATTTGTGAAAATAGGAACTAATTCATTATCATTAAAATGACTCCCACTCAAATCCATTAGATCTTTGACAGCGGAAATAGTCTAGTTCATAGTTTTATAAAGAGATAAGTCATGACCTATCTCTACATGCTTAGAAAAGTCATTCTTTATGAATGTTACATCACGAGACTCAATTTCAGTTACGGTGCCACTATTTTGTTTACCTTTGAACACATAACCCTTATATTATTCAAAGTATTATATAAAGATACATTTCTTCCCATTGGACCTAATTTTTCATATTGGGTAGAAGAATTTTGAATAAAAGCAACACAACCCCAAGGTTTTAAAATGTTTAAATCGACCTTACGTTTAGTCCATAATTCATATGATGTAGTCATAACTGATTTTGAAGGGACAAAATTAAGTACAAATGCAGCAGTGAGCAAAGCATCACCCCAATAGGTGATTGGCAATTTTGTTTGTGCCATCATTGACCTAACCATTTCTAATAACAAGGTTCTATTTCGTTGTTCTGAAAAATCATTTTGCTGTGGAGTATAAGAAGTAGTTAATTGCCTTTGAAATCCTTTTTCATCACATACTTATTTGAACTCATCAGACAAATACTCCCTTCCTCGATCGGTTTTTAGAGTTTTTATTTTTCTGTTATGATTCTCAACTAAGTTCATAAACTTAATGAAGCAAATCAAAGCTTCAAATTTGTGAGAAATCAAGTATACATAACCAAATCGAGTAAAATTGTCAATAAAAGTAATGAAATAAATAGCATTATATCTTGCCCTTACATTAATTAGACTACAAATGTCACAATGAATTAATTGCAATGGAGTATCAATTCTTGTGTCTTTCCCAAATGATTTTCTAGCAGTTTTTCCGACTAGGCAAGTTTCACAAGTAGACAATTCTACTTTATCTATTATGTCAAGCAAACCTTTTTTGGCTAAGCAGTTCATTCTTTGCTGACCAATATGGTTGAGCCTCATATGCCATCTATTTACATCATTCTCATAATTAGAAGACGTAAATAAGGAAAAATTAGTATTATCATTATTGGGACTTTGACAAACATCCAGTATAAAAAATCAATTATAAAAATAATCAGTCCTATACTTTGTCTTACCCAAATACATATCCAAATCATGTTCATGAAAGAAAAACTTAAAACTCATTTTCATCAACATCTGGACAGATACTAGATTATGATGAATCGATGGGGAAAATAATACATCATGTAGGAGCAAAGTTCAGTCACCTCGCATTTCAAGTTTGCAGGTACCAATCCCTTTGACCTTCTCTTTCTAGTTGTTTACTACATACACCCACTTAGATCCTTGTGGGATTCATCAATAATCTACAAATAAATCTCTTTGTGCCGCTCTATGTTTCATGGCTCCTGAATCTACAATCCACATAGGAAGTGATTCAGTTAAAAAATCAGAACAAGAAACATTTACATCACTATGTAAATTGTTCACAAGGTCGTATATCTTTTTAGTTATAGGACAATCACAAGTAAAGTGTCCCTTGTTTTTACAGTTATAGCACTTAAGCTTCATCATAGAAACATTTTTCTCTGGAGCAGAAATATTGTTCTCTCCTTGTTGACTAATGTTAGGTTTTTTTAAGACTTTCATATGTTGGAGGCTATAACCATTTTCGAGAAGTGTCACAGACACATTTAGTGCTTTAAGAGTTTCTTGCTCTTCTAGAACATACTTGGTTTTACAGTTATCACTGTTAAGCTTGTCACTTTTGTCAAGCTTAACAATAATGTTCTTTGCAACAATTGGCATACTGATTTAAACAAACACAAAATAAAATGAGACAATTATGCACATTGTTTTCGCCTAAATTCATATACATAATAATTCTTCAAAATAATTAACTATGTCAATATTCATTTCGCATTAGGTTCAGATTCAAAAGTTCACTAAGTTTCCAATCATCATCCGTATTCTAATATGTTATAAATCTAACACAATCAATCATCTAAGAATCACTTATCTTAAATCACATAAATTCAAGATTAAATATTCATAAATTCTACAACAAATATAGAAATATTTAATAATAATTAACATAAAATTCACATAAATCATGTCATATATAAACAATCATCATACAAATTAATATAGTACACATGATCACTCTAATATTTCTACGTGAACAGGAATAGATAAAAATGAAACCTATACGCAAGTCCAAATGTAATTTATAATTTATAGGCAGTCAATGAGAATGATACACAGTCTTCTTAACTTCCAAGTCAATATATTTATACATAAAATGTTGGATCAATAACTTAAAAGATCTCGATCTTTTGAGATGCAACTTATTGCAAGATTTGTCAAGTAATTTCTTTTGCAAATCCTCCGACAATGCAGATCGTAAAGCCATATATTTTTTCTCTGTGGTTAATAAACCCCCAGCCCACAAAGCTTCTTAAATTAATTCGTTAATTCTTGTTATGTGTTTTACAAATATCGTAAGATCATCATCTTCAATATTGAATTCTGGTGAAAGATTAACCAAATTGTCAATCATAGTTTTCACTATATCTTTTTGTTGCTTTGTGAAGATTCGTCTGGGTGTCCTTATCAATACCATGATTTTCTGTAACACTTACGGAAGATGATTAGGACTATCTACATATGAAAAAATTATACAATAGTTTGCATTAAAAAAATCTTGTAGAGGCTTTAGAAAGAAAATTGATTACGATCTACTCTCAAAGTTTATGATAATCAGGTGTCTATAATTGAAAAAAAAATGGAATAAATATGACAAAAGAAAGTTGTCTGCTAATAAAAAAATGGCAAAAAGAAATTGCAGCAGCCATCTGATACCATGATATAAAAATCATCTTCCAAACTTAAAAAAAAAATTACGTGAAAAGGTATGTATGTTTTTTTTTTAAAAAATGTAGTAATCTTGCAGTTAGCATATGCTAACTTGTCCAAAACATTTTTTTCTTTTTAATATGCATAAGAACATCACAATTCCCGACACATTACTTGTTCTTAAGAAGAACAAAGTATGAAAGTATGATGCACCATCTATAAGTGTACTGAAATAATTATCTAATAATTCTAAGAATTTATAGACCAAAACTTTTCTTTCAAAAATAATCATATGGGAAGTTTGATATCGTGTCAGTCACATGGGTATATTTTCTCACTAATCTTCTAACCACAAAGGTTTAAGAACACCAAAGAAAAAACTAAATTCCCAAAGTAATTAAGAGTAACACGTCCGGCATGGAAAAATTACTTTCGTCCACAATTCAGAGGCACCAAGTGAAAAATAAATTTCAGAATTGTTGTTGTCCAATAGCAATACTCAGAATGCTATAAATAATATCTCCAACAAAAAAAATCCAAAGAGCAATCACACAAATCAATTTGGATATTACTTCCGCACTATTGTTGTACTAAACGATGTCATACTGACTAGAAAAAAATAAAAAAATCACAGGCTCTGATGCCAATAAAGAATCTCATCAAACACTTAGGGTCTGTTTGGAAGGACACCTTGATAATTGGATTTCGTGGAATTGGGTGTAATTACACTGTCAGGGGAAAACTGTGAATTGCAGGTAATTACATGGTATAATTACATGCTGATTATTTTTTAATTTCTTTCTTTTTAACTTTTATTTTATATTTTTATTTTAATTTATTTTTATTTTGATTTTTTTAAATTCTTTTTATTTTTATTATTTTATTTTTTCTAAAACTATATTTTATTTTATAATATCTATTTTTTGTTTCTCTCTTATTCTCAATCTTTGTCACGTGATTGCGTAAAATTTTCTCATTATCTTTTTTTAAAATTTATTTTGTATTTTATTTTATTTTTCACTAGTATGATTTTATTAGCATTCTAATTTTTAAATTAAAGTTGAATTTGTTGTTGGATAAAGTTATAAATATACATTTTTTTTTCTTTTGAATTATATTTATGTATGTTATATTGAAATTTAGCATAAGAGTATTATGTTAATTTCTTTGTTTTGAATTTAAAACTCATGTTATATTTTTTGATTTCATTTATTTTTGTAGTATTGACTTAATATTTCGCATTATAAGTCATTTATTGTTCTTTTTAGTTATATCAGATACATTATTTTTTTAATCAAATATTTAACAATTTTACTATGACATTATATTTATAATATTTAATATTTTTGTCAAACACACATTTCAAATGTTCGCATAAAACTTATATTTTTAGTTTTTATAATTAATTTAATTAAAATATACTAATTTAAAAAATATAAATTAATTTTTTTATGATATTAGTTAAGAATATATATTTACTAATTAATATATTTTTAAAAGATAATATATATCTTAAATATTTAATTTGATATTATTTATAAATACCTATATTTGTCTAATATCAATCATAAATTTTAGATAATTAACTTTTATTTTTAAAATTTAATAAAACCTAATAATTACACTCATGCAATCAACCAACACACTTGTAATTACACCATAATTACACTCTGGCAAACAAACAGGACAGTGTAATTATCAGGGAGTGTAATTACAGTGCGTGTGATTACTACCCTAGTAATTACACCAATTCCAGTTACTAGCTGGCTTTCCAAACTGACCCTTAGTTTGCAGAATCACTGAATATTGTTCCACTAGTCAGAAAGTGTAATCACATGTTTATGAAACACGAACGATACCTAAATAGTCACAGTGTATAATTGTGTACCTATTACAGAAGTCTATATCTTCTTCAATATAATCTTCAATGGAACCATTTAAGAATTGGAGAAGGAAGAAGAAAAGAACATAAAACTTTTTTTCTATGTTGCCTTCTATTTTTTAAAGGAGAAATCCTTTTATAATTATAAAATAATGTAACAATATGTCACTTCTCTTTTAATATTAAATAAAAATTAAATATATAACAAATATATATTTATTTATTATTAAAATTAATTTGATTGACAACTTCTTCAAGTATCTTTAACATAACCTTAAAAGATGAAAAAATATTCGTATTTTTTAAAACTTGGTGCCAAATTAAATTAAAGTTTTGTTTTTAAAACAGAGAGTATATGCATACCCGATGGCCTTGAATTGTCAGGTAATTTGGCGGATTTTTACCATTGACTAAAATACACTGTTTGTAGTTTGTTCCAACATTAGACCGACTACTATGAAAAGGCCAAGTTTGCCCACGTATGCCCACTCTTTTCACCTCCACACGTAATTGACTGGTGACCCTTCTTTCCTCAATTGTTTTTTTTTTTTAATTTTACGATAAAAAAGGAATTTTGATGCCTACTTCTCCTTAAGGTTATGAGGAAAAAAATGAGTGTTATGTGAAAATCCCCTTGACCTACGCCTCCTCATGGTGTATAAAATAGTGGAGGAGTAGTCAAAGAGTTTATTTAGAAAGAATAAAATTAAAAGAAACGGTTATATTTGCACAAAAATCACGTTCCTCCTTTTTAGAGTGTTCAGATTAGGCAGAAAGAGGATGAAGAGGACTACTCAACTGGAGTATATAAGTAGAGGGTGAAGAGATAAGAGAAACAAAGAGAATCAACAAGCAGCACAAGTTGAGCAGAAGCAGTCTAGTCCACACATCCCATTAGCCTAAAGAATTAAATTGAGGGGAAGGAAGGAAGTTTACCCAACCTAACCTAACCTAAAGCCTTTCTCTCTCTTTTTTCTTCTCCCAAAATGGCTAGTTGGGTTCTATCAGAATGTGGTATCAGACCACTCCCAAGGATCTATCCAAAGCCCAGAATAGGGTTACCTTCCGCCTCCAATATAAATCTCACACGAATTTCACCAATACGCACAGATCGGAATTGCTGGGCATTGAGGGTCAGTGCACCGTTTAGGGTCCAAGAAGAGGATCCTAAGACCACAACAAACAATGGCGGTGAATTTTTCGACCCAGGGGCACCACCACCGTTCAAACTCTCCGATGTTAAGGCAGCTATTCCCAAGCATTGTTGGGTCAAAAATCCATGGACCTCCATGAGCTATGTCGTTAGGGATGTGGCTGTTGTCTTTGGACTCGCTGCTGCTGCTACTTATTTCAACAATTGGCTTGTTTGGCCGCTCTATTGGTTTGCTCAGAGTACAATGTTTTGGGCTCTCTTTGTTCTTGGACATGATTGTGGACATGGAAGCTTTTCAAACGACCACAACTTGAACTCCGTTGTTGGACATATCCTCCATTCTTCCATTCTTGTTCCTTACCATGGATGGTTTGTTTCTTCAAAACTCTTTTCATTTTAATTTGTTCAAAACCTATTTCTTCTCTAATGAAGTTGATCCTTTCAGGAGAATAAGCCACAGGACTCATCATCAGAACCATGGACATGTTGAGAATGACGAGTCCTGGCATCCTGTAAGTTTGTTTGATGCATAATTCACTTGTACGAAACTATTTAATTAATCACCCTTTCTTTTTCCCCCACAGTTATCTGAGAAGATTTACAATAGTTTGGATGCTGTCACAAAGAAATTCAGGTTCACTCTACCCTTCCCCTTGCTGGCATATCCTTTCTATCTGGTGAGTTAGTAGTCCATATCCATATAGTATATTCTTGATAACAAAATTTGATGTATTCTTTCAACTTGGAACTCGCAGTGGGGTAGAAGCCCTGGAAAGAAAGGTTCTCACTTTGATCCAAACAGTGATTTATTTGTCCCAAGTGAGAAGAACGATGTTATCACTTCAACCGTATGCTGGACGGCAATGGCTGCATTGCTTGTGGGGTTGTCCTTTGTCATGGGTCCTCTTCAATTGCTTAAGCTCTATGGCATTCCCTATTGGGTTAGTCCTTTTTCTTTTTTTTGTTTCTTCTTTATTGGACTCATTTATTAACTGATCTCAATTCAACATGTAGGGGTTTGTCGTGTGGCTGGATCTAGTTACTTATTTGCATCACCATGGCCATGATGATAAAGTTCCTTGGTACAGAGGAGAGGTATATTGTTTATTCCGAGTTTGGTTTTGCTAGCGTGATCGTATCTCTTCCTCCTACTGTTAAGCCACAATACCAAATGAAAAATGTTTTGATGTGTTAGTGTCCTGAGAGATAATGCTAGTATTAGTATGTAAAGCACTTGCTTGGGCTGTTAGGGAGCTGATTCCGTAATTGATATAAACAGGAATGGAGTTATCTGAGAGGAGGGCTTACAACGCTTGATCGTGATTATGGATGGATTAACAACATCCACCATGACATAGGGACACATGTGATCCATCACCTCTTCCCTCAAATCCCACATTATCATTTGGTAGAAGCAGTAAGTATCACATTTTATGTAAGCTGCTCCAAACAGTGTGTGTATTGGTCTTAACGTGGATTGGTTACTTTTGCAGACTGAAGCTGCTAAGCCAGTGTTAGGGAAATATTATAGGGAGCCAAAGAAGTCAGGACCTCTACCATTTTACTTGTTGGGATATCTCTTAAAAAGCATGAAGGAGGATCACTATGTCAGTGACACAGGGGATGTAGTATATTATCAAACTGATCCCAACCTTTATGGGTCTGAGAAATAGTAGTATAGCAAAACCCTGTTAGGTGATTCTTTTTCACTAACATTATGGCCATGCCATTCAAGTTGGCAAATATTCAACAATGGAAAGTTTACCTAGCTCCCGTTAAAGAATGGGGAAGGCATAGTTCCAACATATTGTAATAATTGGATGGAGGTTTTGGGTTGGCCAAGAAAGTATATTATTTTGTATTCTGGATTCTGAAATGATTATAAAAAGATACTCGGTCCCACCATGTTTTTATTTTGCTGTGCGTAGATCCATTAACGTCACTTATGAAGGCAATGGATATTTTTGCCTCAAGAACGTGAGATGTAGATCAGCTAAAAAGTAAATGAGAGGTGCTGGTTAAGTCGTGGAAATGGCACTTTCAATAATAATCATGTTATTTTAGCTGGAGTTGTTAATTGGTTGTTATCCTGGGGTCAATATCCATTCTACTCCAGTAAAGAAGTTGACATCTTAATAATAACTGGTAACACAAGTTTGATGTGTCTATGAGATATAAAATAAGGACTGACTTAGTATAATATATTTTTTTTCTTTTGTATGAATCTAATTAGCAAGAAAGACACTATGATATGCTACTGCTTTAGTTAGCTACTATTGGGGCCATCATGAAATCGGTACTGTCAAGTCGATCTTCAGACTTCAATCACAACTGAGGCTAATGGCTCGGCCAAGTGATGTACGTTCACATTGAAGATTGAGGAAGGCATGTAAATTCTGTTTTCCCACAGGAATATCATATTTTCCTGTGGTTGGGCAAGAAGCATACTATCTGTAGTCAGTACGTAAGTCTTTATGTTTATGTTATGAGCGGAGATCACTTATGCAGACGCTAGAATTGCACAAGGACATGACTTACGAGCAAATTGGAACCGAAAAGATCACAGAAGGAAACAACAAAACATTAGCATTGTGCAGGTCATGGTTAAACCCCTATCCAATAGCATCTTACTCACTAGTTGCTTTAAGGAAGTTGCAATCTTACAAAGAAATTAATGTTTTTCTAATAGTACAACAGTGATGTATGATGAGATATTAGTCTTGGCCTACACTAATCAGTAGAACAATTACAAGAGGATCAGCAGTTGACTCAAACAATCTGCACTGGGGAATTCGCGTCAATAGTGTAGCTATTCAATATGAACTAAAGTTCTAGAGATTTCACTTCATTCATGAAAGATAGTATCCGTGACACATCCTTTTTTATGCCACTGCTGACATCCACGCCATAGGGTTTAAGAGCAGGAGCTTCACAAACATTCTCCGGGTTAGTTCCTCCAGCCAAGACCCACCCATGTTTGCTTCTAATTGATGGTAGCTTAAACTGAGCCCATCCTGTTGAACCCTTTGCGTATGTTAATACAAATTTTGTTTCATAATTTACAGTCCAACACTCGCTCAACCAATTCATCTTCTCGTGCTATTCTTCTTCTCATTACAATGTCACTGTTTGGTTCTCCATGAGATAATAAGGTCTGCGTACACTTTACCCTCCCAAGGTATGTTGTCATTGTGGTTGCGGAGTCCTTTGGTAGAGTTCATAAAAAAAAAATAATGCATGCATTAACTTTGCGTATTACCAGTACCTTACTTTTTCAACCTGACTCTATTTGGTATTAAAGTACGTACAACTAATACATGAAAATCTATAACGATTGTTAGTACATACATTAGCAATTTAGCACGGTTGAAGATACAATTACCCGTCAAAAACTTTTTTCTAAATCCTTGTGGATGGTTTAGAAATTATGCAATAGATATTATTTCTAACACACCAAACCAAAGAATGCATGAAACCCAGTGGTTTGGTATGAATGGATCCTAAAAAAGAGTTTGATATACGAACCAAATGGAATTACATTTTTGTTAATTAGCTCCATATGGGGTGGGATTGAGCTTATCCAAATTAAAAGAGACTGTTTATGATAACATACAGAGACATGCCAATGGATAAGGAAAAAGCTGTACCTGCCACCTTTGGCACTATCCACTAGAATCCAATCAACCGCTGGAAAAGCATCTCGAGAATCATTTTCATGAAGCTGCTCAATTTGAACGTTTTGAGTGTTGAAAACAATAAATTCAAATTCCTTACCTGCACCATGCCCTCAGCATTATCATCTACAAATACCCAAACCCTCGAGATTTCCTTTGCAGTAGAAAGTGTTAGGCTATATCATCATGCCAATAAAATTGGCTCCAGCTTCTGCTCATGTAATTCCGCACATTTTAACTAAACCCCTACTTTCTCTTTGCTCTGCTTGAGCCTACACCCCTGCTGACTCATTTAAGGTGCACATACATCTGCTGCTGCTACAAGTCTTCAGTTGTGCTCTATTTATACAAAATATACTTCCACGTCCATTGGCGGATCCACGATTTGATCATCCTGGCTGTGCTAGCTATCACACCGTATATACGTGTAGCAACTCGAGGCATATTAATAAAAAAGTAAATAATAAACAACGATTAATTATCATCCCAAAAATAACTTATTATTACAAATAAAGAGATCAAAAAAATTAAAATAAAAAAGCTAAAAAGCTAATGACACTGCATAAAATCTAAAAATGAAACCGAGAAAAAAGTATGAAAAAAAGTAATTGAAATAAGAAAGGTATGATTAAAGTACTCTATAAAGAAGAAAAAAAAAATTAAAAAAGTTGCTATTTGTAATGGAAAAGAACATTTGCCTATTTATAAAACAAATAATATGGTAAATCATAAATGGGAGAAGTTGTACCTACATTAAATTTTAAAAAACATGCAAAAACAGATAATAAATGTTTATATAACAGATAATATGGTAAACCATAAATGGGAGAAATTGTATCTACATTAAATTTTAGAGAACATGCAAAAACAGATAATAAATGTTGTCGTTAAGAAAAAGAGAAAATACGAAGAAAAAAATAATAATTGAAATAAGCAAAGATGGAATTTGAAAAATAAAAAAATTAAACAGAGAGAGTGAAAGCATGGAAAAAATGAAAAAAAGAAAAGAGCAATATTTGTAAAAAGAGAAAGTATGAAAAAAATAATTGAAATAAGAAAAGATACAATTTTAAAAAATCTATATTATAAAAGAAAGAGAGAAAGAATGGAAAAAAATTAAATAAGAAAAGAACAATTTTTGTGAAAAGGTGTGCTACTAACAGAGTATTGAACTCACAACTAATAGCAAGTGCACGCCTTAACAAGGCAAGGTCAATACCAAATTACTTACCATCTCTTTTTATGCTTATTTACTTTTTATACCTATTTTTCATATTCTCTCTATAGATATACAAAGTTTTTGTCAAAGTCAATGAGTGCTCGAGCACTCAAAGCACTCCATGTAAATCTTCCCCTGCAATAAAAATATCACCTTCCTATAATTTGAAATATTTGAACTTTAAAATTTTTTTTTACCTTTAATAAAATGCTTTTCAACTACACAAACATCTAACAATTGTATTTTACCATATGTTTCAAATATCTTACTTTTTTTCCTTTAATATCGTGTAAAAACAAATCATGCTACATAAAATGAAACAGAAGGAATACTATTTATTGTTATCTCAATTTCTTGCACTTCTAACATCTAGCAAGATAATCAAACCACTAGTAAACTGATCTTAAAAAGAGTTAAATTAAGATGCATGCTTTTGACCTCCAATAAATTCAATCCTAATTGTACCAATTTTTAGAGTAAACAAGTGTAACACCTTTCAATTTGTTCAAAGGTAATAAAGACGAGCCATTACAAAGTCTTTGATGTTCCCTCATAGAAGCTGTCACTGCGACTTCGATTATCACAGGCTATTTAACGCAGAAATTCAGGACAAGTGCTAAAACAATAGTACTCATCCAGAGTGCCATAACAGGAAAAACAGTTTTTAATAATTCCATAGCATGAACCTGCACTCTATGCTCATCAGAACAAAAATAATACGATCATCATAATGTAGTAGCTGAAGATCTAACCCCAGCAACCAAAAAAAAAAAGAAGATGAAAGAAAGAAAAGACGAAAGAAAGCAGCAGTTATCGATTGAAGAGTTGCACGAAAGAACTGAACATGCCAACAGTTACAAGGAACCTGATTTATCCCTCCCGATACAAAACTACATCTGTAAACTAACAAGAAACAGATATCACTTTTGAGAAAAGAAAAAAAGGAAATGCTAACATGAACTGTGCAAGTCAGGGGGCTCATCTGCAGATTAAGCAATCTTCAGTTTATGCTAACATGAACTCAACTCTTCCTAAAGCTATAACTCAACCCATATGTTTTGCCCTTTTACTGCTGCATGAAGGGCATCTGTATTCCTTGATACTTTGAGCCTTTGCAGGAGTTATTTTCACACACTTTCCATGAAACCACCTTTCACATATATCACACCCAATCCAGAACTCGTCCTCATTGCCATTTGTTCCACAACTTCCACAAAGAGTTTCTTCATGCTCATCTTCATTCCCTTCATCCTCATCATCACTCTCCTCCTGTAGCCTTTGATTTGCTTTAATTTGTTTTTCTCTCTGCAAGTAACCACGTAAACAGAGTTTTATACGAAAAGGGTGAACCACAAATATCGACGATTCAATCGTGTACCTTGTCATTTTTCTTTGATTTCTTTCCACTATCAATACTAGGCTTGTCCTTTAAAGGCTTCCTCCCTGACACGGCTTCAAAGACAGTTGGCAGATCATTTATCAAGGTAAACACACGACTCCTGTTTAGCAAAAGAACACCAGCAAAAAAAAATGACAGAAGATATTGTTAGGCATAATAATTTCGTTTCATGAAAACAAAAGTAGATGATTTGCACAGTAAAATCGTCACAACTGCTTAGAATGCAAACTACTACAGTTTAGATGATTGAATTTGAATACATATCTAATTATTAATATAATATACCTAGATTTAAACACCAAATAAGTAAAAACATTGTTTTCTCAACATCTGAATGTGGATTTTATCTTTCAGAAACTATAAAAACATAAAATTTCGAAAAAAAAAAAACTAACTAAAAGAAAGAGGCTACTGCAGCTAACAGTGATGGTCACTGGCAATAACAGTAGTGAAGTGATGGTTGGCAATGGTAGGTAGCTGGAGATGCTCTGATGACTTAAAGTTGTAGCCCATTATAGATAATAGTTATTGGCCTTGCAGGAAACTGGTGGTGGTAGTATTTGATAGAGGTGGTGGTTGGTAGTGGTAACTGGTAGGGTAAGTGGTTGTGGTGGAAGTGTTTAGATAGGGGTGGGTAACGGCAAGCGATGGTGGCAGCTAGTGGTGGAGGTGGTTTGTTCGGGTGGTTAGCACTTACCAGTTGGGTTGGCATTAGAGGTGGCTAGCAGTAATGATGGTTGTAGGTGGCAGTTGAACGGTTGTGGTTGGTGCTAGAGGTAGTTGATATTGAAGCTGGTGGAGGTCGATATGTGGTGGTCGTGGTTAGGCGCTATTGGTTAGTGGTGGTAATTTTGTGGTTGTAAGGGAGGAGAAAAATATCACTTTCTGACATTTTTAAGAGAATAATGTAAGTAATAAACTAATAAAAAGACGAAAACATAAGCTAAATACAAGAAAAGATAAGAAGAGATGCATCCCCCCCTATATATTTGATACCTTCTCCTAGAATGAAACTAATAACCCTAGCTTTACACCAAGGAAACGTTTTATCAAAATATACTAAAGAATTGTCCACCAAGGTGATACTTCTAAACAGTTTTTGACATTTCTGAGATAACATAAAAAACTAAAAAATCCCAAGCTTCTACCCTTCAAGGCGGCCCATTGGTTTAGGCTTGGAAATTCCATGTCGGAGGCAGTGTTGTGAAAGGCAATCGCCTTGTTGCCAATGGCGAGAGGCGACGCGAGGTGACCCTTCATCGCCTTTTAGCTTTGTGGCGAGGCGATCTTCAAAAGGCGACGCCACAACGACAATGGCAACAAAGACGAGAGGCGACAAAGGCGTCGCCTTTTGTATTTTCTTAAACAAAGCGACTAATTTAGGGTGTTTTAAAAGTTAAAGGTAATTTTAGGGTTTTCTTTTCAAATTTGCACAGTTGCACTCTTAGACTGCGACTCCAACAAAATGACCCGACTAGACTTCTCTAGCAACCAACCAAACTTTTCTGGAGAATGCAAACTCCAACCAATACACATTTTTTCTTTTCACCTTTAGATTTCATTAACTTGTGTGTCTTTTTTCTCCTTCAGATTTTAGAGTTACTTCTATTGACTTTGGTTTTTTCTTATTCATGTTCTAGGCTTTTGGTATCTACTATCTATTTTCAATTTTGAATTGAAATATTTGCTAATTTATAATTGAGATTGAGATTTTAATTATTTATATATGCAATTAAATATTTTAATTTTTTGGTATTAATTGATGTTGTACTTCAAAAAGGTGAGCGCCTTGCCGCTTGCATCGCCTTGTGGCGAGGCAGACCTTTGTCGCCTTTCGCCATCCAAAACACTGGTCGGAGGTCTCAAGTTCGAAGCCCCTTGCCAACGAAAGCAAGGGGTTTTGCCTTTTGGGTCAAGCCCATCGTACCGAGTTTACCTAGTTCAGGTTGCCTCTCTTGTGTGGTTTGCAAGCTATTGCATAGGAGCGGGAGTTATATCCTGTGCCAACCAAAAGATAGCGGTTGCGGGCTTCCCTTGTCATAAAAGGAATCCCAAGCTTCTTGTTCTAGGAGACCAAGTGATGCTAGCAAAACTTCAGAAACCAACTCAATGGTTCCAGCAGAGATGGTAGGTTAAAGAGATTTAAATTAAAGGAATATCGAAGTGGATCAGTTTCTTCTCACCGGCCAAGATGACCACCACGTTCCTTGGAGCCATTTCCACACTTGTGTTGGTGTGTACTAGTAGTCTAAAGTACTGCCCTTTCCGTGAATTGAAGTACATCTGAAAGACATTTTTGTAAACTAGGCAAGCATAAAAAAGGAAACTACTAAAACATCCACAAAGTATACAATTCAATTTATGTTAGGTTGCCACATGGTGGAAAAGGAGATCTGAGTATGCAAGTTGTAAAATACGAAGAAATAAAAAAGAAAAGAAATGGAAATAAAAACAAACTGGATTTCAGCTAGCTGGAGATAAGATACTCCATGCAAGACGAAATCAGATAAAACATTGTCGCTTGCCTTTGTGACCCATTTAAAATCTTAAATAGCACATTGAAAAAGATATCTTCGAGCTACAACAATATCTTTCTTATAATGCCCCAGGGTTTAGTTCAAGTGGCAAAAGTTCAGCGACTTCTGATTTAGGTCACAAGTTCAAGCCTTACGCCTATGTCTGTATGATGTTTAACGGGAGAAGAGTGTGTGGGAGGGTGGAGGTTATTATTCCCGAGTTCCAGAAATTGGGGTTGAATCTAATGGTTGGCCCTAGACAGATTTTTCAGTCATAAAAGAAACAATATCTTATAATCTAATGCAATGAAGTTAACATTATCATCAAATTTGTCCACATGAACTAATATATCATTTATTACTCGATCTGTTTGGTTGTGGGCTTGTCTGCCAATTGCAAAACAACATTGGAGTTGGTCTCACATTGCCCAACCTAACCTTCAGAATATGGAAAGTGGCATTAGAGTTATACTAGCTGCAAAATCACACAATCCATGTTCAGAAACCTTTCCTCCTACAGAGCATGATATAGTAAGACCATCAGGATCTTTCAACTTTGGAAGCAATTTATGCTGAACGGTGGAATTGCATTCTTCAGATAGTTTAATTGCTTCATACTCATAGTCTCCTCTTCTAGATCCAAATGTCTAACAAAATGTTGCATACACCAACATTTGCTCCAAAGTATCAACAAGTGGAACATTGGTGTGCAGTTGCTTTAAATTTCAAGGAACTTCTTTGAATCTGCTCCCATCTTCTTTCCTCTCTAATCCTTTTGTGGAAATGGACGTGGTGCTCTGGGTTGGTGCTAGTTCTTTCTCTCAATTACTTATAGTTGCTCCCATGGAGATTATCACTTTTTTTTTCCTGGATAATGGTAACATTTAATATATAAACAGGTATACCACACAAACTGCAAGTGAAAGAAACATTCCTATCTGTATTGTGTCATACATGCTATCTAAAACATCAAAAATATCTCAGCATCCACTAAACATTCTTGTTTGCACCAAAAACAATAAAGGACTAAGCAGTTCATCTTTAATTTCTGAAGGTTCCATTGCTCATCCTCAAAACTTCTATGATCTCTCTTTCCAAACAGTCAACCAAATACATGCTAGGACAATCCTCATCTTTACTTCCGATTGGTTATGCTATCATCATTGCTCCAACTGTTTAGTACATCCTAGTGCTTCCTGGCATTACCCACCTATTCCCCTTAGGTTGATGAAGATTTTCCATATAAAATGATCTATCCATTTACAATATTAAAGGAGATGATTTTCTCTGCCTGTTCTTCGCATGAATAACATCTGAGACGTAATTGGTAACCCCCACCCCCTAAACCCCGCACCGCCCCGCAACAAGCGTCAGTTACTCCCCCCCAACCGCCT
>JAOTQR010000092.1:10377695-10389071 GCA_025774065.1 Solanum ossicruentum
CTTTTTCAAATTATTTGTGTCAATACTACTACTTTGGACACAAGCCACGTAAAACATGTTACTTTGTATGGGATCTTGACTCTCCAAATCAAACTTCTGTGGCACGCATTGCACCTAATTGAGGACAGATTGAGTTCTGTGTATGTGGATTTCACAGGGAACTTCCCTTGCATATTCCTTTGCCATTCCATACAATCCTTGTCTCGAGAAGAGCCTTTGGATTGGGATAAGATATTTTAAAATTCAGCTACTCTTCCCATTTCCCAGTCATTTAGAAAATTTCTGAAACTGAGGTTCCAGCCTTGTTCTGTCCATATGAAGCAGTTGTTGCTCTTGTTGACATAGATTGTAAATGTCGGGATATTGTTGCGTCAATGAGACTTGGCCTAGCCAATTGTCTTCTCAAACAAATGTCTGGAGATCATCAGGCTGTTATATTCTTTTGAAATTTTGGTGTTCTTGTTGCTGAGATTTCTGCATAGATAGGTGCAACTCCATGATTTCTTAAACATATCTTCCAAAGTGGAAGATGAGGATGGAGCAGCTCGTTGGGGAGGATAGTTCTTATGCTTTATAAGCCCTAGGGGTGCATGGCCATATTAGGCAACCTTGAGCATGCAGTATAGAGAACACAAAAGTGGTTGGATTGGTTGTTGCACATTTACATCAAGTGGTTTTTCTTACTCTTGCTGCTGTTGATTTTGCAATCCTTGATTCCATGCCGTTTTCCCAAGATCCTTGCCACCTAGACATGGTACCCACATATTTGCATGTATATGATTATAAGGCAATTTTCATGGTGATCCCATTAGGGCCGGGGTGGACCCACTTTGAGTGGGATGGATGCTCAATCAACTAGGGAATGGACAATGATGAACGTCAACTGCAATGAATCCAACTTCTTTAAACAAGTCATCAGTACATGAGTTGTGACAATTCATTTTTAAATTTGTCATCAGTACATGAGTTGTTACAATGCCTACTGAGGGTAATGGCAAATAATTTGCAACTTCCCAAAACCTTAATTCTCAAAAAAAAATTTGCAACTTCCCAAAACCTGTGTCTTCAACCAGTCAGAGGACATATATGACAATTCTCAGATATAATGCGAATCCTGTGTTTGGTTGAATTTTTTATTCTAGAATTAGCAATCCCGTGATTAGTTAAACCACAACTGTGGTATTATTTTTATGCCACCTTCAATACGGGATAACAATCAATGTTGGGTTAAAACACCAAGAGGACCAAGATGCCCTTCTCCAAGGCTCTTTACCCAAAGTCCTTTAAAAATCCATTTTAAACTAAACATTCATCCCAACTCATCTAGGGTAAAACTAAACACATGTATTATATTAAAAATTATACCCTGTATATCTTATTTTTAGGATAGTGAATCAAACATCTCCCAATAAGAGTATATTCGCTAAATAATCAGGTCTTTTAACCTTCATATTATAATCCCGTGATTGTAATCTCGGTATAACTTGTTCACAAACCAAACGACTCCTTAGTGAACTAGTTCTCTCCATCCAAAAGAGAGAGAGGAGAGGAGGGGAGATATGCTGTTTGGTGGTTTGGCCTCACCTTTCATGAGAGACTAGAGAAATTCATATTGTTATTTCTTTCTTTTTCCCTTTTGATTTTTCCCCTTTTTTAGACAGGTACACTATCAATACAATCTTTAAAGAAATGTCGAATCATTTGTACCTCCACTTCATAAATCCAATAACAGGCAATCTGATGAAAAATATTAGAACTACAACTCGAGTAAAATGTGCCATAAATCATTTCACCATTTCTGGAACAACATGCAAGTCTTCTCCCATTGAGGTCAAATGTTATTTACAGACACAGGGATTAGGAGACTACACAGTTCCCTTCTCAATTAAATTGACAAAACATAAGCACCCTGAATAGAAATAAAAGATGTACTAATGCAGTAATTTGACACAGGGATTAAGGGGCTACACAGTTCCCTTCTCAATTAAATTGACGAACCATAAGCACCCTGAATAGAAATAAAAGATGTACTAATGCATTTATTTGTAGAACACCTGCATACTACCCATACCCTGCTACACAATTTTGAACTTCCAGAAAGAACTGATTGACCATAAACTTAATGGCCTACTAGACTGGTACCTACACTCAACATTACAACACAAAAGCAGGAGATAAATAGCATCCTTCCATCCTTTCTGACTGACAAAAGTCCAAAAGCATGGACGAGAATTTCAAATAAGTTACAAGGCGTGGGAGCCTGTATTTTACAAGAAAAATGAAACATCACATATTTTGATCAAGTACAACCAACAAACTTGGGCTAGTACAGTAAATTTCAATTGCTTACCTTGATTAATGGAGGATCGGCTAAGTTTGCCTAAAGCATTTCCAAAATTCTTAATTTCATTTATGGGTATTTGCAATAGAGGTTCAGAAAGACCAAACGAATATATTCACTTGAGGTTCTAGAACCATTTATGCTTAATTAGGCTGAGCAGTTTCAGCAGATTTTTCAGTTTGCTTTCCCGATTATCTTTGAACCAACTCATGCACACTCGACCAATCCGCTGAACAGCATATCCACCGCCCACAAGCTATGTTGTTCAAACTATTCAAAAATGCAGATGGGTGAAAGTCTGATCCTTCAGAAGTGTTGTACTTTCTAAGGATCTGACACAGGAGCAGCAACTTTTTGGAGAGTCTTGAGTAACATGGATGTAGTTCTTGGTCCTTTTTATACAGTTCCTGACAAGTTCTTTCGTGCCTCTACACTCCAGCCCTGATGTATTCTGTGAGCTCAAACTGTTTGATATGGACCCACAAGTGAACGACTAACTACAGTGAGAAGTTCGGTAAATGATGCATAGTAACATGCCTAAGAGAGTGGAGATACCGTAACTTTTTTTTGAGAAACAGGTAACAAGATACCGTAACTTCATCTTGCTTCTCCATTGACAAAGCTGTTTTATCCGTAATAGCAGGCAGAGTTTCCGAGGTAAGCCTTTTCTAACCTAGAATCGAATAGACACTGATCGAGGGCCTTTTCTCCGGCAACTATGGCCGAAATCACATCATCAAGGGACAACAGCATTTATAACAATGCAAGGTTTAAATCATATGAAATCACCAGATGCGAGGGAAGGAGCAGATTCTTGGTATGAGGGGACTGTGAGTAGCAGAAACTTAATGAGAAGAGTGAAGATTAGCATTAAAGCTTGCAGTGGTTGGTCTCAATATTTATTGAGGCATCCAAGCTACAAGGAAAAGTTATTAGGAGATGGAATCTGAAGGAGCATTTTGCAGGGGTATATTGCGCTCTTAAATATAATGAAAATGGCAGATATGTCAGTATTATTGCTATTCAAGGACAGAACAGATTTGTAATTATTACACCAAAATCTTCATACAAAGGGTGGTGGAACAATATTGCACACAAAATAGCAAAGTTCATCTACGAGCCTACAAGGCAGCCCAAACATCAAGTAAAAATTGGAAGGCAATCAAGCATATCCTATGGGGAGAGAGTTCACTGCAGCAGCAGGTGGATGATGGACTCCATGAAGAAACCGAAGGTACATGTGAAGGGTGCTTGCATAGAAGTCACAAATGGAGCACCACTGGCGGAACAGATCTTCACAATAGATGCATTGTCGGCAGATTCCAGGGCATGCTATAGGAGACTCCATCCTTAAATGATGTAAGAAGATGGGCTCGCAATACTTGGAAGTCAGCCGTAGGAGTAAGTGTCTTTGCTATGAATGACAGTCAATTCCTATTTGAACTTTCATCAAGAATAGCGGCAGAACATGTCATGTCGGGAAATGGGTTTAAACGAAGAAGAATTTAACCCTTGAATGGAGGAAACCGACCACTGGCTGCTGGCTAGAAGTAAAGAGAGATTGGGTATGGATAAGAGAGATGGGACTTTATGGTCCCAGAAAATCTTAAAAAGAATCAGAGACCAATATGGTGGTTTCATCAAGACAGAGGAAGAAATAAACCTCAAATCTTCACTGGGCTCGTATCAAGGTGAAGGGGGATGGGGAAAAGGTTCCGAGGGAGGTAAAGATATCCAGCGACGGCTATGTCCACAAAGCACCAATCTACTATGAGACAAAGGTAATTGTCATAAAATTGGAAAAGAGGAGAGGATGGAGACCTAGGACTGCCGGGTAATGATGGCTTAGTCTCCTGCTCAGTGGAAAAACCAACATGTTATACACCACAACAAGCGGGCACATCCATTTCCACACTGCAAATATATTCAACAGTTATGGAGGGTGCTCTTGAGTCTCAAAGGCATTTCTAGACTATGCCTAGGAGAGTGAGTAACTGAACCTCTAAAAAGCTGGGAGGAGAAAAGTGTACATGCTAAAGACAGACCTAGATTGGAAAATTCTCTCTGCTTCAATATGGTGGGCAATCTGGAAAGAAAGAAATTGTAGGTGTTTAGAGAGCACAGAGATAGTGTGCGGAAAGTTAACTGCATTTTGTTGTTACGCTTTTGGTGTAATCAACTATACTCAAATAAAACTGTCTCTACAATTGATGCATTAGACTCTATATAGACATGGAATAGTGATGTTTGAAGTTCATTTGTATATATGGTTTCAGTACAACCCATATACTGTTGTTATAGAATAAAAAGTTAAAAAGTTCGAAAAGATATATATGTCAGAGATATAGCACGGAAGAAAGAAAATAAATATCGCCATTATTTCCAAGCTATTGGGTGTTTAACTAATATAAGAATTAACCTATACAATATTTTCAACACTCAGCCTCAAGTTGGTGCAAGCTGGATCATTTGACTTCATGGACTTTCTAACAATTTCTCCTAAAAGTATTTTGTCTATCTCTATGCTTCAATTCTCTTTTTTAAAGAAATGTGTTCAGCTCTCTCATGAACACTAAATTCAATGCAACATGAAAAGCAACTTGATCATGACACACAAGTTATATCTGGGTTATTTCTCTAAGCTTCAATTCTTTGACAAACTGTTTGACCCAAAGTAGCCTGCAAGTAGCCACAACCATTGCTCGACATTCTACTTCTACACTAGACTGAGCAACCATTTCAATTTCCTACATTTCAAGGACACTAAGTTACCTCCAACAAGAAGACACTATAAAGAAGTGGATCCATCAGAATGTGATCCTGCATAATCCGACTTGGTGTGTCCAACAATATGCTCATGGCCTTGATCCTCGAAGAGTAATTCTTTCACTAGGGTTGATTTTATGTATCAAAGAATTTGGACAATCGCATCCTAATAGTTGCCACACTAGGACACTGCAAAGTAAATTGAACCTCACTGGCAGTGTTCAGGGAGGATGAAGCCGAAAAAGAGACGAGGTCCCGCTTCACACTTTAAGCGAAGCTCAATTTAAAAGAAGAAAGACCAAAATATATATAAGCAATCATGTTAAAAAAAGGTTCCCCTTCAGTTGGCTTGTCACAAAATCAAACATACAACTGATCTCCCATTTGTCTCACTTACTTTTTTCCCATATTATCATGTTGGGTCTGCCATTTTTAATCTCTGTTAAGATTTAAGGAAAATAATCAACACTATCCTTTTATCGCTATTAAGAAAAAAATCAACTACGTATTTATTCATTGTTAAGAACAAAATTCAACGACATTTTAGTCACTGTTAAGAAACAAAAGAATTCAGTAACATATATTTTAATCACTCAATGCACCTCTCAAAAGGGGCCTCCTTATGTATATAAGGAGGCCCCTTTTGAGAGCTGAGGAAAAAATAATATTCAGCAACATATAATTTAATATTGTTATATTGTTAAGGAAAAAAATCAGCAACATACAAAATCACTGTTTAAAAAAATTCAGCAACATATACTTTAAAACCAAAGCTAAACAAAACAGAGTAAAGAACAGAGTAGGAAAAGAGAAGAAGAAAACCCTAGGCTAGTGCGACTGCACCGAAAAGAAGAAGAAAGAAGAAAAGAGAAAAGAGAAAAAGTACCGGAAAGAAGAGTAGGCTGAAAACTTACTATTTTGATTTTTGAAGGACCAGGTAAGTCGCAAGTCTTTTTATTGATTAAAACCAATCACTCATTAATTTGAAAAATAAAAGCACTCACTCTTCTTGCTTTGCCGCTTCTGGTCGCATGGTGCTTCAAGGCATAAAGCGGCCTCTTCTTTTCACATGGCTCGCTTCAGCCAACTGAATTGTTGAACTCTCACTAGTGAAGCGCTCGCTTTCGCAAACACTGCTCACTAAACAGGCAATGTAAGGATGAGTAATTGTGAGATATATCAGCTTACAAGCCAACCGCTTATACCTTCTAGGATCACTAAAGGGCTCTCCTTAACCTAACAAAACTTTAGTATATGCATCTGCGGGAGTACCAGTGGGTCTACAATCTGTCATTTTTACCTTCTCAAGAATGTCTAAAACATCCTTATGCTACCTAATTGGGATTGAGCGATATTGATGCCTATGAAATACTTCAATCTGCTTAGACCATTGCCCATGATAACTATATCATAAACCTTAACTACAAAATAAATACACGGATTTGGAAAAGCATGTTGATAGAACACATATTGATCAAGCTCAACGCGGGTCATTCCAAACTCTTGAATAACTCCGTTGAATTTACCAAACCATACTTGAGGAGGCTATTTCAGATAATATAGCAATGAATGCAACAAGCATACAAGATAACAAGACTCCCTTCAACAACAAAACCAAATGGTTATTCCACAAAAACTCCATCCTCAAGATCGTCATGGAGCAAAATTCTTAATGTCCAAATAATAAAGAGGTTTATGGTGAACAAGAACCATGAATTAGAAAAAGGCATACATATGCAACTTTAGCCTTAGAGAATGAATCACTTAACCAAGCCCAAATATTTGAGACTCACTAGATGTAAAGGAGACATTACGACAATAGTAACTTGTCGTCAGTGTCATCCTCGATAACAGAAGGCTTCAACTGTAGACTTAGGGATGCTAACAAAAGATAATGATGGGACAAAGGCATAACAGTAATGATAAATAATAACAACTCAACCCAACATAATTGGAACTAGGATCAAATGTATCAAGTACCTTTTCAAGAAGCAATTGGAGAACCAAGAGGAGACGAGTCCACAATAGGTGAAGAACTAGATGTAGGGTGTGAATCATCTAAATTTGATGTGGAGAGCTTGCGATGATGATAAGTCAAAAGAGGCGGAGGTGAGCTGAAGGAGCTGGTGCAGAAGATAAAAGTGCAAGGTACTCAAAGGTGGTGGCACTAATGGAGTGATACTAATAGGATTCCAACCTCAACAGAGAGAAGACACAATTGCATACTTCTTCAAGTCTCCTCAAATTTGATCAACTCTCTACACTTACCTTTCCCCATTCTAAAATTTGTTCTCACCAAATGTGTAGAGAAAATCCCAAAAATTTGATGTACTTGTCAAAAAACATGTGAAGTTTTCTAGGGACGTGATGTTACTCGTGTCCTTAAGTCCAAGTTTGAGGAATAATTTAACCTTTCAAAACCACTGTGCCCCCCACTCACCTATCCATAACAGTAGCATTTGGGTCAAGTTAAACTCATTTACTATTGAAGCACCCATTTTTTTTGTGTGTGTGTGATATTCTTTTCATTATCACAAGTACCAGGTAACTATTATCACTAAAACTTAGGTAGATTAGAGTTCACCTAGCTTCTGTCTCTACATGAATTTAAACCTTGTACTCCAAGGATTTCAACCATTCATTGATTATTAGGCCACACCCTTGTGTTCACAATTGCCCCATTTTTGTTGTTTTTACTTTAATTCCAAATGGGAATTTTCATCTTGTTTACCATTAATTCTAATGGAACCTTCAATTGTAACTGAGCCAGCCATTTTACTTGCTCTATCTCAAGGTTTTTTGGATGTAATGTCTCCCAATCTCCCCCACCAAGTCGCTCTCAGAAAACTGTTGCATTTACATTGACTCCTCAATATTGCAATCTGGATATTATCTTGCCCAAGATTTTGATGTCCTGTACTCAATTGGGATGTCCTTGATATCTTCCAGATTCATTCATCCAGTAATCAACACTTTGTGTGCAATGTCTTCCCGTCCTTCTTAGTGAAAGATTTCTAAAATGATTACAATTGTTTATTTTGTCATCCTGCTTTCATTCTATTCATACTAAAATTCCATGTATATTGAAAGTTTGAGATATTATCTGAGAATATCCAATCTAGACTTATTTTCCATCTTCGGCAAATTTCACCAAGAACATTCGACAATAGCTTCAAAATCTTATAAATCCAACCAGAGTGATGTTGTTAAACTTAATTCTCTCCATAACCCTCTTCCTTCTTTCTATGTGTTCAATCTAGTCAGAATTACTCGGATAATATTCTTCCAAGTTGAATGATTTAATGTTAACCTTTTCAATTTTAATTGCAAAAAAGTTGGTTAATTTGACCTAAATTTCTTGTTTTCATATACTAGGCTAAAGTTACTGCCGTAAACTTGAAACTCACTGGTCAAACACTAGGTAGAAGTGTTATGTTCCACAGACTCTGAAGAAAAAAGAAGTTTTCTCCCCAAAACATCTTATAACATGAGTGTTTTTCCTGTTGGGTTTTAAAAGTGTGAATGGAAAATGAAGAGTTGTGACTTTTTTTAAGAGTGGTAACTTTTTCGAAGGATTGTGACTTTTTCGAAGGATTGTGACTTTTCCAAAAAGTTGTGACTAATCCAAAGGGTTGAGACCTTTCCGATAAGACACAATAAGCACATGTTCATACTGCCCTTTGTTGTCTATAAATACAGAGATTTCCTCTCATTTTTCAACAACAAATTTTCTGAACTTCTTATTTTCTTGCACAAACAAATTTTAATGTACTTTACTGTTGTTGAGTGGGTTGCAGACCCCATGGTCTTAGATACCGATACACCGATGAGTAAGATCATTCTATCTTGGAAGAATATATTACAGAAACCTTGGGTACTTGAGAGAAATAATTTACTTAAGGACAAACTGCACATTCAGTGGGCTCGACTTTCTTTCTTGAGAAAAATATTTTCAGATTCTTTTCTGTTTTATTGGTTTTGAGTTTTCTGGTTTTGGAATACTCTTTAAGCCTTAGTGTTTCTTAGAAAAGTTTCAAAAGTTATGTTCTAGGTCTTTTAGTAATATATATTAGACAACATTTCCTTCATACTCCAATGTGCACATCCGACATAATAAAGGCACCTAAATCACAATAACGTGAACAAAATCTTTGCAGCACTAGATGACTCATTCTCTTTCAGTGATATGTTTTTTCAAAAAAAAAAAAGCATATGCTTTACAAGAGCTTCTACCAACAAAATCTTTAGTCAAATTTTCTGTGTCTACACTGAACAGCAAAGGATTAAATCAGACAAAAAACTGCCGGTTTCTTTCAAGTTTCAATGTGTTAAGCAGAAAGATGATACCTTTCGTTTCTGTTTAAGCGAGCACCAAAGTAGAAAGCCACAGAGAGCAGCCACGAATCTGTGTGCATAGCAACCAAAGACAGCCAGTCTCTCCGCTCCATCCCATCCCTAGCAAAATTGATACCTAACACCGGTTCCGGTAACTCCGGAGGAACTTCCTCCGCCGGCACTGCAACTTCCCAAGACTCATTTGGATGTCCATACAAACACAAATTGTCTCGCTCTGGATCGCACTGTGAGTAAAATTCCTCCACGTCTAGCGAATCAATTAAACAAAGCATAAGAAACAATGATATAGTAAAAGTAAAGAGGCATCGAGAAATAGCAAAGTACCGGCAGTGAGGGCACGGAGGACGGCGGCTTGACGGGCGGAGAAGTCTTTGAAGATCTCCTCGACGGTGCGAGGGCTATGGGGGGATGAGTTGGAAGCCATGCGTTAGTCAATTCAAGTCACAGCTATTTCTGGGACTAGAAATGGGTCATAAGCCACCGCAGGCTGGGTGAAGAAATTAAGGTGCCACTCGGAATTCAATAATCAATGGTTATTGTGTACACAAATGAATCAATATTATCTATTAAATTATGATAAAATTAATTATTTTTTAATTTTATTTTTAGTATTAATTAATATATTAATAATTTTTTTCTAATTTAATTTAATGTATATCGAGGCAAATAAAGAATAAAATGATACAATTTATTAATATATTAATAATTTCTTACACTCTGTTTGGATAGTGATTTCTCATGATTTTATAATGGGTAGTGTCATATGATATGGTAAGATAGTATAATACAATATTTAGATACGCTGTATGATTTACTATTGTTTCATAATTATTTTCTTATTTGATTTGATCGTGTAGTATTGTATCGTAACCAATAAATTTACAAAAATATCCGTAATTATTATTATAAGAAAAATATTTATTTTGGCAGACTAAGAGGGTTCACCACTTTTTTTTAACAAAAACTTGGGATAAAATTTAAAGCTTCTTTGACGGAGCAATAATCTGCCAATGGCAAACATCGAACTAATATCTCTAAAAATTGTCAAGCATGTGAACCAAACACAAAATTGGTAGAGCAGATCTCTAATCCAATTGCAGGGTATATATCACAGCAAGCACTTAGTTCAATCTCTGGACATCTTCCTTAGCAAGAACTCTCTCTTTGGCCTTGGTCCTTGTCGGTGACTTGGTAAAATGCATTGCTGCTCTCCAACAAGGATTATTGTTATTTTGCTTAAACGTGTGTGTGTTTGTTTCTAGTTGGCAGACTGTAGAAGCTAAGAGAACTTGGGGTTTTTGTGAGGAAGAGGGAAAGAAAGGAGGACAAAGGGCAAATTAGGATTACTAAAATTTAAATTTAAGTAGGGATATGATTGAAAAAAAATAAGAGAACCATGAGAAACCATCAAATTTATGATTTCAAAAAGTAAGAGTTTTCATGATTATAAACTCATGAAACAAAATTACATTATACCACATAATTAATGAAACAATCAAAACAAACGCATTTCTCTTAATAATCATACCATGGGAAATCACCATCCAATCAAAGCTGTAATAATCGTGTAAAATGAAAAGTACCTATATAATATGGGACGAGATAGTATTATTATTCTCTTCGTTTAAAAAAGAATGCTTAAGTCATCAATAGACACTTAAATGTATCCTCATTTTTCACTTAGACACTTCAACTAAGACTAGTTTCAATTGAACACCTAAAATATTCAAATATGTACCTATTAAACACAAAATGCTTATTTAGCCAAAAATGTAAAGTGTGTGTAATTCAATCGTGATGGTATGGCGTTAACATGGCAAAATAACAAATTAAAAGATGATATTTGGCATATAAATAAGAAAAAAATTATAAAAATATAAAAAAGTAAATGATCTATTTTTTTTTATTTCATT
>JAOTQR010000092.1:10389171-10399413 GCA_025774065.1 Solanum ossicruentum
AAGGGTAATATTGGAAAAAATTTCAAACATCTACTTTGAAGTTTGAACAATTCAAATATTTTGAACACTAAAAAATATTCTAAAAATTCAGTTATATTGAGACGGAGGGAGTATTAGCAGAGAGCAGAATCGAATATAACTATCAAATTTAGATTCTAAGCAAATTGCATATGAACCCAAATCAAAATCCAATGAATAGGATTGAAGAAAAGAAATGATCTTAAACCCCAATGAGTGTGCTGAAATAGCATAGACTAGAGAAGACATATGCATTAATAAAAAGCTACAGCAGTTCATATTGTGGAGGATTAAGAAGACAAAGGCCACTTGTATTTAGCCTATAGCTCTTAATTAATTCCAAATACTCTTCAAATAGCAAGACAAACAAGAACTCCTTATATTCACTAGTGACAGTAAACAAAGAAGATATTAACAGCATCCTTGACTAACACAAAGTGACCCAAATGCAAATTCTTCGACCCAAATTCGACAAGATAATAACAAATGAAGTTAAGACGTGAAGATGAGGCAGGAGAGTCAACAAGAACATCGAAATCCTGGCGTTTAACAGTCACGAACTCCAAACTGACTCATTTTGGACCCAATCAACAGATAAATCTTGAAATGAAAGGATACGAACAGAGAGTACAGCTATACTTTATGCATTTTTAACAACAGACGTTACGAAGACATATACAACTCAACACATTCAGATTCTGAGAATAAAATAAGCAAAAACAAGACTAAACGACCTTGATAGCTTAGTAGGCAGGTTATACTCACGGACTGCAAGCAGATGACATCTTTAAGGAGTCAAACATCATCAAACAGACCAAAACTTTGAATATTACAGCATGTCTTTGAGAAATAATATCATGTCCACACTAGTTTAACTCTTAAAAAAAACTAACAGTACACAGGAATGAACTCAAATTTTAGGCATTTCGCAAAAGAAATCAGGACGGCAAGGAAACATTATAAACTGACTTTGAAACGAAAGAACTTCTTCCAGATTCACATTTAGTCAATGAACTAGGCTCCTTAAGGCAACTATAACGCACTCTATCAGAGATGAACAAAGAAACAAAACATGGAGTGAGTAAACTATCGACAAAATGAATGAAACCTGATTACCTTTATGCAAAATAGCTACTGCCAGCATTTCATTTTTTTTTAAGATTAACAAGGTTTGGATAAACAGGTTCGAAGCGAAGTATGACAACGCAGAACATGAATAAAAGCGAACCATTTTCAGACAAAGCCCTGTTTAGATGATGGCTGAATAGAAGAAAATATAGGATCCAAGAATTATACGTATGAACTGGAGAAGGATACATTCAGTAAAGAGAAGCAGTGGTATTAATCCAATAACATCTGACTTCAGGAACAACAAGAGCAAAACAAGAAAACAAAGCCAAGCTCTTTCGGTTTATAGCACACTTTCTTCTAACAAGGCTTGATGTTCTCAACCTTAGCAGAATCTCATTAAGAAAAAGGTGTAGACAGACTCCAACATCTTGTCCTTCTAGCAGAAAATGAAGTCGATAATACCATATAACCAAGCCACTCAGTATCCTCAAATCGACCAGGAGTTTCAGAAGAAGAGTGTACGTAAAATTGGGACTTGACATTCATGAATTCGCACAATAGTTTGTAACTTCGGACTTGAGGTTTGAGATATATAAGGCAACAATGAGATACAAACAAACTCAATCACAATGTTAAATGAACTGTGTTCATAAGAGGAAGAGTTAACAGTTAACTTAAAGATCAAAGCACACCAGAAAACAATGGTTGAAACAATACAATAGCAGTATCCCTAAGACACCTACTCTAAATTGTTAAATCATCAGCATTCCCAGGTTATCAGTTTAGAACAGTAAAGAGAAGCAAATGCTAACTAAGCCTGAACCAGACCAACAAAACCAGCAGATGAAGAAACAGGGGACTGAAATACTTAAATTCGAAGACCACATTTCCTAGCACCATCACAATAGCATCACAGCAGCTCAAGGAACCAGAATTATCATCAAAAACAAATTAACAGGATTATAGCGTGTTTTGAAAAGCAAGATCATTTTGTCATTAGTCTTGACTCAACAGCTTAGCAGTGAACAAAACAACAACAAAAACACCCTCAACCATTAAAAGTATTAGGCTCATAAAAGACTGAGAACCAGAGACAGAACAAGAAGTATTAATAAGCCAAACGAACACAAAATCAAGTCCAAAACAATACGGGAGTACCAGAACTCAAAAAAAAAAAAAAAAAAAACATCGAACACCCAGCCATATACGAAGACAAACCAACACAATCAAATAAACGAACTGATTGAAAAAAGAAAAAGAAATTACCTTCTTGAGAGCAGGAACTGGGACTTCAAACGAGCTAACAAGGACTCTCACACTAGGGAGTCACGCCTATGAACCCCTTTTGCCTTCAGCAGTGGACCCTTTTACTTTAAAAATCTTTCAGTAAAAATGGAAATCTTTTAAAGAAAATTGCTTCTTCTAAGAATTTTTTAGGGTTTCTTGAGATAGTGAACGGCTGTGAGATTTCAGGTTTTCTAGAATGATTAACGGCTGCCCCCGAAATGACGAAGAAGAGGGGATTTTATAGGAGACGATTAGGGTTCGAAAAATGGGGGAAACCTCGGGGTCAAATTGGGGAAATTGGGAACGAATTCCTTGGATTTGTTAGATATCAAACAACGAATCGACGAATCGCAGCCGTTGATTCTGGATGAGACCCGTCAAAGGATCGAGACGATGACACCTGGGAGGACAAGAAGAATCAATCAAAATGTTCCCTTGTACGACGAGCTGAGATGGGGACACGTAGGTACAGATTTGTTATGTGAACGTTGGGAATTTGGTTTGGATTGTAGCTGGGTTTGTTCTTTGAGAAAATGAAGAAGAAGAAGGTCGGGGAGAGAGGAAGTCACGCCTGAAAGAAGAGGAAAGAATTGAAGAAGAAAGAGAAATAAGGGATTGGGGGCGCGTGGCCCCCATGCGCAGGTGTAAATGGCTAATGTAAATGGGATTTGGGCCGGGTAAGAAATTGGACCAACTTTGGGGTCTGAAGTATGGACCAAAATGATCCAATTGAGATCCCACAAATGGGTCAAAGGGGATGGGAAAATTGATTTACGAATTGGTCAAATTTAATTGTAATTTTGGCCAATTAAATATAGTCAAATTGAATTCGATTGACTAATTTGATCATACGATGAATTAATACAAATTAATTAAAGAGTTTTTAATATTATTAACCTGAAATAATTAAGAATAATAACTCCTGGAATAAAAAAAAGAAATTTATTTGAGAAAATATTTTTTGCATTTCAAAAGCTAATTATTTCAAATTATTAAAAATTAAAAGCTCGATAATTAATTTATATCGTGGATGGTAAAAATTGGATGTCAATAAGTTCAACAATTATTAAATCATCAACATTCTTGCTGAGAATTTTCCTCGGCAACTTCAACAATTTATAAATCATCAACATTCTTACTGAGAATTTTCCTCAGCAACTTCAACAATTATTAAATCAGCAACTCACTTATTGAGAATTTTCCTCAGTAACTTCAATAATTATTAAATCAGACAACTCACTTGCTGAAAATTTCTTCAACAATTTCAACAATTGTTAAATTAGACAACTTACTTGCTGAGAATTGCTTCAGGAACGTCAACAATTGTTAAATCAGACAACTCACTTGTTGAAAAATTTTTTCATCAACTTCAACAATTGTTAAATAAGACATCTTACTTGCTAAAATAGTTTTAAGCTAATGCAACAATTGTTATTGAAAGCTATCCATTTAGTAAAATTATTTTCAGTAATTACAATAATTATTAAACCAATTGTTCAGACCTACTACTTCCTAAGTTTTTCTTTCAGAATAAATTTATTTAGCTCAACGCTCATTTTATTTTTTAAATAAATAAACAATTGTTAAAAAATTTAAAATTGTTAAACCCAGCCAAAGCTCATCCCAAGGATCCGATCCACCTGCAATACATTAATATTAAGAAAGAGCTTTCTCAATCCAAGCTAACTAATAGAAGAAAAGAGAAGAAAGGAGGATCTTATCCTGCATAAGCAATTTCTTGAACGGAAAACCCGGCATACTAAGACTAAGATGAATCATCTCAGTTCCCCAACAGCCTAGTCCGACATTTGCTTTTTTTCCACCATTCTAGTCCGACATTTGCTTTTTTTCCACCGTCATTTTAGTCAGATTGTCCATCAACCAAAGTCCTGTCAAGAGTAAGAGTTATCTTCTGGGTTACGCTTCTTCTTTTTCTCTTCTTTGCAGCACTGCTCATCCACCAATTGATATGAATCTTTCATTTTGTCACCGTTTAAGCGTCAGTAAGTAAAATGTATTTTGTTAATACTTACTTCTGATTTTGTTCTGCACCTCTTCATTATTCTTACTTCTCTTTGTTTTCTCATAGATGACAGTACTGTGATCTTCATAGTTTCCTCCTCTTATAGCAGCCAAAAAGCTTCTTTCTTTTTTTGATTTTAGGTAAGGTCCTGTAATCTGTTTTTCAAATATAATCTTCATCTTATGACTTCCTTTTTATAGGCAGTGAAGGAATGGAGGAAAGAGATACCGATGAATGCAAAATTACTCCAACTTAGTAGACTATCATGGTACCCCTGATTTTTGGTACAAGCAGACATCACTTTGACTATTTTTTGTAAAATGCTCTGTCTAACAGTAACTCTTAGCAGTTCAGCAATTGCCTTATTTTTGTAAATGTTTTTAATATGTCATAGCCACATTCTTCAAGCTTCCATGCTTGTTGTATTTAATATATTAGTATTGATTATTTTTGTTGTAAAGATGCCATTTGACACATTATTCTCTCTGTCAAATTTATGCATGTATGATTTTTCTTGTTCTGACCCTTAAATATGGTATTTAGGTTGGGATTCATCACTGTTTAGGATTTTTATTGTTGTGCTGGGTAACTAATTTTTTTTAGCAACTGCAACAATTGTTAAAATTAGTTTCAACAATTGTTAATTTACACATTCTACTTGATAATTTTTCTAAAGCAACTATAACAATTGTTAAATTAGACCTACTACTTGTTAATATATTTTTAAGCAATTGCAACAATTATTGTCGGAGAATATTCACTTGCTAAAATAAGCTTCAGCAATTACAACAATTGTTAATTTACAGATTCTACTTGCTAATTTTTCTAGCAATTATAACAATTGTTAAATTAGACCTACTACTTGTTAACATATTTTTAAGCAATTGCAACAATTATTATCGGAGAATATTGACTTGCTAAAATAAGCTTCAGCAATTATAACAATTGTTAATTTACACATTCTACTTGCTAATTTTTCTTTTAGCAACTACAATAACTGTTAAATCAGACCTACTACTTGCTAATATATTTTTTTAAGCAATTACAACAATAATTAAATTACACATTCTACTTGCTAACATTTTTTTTAGCAACTACAACATTTACTAAATCAGACCTGCTACTTGCTAATATATTTTAAAGCAATTTCAAAAATAATTGTCAGAAGCTATTCACTTGCTAAAAGTTAATTTCAACAATTACAACAATTGTTAAGTTACACATTCTACATACTAATTTTTTTAACAACTACAACAATTGTTATATCAATTTTGAACGAGAAGGATTCAACACTAACATATTATACAATTAACTAAAAAATATATAGAATAACATAAAAGTTCAGCATTAAACCAGCATTCAAAAAGACATAAAGAAATGTAAAACCCTACATTAATCCACCATTTGAAAAAACATAAAAGAAAAGTTGTCTTTGTCCAGCAAGAAGATACAACTCAGGGTAATTTTCAACAATCCACCCTACTATTTGAGCTCTTTGAAGTGTTGACTGCCATTTTTTTGGCACCTGATATTGCCTTAGAAATCTAAGCTCTCCTCTTTTTTACACCAATACGAGTTTGAGGTTCTGAGATTCTTCGTTTGGGCATCAGTGTCATGACATGTGCATCTATATTGTCCACCTGGGCAATCAACTTTGCCATTTGTTCAGACATATTTTTATATCCACGAGCACATGAAAGAACCCCAGAATCTCCACCGATAGCACCATCAACACCATGATCAACAGTATCACCAACAACAACACCAGAAACACCAATAGTTTCACCAACTGTACCACTACCATCAACACCAGAAACACCAACAGCTTCACCAACATCACCAGCATCACCATCAATATAAAAATAATTTTCGAATGTTATTACAACATCATTCGTGACATTAGTATCAAACTCTCTTTCAATCCCAGATAAATCCCTTTTAATAGCTGATGCTCCAATTAAATCCTTTTGAAGCTTTTCAAGCTTGGGATCTATATTGTCTTCTTCCAAAGGAACAAATTCAACAATACATTTTATCTCCAACTCAGCGGTTGAAGGAGCTATTCACAAATACACAATCTATGCATAAAAAATAAATAGTTATAACAATTACTGAAAATAGGTATAGTAATTACAGAATGAGAAGTCTTACCGAGTCCGACGGAGGATCAAACAAATCATCAATTATAATAGAATTACTTTTCCTCACATTTAGCCATATAAGAATTCTCGGATAAGTTTCTTCATCTGATAAATATTTAAACAAACATCGAAGTTGGGGAATAACCTCAAATGCCCAAGCCTATATCAAATAATATCATCACATATCACAATAATGAACCAAACATTAATAAGGATGAAAAAATATTGAACAAACAACAAAGAACATAAAACAAAGAACAAATTTTATCATGAAAGTCCAAGGAAAGCCATAAAGATTAATTGCTTTCCCTGTTGGGTTCAATTCCTTCAAGAGATATTCAACGGTGAGTGTGAAGGTTTCACTGCCCCATGAATAAGCACAAAATACTTTACGATGGGCTCAAAGGTCAATCCAGTCAGCCTGAACTAATGTGTTTTTATAGCGTGCACAAAGAATAGCATGTACGAACCAAAGTAAACACCGTGACTTCTTGCAATTTTTCCCAACCTTCTCGGAGTTTAGAAGGGCAATTAAATCCTTCTCTTTGAAACTTTTTGCGGTTAACTCATGCAATTTCTTGCATCTTTCAACAATCTTAGAATTAGAACTTTTTAATGACTTCTCTAATAGATCAACAATACTAAGAGTATCATGACAGTTTAAGCCTGTCATGATTGCAAATTTTTTCATGCCGAAAGAAACTAGCATGCCACAATAATTGATTCAAATTACGTTTTTTTATCACAAGTAATTCTTCGCTGAAGAAGTTGATAAACTAGGCTTATAGAAAACATTGAAACTTTTTTCTCACATATGTCTAAATACTTTCCAAATATAGTAGATCGAAAATATCTTTCCAACTTTTGTGCCACCAGAATCTTTCTAAAATTAATAAAAGATTTTCCAAAACCCAATCGAATAACAATATCACCTTTTAAATCAACTTCGTGATTGTCTAAGTATGTCTGCAAATCATAGTTTGAAAATTTAATGATTTTAACACCACCATCTGTTGAAGGAAGACTACTAGCAGGGGAATCAACAGTGGAAGCAAAAGAGACATTGCCTGATTTGCTTGCTTGTTTTGAAGCTGAATCGACTTCGTCACATATATTTTCTTCTTCTTGTTTTGAAGAAGAACCAACTTTATCCCTTGACAATTGTTGTTGAGCCTCAAACCCTTCGTTTATTTGTCTAGGAGTTAAGACTATCTCATCCTCATGTAACATTGCGACATCTTTTGCTACTTTTTCTGCTTCACTTGGGATTGTAGATTAATCTGCTAGATTTACAAATAGGTTTGCTTGAAACACTTTGTCTTTTTGTCCTAGCCATTTTATCTACAAGATGAAATAAAACTAAATTAACATAACTAATTCTTAAATAAAATAGAAAAATAAACTATAGTAAATGCAAATGATTTCAGATGCATCAATAACTGAAGTTATTAGAACATCCTAACGTAGCAATTTATGAAATTAAAAGTATAGCTGCTAAATTGCTCAATAATTTGCTAAAAAAAATTTCAACAACTTCAACAATTGTTAAATCATATAACACACCTGTTGAGAATTTTGTTCAACAACTATAACAATTGCTAAATCAGACATCATAGTTACTAAAATATTTTTAGGCAAATGTAACAATTGTTATTGAAGGTCGTCCACTTGTTAAATTATTTTCAGCAACTCTTAAGCAAATGTTTAAGTTGTTGTACTTTTAATTTCTTAGATTGCTACCTTAATTTAAATTACTACAACATCTTAAGATTGCAAGTTTAACCGTTGTTTTATCAAGTACTTCAATTATTGGGACTTATTAAGCAACTAAATGATTTTTCTACAACAACTTGATTAAGTTTAGTTGATTTCATTTATCATTGTCACAACACCACCATAGTAATGAATACAAGTACAACTACTTGTGCAATTGCTTAAGAGTTGTTGCAAAGGTTGCAACTATTAAGTTCAGTCAATTTTTATATCACCCTCACACCATCACCATAATAATGAATACAACTACAACTACTTAAGCAATTGTTTAAGAGTTGCTTAAATTGCTCAAGTTCATTCAATTTTCATTCATGAATGTCAACAACATCACAGTAATGAATACAAGTACAACTACTTGTACAGTTGCTTAAGAGGTTCTTAAGTTGCTGCAAAGGTTACAACTATTAAGTTCAGTCGATTTTCATTCATCACCGAGACAACACTCACCACAAATAATGAATACAACTACAATTACTTAAGCAGTTGTTTAAGAGTTGCTTAAATTATTCTACTTCAGTCGATTTTCATTTATCAATGTCAACACCATCACAATAATGAATACAATATTATTAAAGTGAGTGAAACGTGAAATAGAATAATCTATGAAATATTTGAAGAAAGAAATACATGCCTATTCTTCTTTCTTTGTTTTTTTATATCAAAATCTAAATTATGGAGAAATATTAAAACTTTCTATGGAGAAATATCAAAATCCTAACTATAGAGAAATATTCTTTTTTATTTCAGTAATAATGATAATAAAAAATAGAGATAGAGATAGAGACGAAGACAACGACGACGAGTAAAGCACAGAGAATGAAGAAGAATGAGATGAAGGCTTTGAAGATGAAAGAAGAAGATGCAAAGAAGAAGTTTAGTTTCATTAGATCTTTTTTATTTTAAAAACAGACGAATGACTTTTAATTTCATAAATCTCACAAAAAAAAATTAAAATTTTTAAAAATCACTAACCATCTCTTATTTAATTTAAACCTTTAAAAATTACAAATCACTGGACAACTTTTTTGTCACATCTCTCAAATTTCTCTAGAAGCTCGCGGACAAAACTCAAAAACCCAACCCATCTAGGGATCCCCAACTCTTCACCACCACCTCCTTCCCTCTCCTCCGATTCCCTCCTCCTTTCTTAGTCGTCTGTAACCGCCGATCAGCAACCTCCATGAACCGTCAATAGACATAGCTTCAATCTTCATCAATGGCGTTGAGATCAACTGGACGTAAGGTCTCATTTGACCTTCTTTCGACTTCCATCCTAGACGACGATCACGACTACGATTCCTCCATCATCACGACTTGCCTCCGATCAAATTCCGATCCTTCTCCTCAGCATCGTCCGATCGATGATGCCACAAGCCCTACTGGAAATCGCAAGAAGAAGAAGAAAAAGAAGAAGCATAAGAGAATCACCGAGCATTCCACAATTTCCGAATTTTCCATCACGGACGAGCAGCTAGACCGCTCAATCCCCGTTGGAGAATTTAACGGTTACTGTTACAGTGTTGCTCAGAGCAGTAGTGTTGTGGTATGTGAGGAACATGAGATATTGCCGCCACCACTGCCACTGCCTCACAGTAATTGTTTACCGAGTTCAGTTACTGGACTTCCGTTCGGGGAGTTGAGACAGAGAAATGTAATGGTCAATGGAGTAAGCGAAGAGAGTGTTGTGTCACCACAGATTGCCGAGCGAGAAAGTGGAAGTGTTAGGGGATTGGAATCTCGGTCAAATTCGAGAGTTGAAGTGGATTTGAGTATGGATGGGATTGCAGGGAGGAGTTTGGAGAAGGAAGTATCTTTAGATTGGAAGAGGTTGATGGCTGAAGATCCCAACCGTGAGTATTCACACCCCCCCCCCCGCCGCCCCCCCCCCCCCCCCCCCCCCCCCCCGCCCCCCCCCCGCTCCCTTTCTTT
>JAOTQR010000092.1:10399513-10417051 GCA_025774065.1 Solanum ossicruentum
GGGGGAGGGAGGGGGGGGAGCTTGGGGGGGGGGTGGCGCGGTGGTGTAAACAATTGGATTTTCAAAATTGAAGTTTAAAAAAAATTAATTTTTTGGTATGGGGTGGGGATGGGGGGAGAGGACGATGGAGGGAGGAATTGGGTGAGTCGGAATAGAAATAGGTGAAAATAAATTTTTCAAAATGTAAATTTTTCTTCAAAAATAAATTTTTAATCTTATTTTATTTTTAAAAAAAAGCGGGGAGGGGGGTCGTAATATGGATGAGATAAAAAAAATCAATTTGAAATTGGATAAGAGTTTTGAAAAATGTTTTCCTTTAACTTTTGGAAGGAAGCCATTTCTCTTAAATTTGAGGAAAAGAAGTTGATTTGAAAATTATTATCCAAAACATTTAAGCCAACCAAACATGAGAAAATGAAAAAATCATTTTTTGGAAAATATTTTCCTCCATACCAAACACACCCTTAGTTACTGCATTAGCTTTTAGTAAAATAAGTTGTTTAGTTTAAGATAAATTTAAATTTTGAATTTTGATTAGATTATTTGAGCTATTGAGATAATTTTAATTTTTAAATTATGCAGATTATATATGTTTTATGTTGGTTATTTAAAGCTCCTCAAAAGCAATTTCAATCAATTGAGAGACTTTTTTAACCTTTTTGCTGTCACATTAGTCTTTTTTTAAAAAAAAACCAACAAAATATACTCAATCTATCCCATTTTAGTTGTCATATTGCACTTTTCGAAAAGACATTTGACTAATTTTTAAAGTTAAATTAGATTAAATTAATTTAATATTTTAAAATAAAATTTAGATATTCAAAAGCTATAAGAAAAGTATTACTGATTGTAATCTTTTTCATATCAATATGATGAAAAAATATTTTTTAAAATGTTAGAAAAATCTACATAGTTTGACTCTAAAGATAAAAATAATGATAACTAAAATGAAATGATGGGAGTGTATATATATATCCTAAATAATAATGCGCATACTAAGGATTTTCCAATTGGATTGAGGGACAATTCATGGATTTTTGTGATTCGATGTGCAAAATATATTGTTCTCATTTCAAGTATAAATTAAATATGATTTGTTTCTTGAATTTTGGTGGAGCGTATCAATCTAATGAGAACTTAACTAAATCCTATGTAGCAGACATTATTTTTTATTTTGTCACAAAAAAAAGTTTTTCTTAAATAAACTCCTTATTTATTTTATTAAATAAATGTAAATATAATAATATGTGTATACGATAAATTATATTATGATTAATATACCATTTATAGGCCTAACGGATTAGGATTTGGGTAGCCGATAGGTTAGGGGTTAGGATTTTGAATAGCTAAGTAGGTTATAGATTCAATTATTTCTTTACAAATAGATAGTATGGCTAATGAAAAAGCTGTGAAAATTTTCCTAACTATTCTTCTCTCTATCGTGGTTTTTATTTATTTATTTTAGCATGGTATCGGAGTCATACCTCCAATATTGAGCTCCAACTAGATTGTTTACGCATTTAGTATAGGAAAGTGTCCAGATGTTTGATTGATGAATGATGAATTTGTTAGACTTTAGACTCTTAATATGCCTCAGACAATCCTTCCCTCTTGATCTATCTTTAGTGATGAATTAAGTTTAAGATCCATAGTATTAAAGTCATATTAATGAGGATAGACAAAAAATCACTACAAGATATAACTGCTCAATTGCGGAGGATTTTCTAATCATTTGTGATAGTTTATGACCATAACAAAAAAAAAATTGCAGTAATTTTTGAAAGTGCACCAATTAGCGTTGCCACAAGCATAATCGTGACATTCTTTTTTGAAACCTTCAACGACCGCCACAAATTAAAATTTGAATTTGTAGGGGTTCTAAAGATAATGAATGACACTTTAGAATCTCTACAAAATGGTATCAATGTTTTAAAATAAATATTGTGAGAGTTTATAAACCTTCGCACTATGACACCGATGTTTGAAAGAAAATATTGGGGGAATTTATAAAATCCCCACAATCTAATTATAATGTTCCAAAATCATATATTGTTGGAGTCTATAAATCCGTCCATATTATATTTCAATTCTTCTTAAAAATATATGTGGGGAACTATGACCACTACAATATAATAATGATGTTTTTAGAGAAATAATAGTGGCAGATAAATTCTGTCACAATATTTTGTTACTGAAAATTATCTTTTATTATAAATTTAATTATAGGAATAAATAAATTAAAAAGATAATTACTTGCACCTTCTATCCACCAAAAATCGGAATATTTTTGCTAGTGAAAATTTCTTGCAATTTAAAATTTGTTGGGGAATAACAGGCAATACCGGAAGCGTAATAAGGATCGGGATTGATATTGAAAAGTATGAATAAATTGGGCAAGATAATAAAATGCAGACACAGATTTAACGTGGTTCACCCAATAAATATTAGGCTATATTTACGGACAACAAGGAGAAAAATATCACTATAATGGAGAAATGTACAACAAAACCTCACTGGGCCTAAGCACTACGAGGATATAATTTTTGTGTATCACTCAGTGATATATGTAGAGAGGAGTGATAAAAATAAAAAGAGTATTACAACACTCACAAAATACACAATGTGTATCTCACAAACTCTTAGACTCTCTACAAATTATCTCTCTACTTGGTTGTCTCAATCTTGTCTTGTAAAATGAAGATGAAATACTCCCTTATATAGGAGTAATTCACCTACAAAATTTGACAAAGGGAAAGGATTGGTTAGCTGGCTAACCTTCCACCAACCATTTGACTGCCAATGCATTCAAAATTTGACAAAGGAAGAAGGGTTGGTGGCTAACAAAATTTGAGAAAGGAAGAAGGGTTGGTGGCCAACCTTCTTGTTAAAAATTTGACCAAATCTTGGTCCATGTTCCAACAATCTACACCTTGGACCAAGTTTTACAAAATACTCATCGTCGTATAAAGCTCCAAAGAGCTATTAGATGCTGAGAACACCAACTAAGTTCAAGAAGAACCTTTCAAATATCGAAAGATTCATTTAACAGTATCCCAATGAACCAGACTCTCCAGATGAAGAAACTAATCTTGTCATCAAACTTTTCAATATCAAATTTTGTAACATAAGTCATCTTGAAAAACTGTCGTACGTATGAATAGTGATTGTACGTATGAAAAGTAACCGTACATATGAACAGTAACCGTACAGTATTTGTGACTATTATGACCTGTGTTCTAATATCACTTGTTGGGGAATAACAGGCGACAGCGGAAGCATAATAAGGATCGGGATTGATATTGAAAAATATGAATAAATTGAGCAATATAATAAAAGGAGGACAGATTTAACGTGGTTCACCCAATAAATATTAGGCTACATCCACGGACGACAAGGAGAAAAATATCACTATAATAGAGAAGTGTACAATAAAACCTCACTAGGTCTAAGCACTACGTGGATATAATTTTTGTGTATCACTCAGTGATATATGTGGAGAGGAGTGATAAAAATAAAAAGAGTATTACAACACTCACAAAATACACAATGTGTATCTCACAAACTCTTAGATTCTCTACAAATTATCTCTCTACTTGGTTGTCTCAATCTTGTCTTGTAAAATGAAGATGAATTACTCTCTTATATAGGAGTAATTCACCTTCAAAATTTGACAAAGGGAAAAGGTTGGTGGCCAACCTTCCACCAACCATTTGCCTGCCAATGCTTTCAAAATTTGACAAAGGAAGAAGGGTTGGTGGCTAACAAAATTTGACAAAGGAAGAAGGGTTGGTGACCAACCTTCTTGTTAAAAATTTGACCAAATCTTGGTCCATATTCCAACAAAATTTAATTATAAGATTAAAGACATAAGGTGCATCAAATTCTATCAAGAAATAAATATACATGATGACAAACATTACAAATTACAAAGAAATGTTGCATCAAATCAAACTTCCCATTGTGACAAATGGCATCATTAACATGGCCATGGATGCAACTCAAGGGACTCCAAGCAGCATCATATGACCTTATAAATGACATCTTCCAATTATTAGAATAGATATCTGATAAGCAGAGACTAGACGACAAGAATAACTTTGTAAACAAACGAGTCATGAAAGCTCTTCCTATATAAATCAAATTCAAATTAGGGCACTTATGCGGTGGCAGTAGTGAAATTTGGGCACTTGATAAAATTCAGTAAATGTATTTCAAAATTGGCACCCAGAGTGACCAGCCAACCATGAGAAGAACCCCAACAACATTTATCTCGAACATCTGACAAACACATAGCATAACTCTTACAATTAAAAGGACTATAAAATCTGAGCAAGCTTTCATATTTCCTTTAGGGAAGCATCAACCAAGGAAGGAATGAGCAAGAAGAATAGCAATTTTGTGTTATACAAATTCTCCATGGGTTACAGATTGCACCAAATCGCACCCAGTCTTCAGCAAAATGCATCTGACTGGCAATTACCACCAAAAGTTCCATTGACAACTTGCACCAATCTGATGTTGACATTCCAGTACTTAACTACTGAAAGAGTTTGGAATGTTCTACTTTGAAAATCTTGATACTCTCAGAAAAACAAATCCTTCTTGTAAACTTGAAAGCAATATCCAAGCACTTATCCAATTTTTGAATAACATATCCTTTTTTACATTCAAAATGAAAAATATTTTAGTATGTTCAATAAGAGATTTCTTAGTTAAGGAGCATTGTAAGAAAATACAGAAAAATATCCAAAAAGATATTTCTCACAAACTGATACTTCACCATCACCTTGAAAAAAATGCATACTACTAGTATTGAGGTTTGCTCCTTCTAGGAAATACTAGAAGGTATATTTTTTTATCCTTTACTGAGATTTTTGATGTCACAATTTTCCTTCATTTTCATGTTGATCTAGCTATTGTTCTTGTAGCCTCATTGACAATTTTGTTCACTTAGGAATTCCATCTTGAATCTACATATAATCACGAGTTGTCAAAAGAAATTAATGTGCTTAGTGAAGTTTGTTTGTTCATTCTCTTTCTCTCTTCAGTTTGTTTAATATATTGTTATAACTCACTCACATTCTGTTTATTGTTATAAAATGATAAAGTTGTCAGTTCCTGAAACAATTGCAAGCCATCATACCTTGCCAAGAATGCACTCTTTATTTTAAGGTAGGCTAACCAATGGCCTAGAATGCAAGACCTCACACAATTGGAAAATATGCAATTACTGTAGCTAATGGCTCTTTTACTATGTTTAAAATTATTCATGTCAAAGAAGCTAGTGAGAGTAAAAATAATAAGAATAATCTTCCATCTATGGATCAAAACCTACGTGCAAGAGCCATGATAATTAGGAATAAGAATTATCTCAAGAGGTTGAGGTCAAACAGGAAAAAACAATAATCTAGGTGGATGGTTAAGAAAAAAATTGAAAAGATAGATGCCAAAAAAAATATACAAGCTGAAAAAGATATGCATGATGATATTCAAGAACAAATACCTAAGGTTGTATCATCTCACCCATGGTGAACACCACTGATGCTTTCCCTTTAAAAAAATTCTTTACAACAACTTAATGAAGATGGCATTAACAAGTTTGCTAGTGAAGAATAAGGAGGTAATGCCAACAGGGAAATTGACATTCATGATGAAAACAAAATACCAAATAAAAGTCTCATTCAACAGCAATTTATTTCTCAAGGTAGAAGTACTGCCAACATGATAAATCATCTTAAGAAAATCACACACAAATTATGACCATGGATAATTTGAACAACTCCAACATTAATAAAAACATGGAGGAAGGCTTGAATTCTCCTGTATTCAATCATAACATCAGTAATCCTCTAAAGGAGCTGGAAAATCCACCAATTCACATAATCACAATTCTATAGATAGACAAGGAAGGGACAAGGACAAGTTTCTAGAAGGTTTTGTACAAAAATCTATAGAGAAAGAGGAGTAAAGTACTATCAACAAGAGTCGATAGAAGGTTCTAAACATCTCAAGAATTTAGAAAGGACTCTTGATACTCAAGAACTGATTACTATGGAGAATATTATCAAAGATCAACCTATGTCTATAAAAGATGGACATTGCAATCTATCATACATGAGAGAAATTAATCTTCTAGTGACATGAGAGCTATTAGCCTCAGTAACTGCTCTAACAAGATCATCTCCAAAATTTTGAGTATCAGACTAAATTGTTTATTACCTGAAGTCATCTTAAAAGATCAATCAGATTTTATTAAAGGATGATTGATCACTGATAATGTTCTTTCTATCCCAAGAGATCATCCATACTATTAACAAAAAGACTTCGGGTGGGAATGTGGTGATCAAACTTGTCATAACAAAAGCTTATGATAGGGTAAATTGGAATTTTCTAATTGCTGTTATGCGAAAGATTGTGTTTGCTGAGAAATGGACCGATTTGATTTGGAGATCCATCTCTAATATTTGGTACTCAGTGTTGAAAAATGGCATCAAGAGAGGTTTTTTTTCACTCTACTAGAAGAGTTAAACAAGGAAATCCTCTTTCTCCTTCTCTATTTGTTCTTAGGGCAGACGTACTATCAAGGTTACTCAACTAACTTCTTTTTATTAATCAATTCAAAGGGTCTAGTATGCCATTACAAGCTTTTCCTATCACTCATCTTGATTATGCAGATGATATGGTGCTTTTTCTCTTTTGCTAACAAGAAATCCCTAGAAGCTATGATTGGGCAACTTCAAGATTATCAAGATATTCTGGTCAGCTGATTAACATTGATAAAAACTATTTTTTGATTGGTACAAATGTCACTATAAATCAGATTTAAAGAATCAAAGATATTACTGGTACAGATATGAAAAAATCCCTTAACTTATTATGATGCCCTTGTACATTGGTAGATAATTTATTACCTATTACGGGGACATTATTGATAAAATCATTAAAAGAATTACAAGTTGGCATGAGGAACTTTTATCTCACAGCGGAAGATTTGTTCTGCTTAAGCATGTGTTATAATCTCTTTTTATTCACCTGTTGTGTGTTGTAGAACCTCCAAAAGTAGAGAGACATATGACTAGATTCTTTTAGGGTTCTTTAGAGGGTAAGCAAAAGCACCATTGAAGTACTTGGAACAAGATGATGTATTCAATTGATGAAGGACGGTTGGGGCCTAAGAGACTTCAGGATGTTAGTGAAAGATTGAATATGAAAAGATGGCAGAAGTTCTAAACCATATGTTCCTTATGGTCTAAATTTCTTAATGATAAATATTGTAGGTTCACATCCCCTGTTGCTAAAAAGATTATGTCTATTCTCATCTGGAAGAAAATGCTTAGAAGTAGAGATGAGATGAAAGAAAAGATCTCGTGAAAGATTAATAAAGAAAATTCGAACCCCTGGTGGTATAATTGGACTAACATGGGAGCGGTAGCTCATATTATTCACATCCAAGATGCACCTATGAATTCTAAAGTTGTTGATATTATAAACAATTGGAATATAGAACATATACACTTTCCAGAATTCTTAGTTGAGCACATTCTTTCTTTGGAAATAGGGGTGCAAGACACAATTGATATTGCTATTTGGACTCCTAACAAAAAAGGAGCATTCTCAATTTCTACTGCATCGAATCTAGCAAGACAAAGAAAAGAAAAGTCCCCTTTACTTATGACTTAATCATATTCTATTTATTGTTATAGAATGACAAAGTTGTCAGTTCCTGAAATAGTTGCAAGTCGTCATACCTTGCCAAGAATGCTTTTTGTTGAAGGTAGGCTAGCCAATGACCTAGAATGCAAGGCCTCACATAATTTGAGAGATTGATGACCAATTTCTTCAAGCTTTCTTTCCCTCTTGTTCCATATATTGAGTAGTTCTTTTGAAGGGTTGTTTCAATTATTCTAGGATGAACTAAACTAGGAAATTTTGCATCTGTTTATGAGATTTCAATAGATCTTATTAGAATTTGATATGTATGTTTGCCTTGGATATAATGAAAGAAGGTTTATCCGTGCTCTACATTAAAAGTGCAAAATAAAACTAGAAATATTATAGAGTTGCAAACTTAGCAAAGTGAGTTTTTGGAGAAGTCATAGGGGTAATGAACATGTTACCACCACAAAGTGAGGCACATTTTGTTCAGAACTTATCCACTTTAAAAAGAAACAAGATAGAGAAAGATGAACACTAGATAGAAGAATAACAAAAAAAGTTTAGAAAGCAAAGTAACTTACTTGTTATCTGTCAGGAGTGGCTGCATATATTATGAGGTGTCTCTAAAGTGATCTCTCAAAAGGCAAATTTCTCAATTACTGAATAGCCTACAAGCATGGAAAGCAATCATGCTTATAAACTTGGAAAGCAATATCCGAGCACCTATCCAATTATCAAATAATGTACCATTTAAAGCTACATTCAAAATGAAAAATATTCTAGTATGTTTTTGTTAAGGGTGAAACGACCCCAAAAAGTGCACAAAATGTGCCTCGGAATGACCGTAATCGTACTTTCTATATATCTCAAAATTCGTGTGTGATATCAGAAATCCGACTTCGTATTCTTGTTCAGGGAAAAAATTGAGTGGGAGATGGGTCCAACCCCAATTTTAGAGCAACTGTATCAAAATTTAGTTTTCCAAATTTTTGCCACAACAGTGAGGGTCCGCGCCCTCGGCGCGACACGGCCAGGGCGCGGACTAGTGTATTTTTATGCCAGTTTTTTTTAATTCATCCTAAGACCTTTGAGTCTTGGGCCTAAGCCTCTTATGCGTAAAAACACATATACTTGTAATTTTTCAACCTCATATCATTCAAAACATTCTCCAAAACCCTCTCAAACACTTAGCCAAATATTTCACTCAAAATCAAGTTTTCCAAACTCATTTAGGATCTTAAGGAATTCATTCAAACGTCAAGTTTTCATTCAAACCTTCATCAAGGAAATCTCCAAAGTTGAGGTATGTGGGTTTCAACCATTGGGTATTTTCATCCATGGTGCCTAAGCTTCCATTTTACATAAATTATATGCTTCTAAATTGATTTACTTATAGGTATTCTTATTATGAATTTGACTATGAACTTTGTTGGGGTTTTGCAAAAGTGTGACTATTTATGTATGTTTTGAGCTATGAATCTAAGATCTATGGTGAGTTTTGATGAGGGGTTTCAATGTATTTTGCAAGATGGTATTACCAAGTGTTGGTGGGCTGATTTACTTCAAGTTTTCTTGCATGATTTCCCTGTTGAATTGCATGATTATATACTATCATTACACACCCGCCAAGTATTTGCTAAAATGTTCGGTTTAGGGTTCTTGAGTTATTGATGGTCTATTGTATGGTTTATGATTTAAGTAACTTTATAATTTCATGATTTATATATGTCTCAATTGTTCATGAGTTATTGATTCCCTATGCTAAGATTTATCCACTTATGAATTGTGAAGCCTACTAGATGGGGCTATGAACTACGTTATATGTCTTACCCTCTAACACAAGGCTAACTTCTACATGAAGGGGTTATGAACTATATTGTACACCTTACCCTAATGTATGATTTGATATTATCCAATGTCTTATACTCATATGAAGGGGTTATGAACTATGTGGTACACCTCTCCCTCATATGCTATTCAATATTTTGTATTATCTCATTTTCACATGTAGGTGTTATGACCTATGCTATTTTTCTACCCTCATGTGCTATTATCATCTTATGCTTACATGTAGGGGTTATGACCTTTGCTATTTCTTTACCCTCATGTACTACCTATTATCTACTAGAAGCAGTTATGACCTATGTTATATCCTTCACCCTCTAGAACAAGGTATTTGGATGATCTAATCATGTCACCTTATTGTGTTAAACAAGTTACGTAAATATGCTTATTTTTCAAGAATGTTTTACTTCAAGCATTGTTCATGCATGCCATATTTTTAATATACTATCTCTTGCTTATGATTATGCATTTTGATTATGTTGCCTATCTCTTGTTGCATTGCATCCTACATACTCAATGCATTCAATGCTAATGCATACTCTATGCCTACATGATTTTACCATGTAGGAACTAGAGGCCCCCCTTGATCATCTTCCTCCTTCACGTGGCTAGTACTATCTTTGAAGCAAGTTTGATAAATCCTCAATTCCCAGGATGATATCTTTTGATCTTATGTTATTCAAGAACTCTCTTTCTTTTACAGTATGCTTTGACAATGAGGGTGAGCCCAAAAAGTTGTATTGGCCCCCGCTCAAATCTAAGTTTAGAGGTATTGTTGGACAAGTTATGTAATGATGCTTTGACATTCGGGGACGAATGTTCCCAAAGAGGAGATATTGAAATGACCCTAAAAAGTGCCCAAAAATATGCCTCGAAAATGCCCATAATCATAATTTCCATATATCTCAAAATTCGTGCGTGATATTGAAAATCCAACTTCGTATTCTTGTTCAAGGGACAAAATTGAGTGGGAAATGCATCTAACCCAAATTTTGGAGCAACCGTATCAAATTTTAGTTTTTCAAATTTTTGCCAAACAGTGAGGGTCTGCGCCCCCTGGCGCGACGCGGCCTGGGCACAGACTAGTGTATTTTTATTCCAGTTTTTTCTTAATTTGACCTAAGGCCTTGGGGTCTTGGGCCTAAGCCTCCCTATGCGTAAAAATACCTATACTTAGTAATTTTCTATCCCATAACATTCAAGACATTCCCCAAAACCCTCTCAAACACTTACTCAAATATTCCATTCCAAATCAAGTGTCCAAACTCATTTCGAATCTTAAGGAATTCATTAAAGCTTCAAGTTCTCATTCAAACCTTCATCAAGGAAATCTCCAAAGTTGAGATATGTGGGTTTCAACCATTGGGTCCTTTCACCTATGGTGCCCAAACTTCCTTTTTACATAAATTGCATGTTTCTAAGTTGATTTACTTAGGGTCTTCTTATTATGAATTTATCTATGAACTATGTTGAGGTTTTGAAAAAGTATGATTGTTTATGTATGTATTGAGCTATAAATCTAAGATCTATGGTGAGTTCTAATGAGGGGTTTCAATGTATTTTGCAAGATGGTATTACCAAGTGTTGGTGGGTTGATTTACTTCAAGTTTTCTTGCATGATTTCCCTCTTGAATTGCATGGTTTTATACTAGTATTACACACCCGTCAAGTGTTTGATAAAATATCCGGTTTAGGGTTCTTGAGTTATTAATGGTCTATTCCATTGTTCATGATTTAAGTAACTTTATAATTGTGTGATTTATATAAGCCTCGATTATTGATGAGATATTGAGTCCTTATGCTAAGATTTATGCACTTATGAATTGTGAAGTCTACTAGATAGCGTTATGAACTATGTTAAATGTCTTAGCCTCTAGCACAAGGCCAATTTCTACATGAATGGGTTATGAACTATGTTTCACACCTTACCCTGATGTATGATTTGATGTTATTTAAGGTCTTATATTCATATGATGGGGTTATAAACTATGTGGTATGCCTCACCCTCATATGTGATTCAATATTTTGTATTATGTCATTTCACATGTGGGGATTATGACCGATGCTACCTTTCTACACTCATATGCTATTATCATCTCATGCTTACATGTAGGGGTTATGACCTATGCTATCTCTTTACCCCTATGTACTACCCATTATCTACTAGAAGGGGTTATGTCCTATGTTATATCCTTCAATCTCTAGTACAAGGTATTTGGATGATCTAATTATGTTACTTTATTGTGTTAAACAAGTTACGTAAGTATGATTATTCTTCAAGCGTGTTTTACTTCAAGCATTGTTCATGCATGCCATGTTGCTATTATACTATCTCTTGCTTATGATTATGCATTTTGATTATGTTTCCTATCTCTTGTTTCATTTCATCCTACATACTTAGTACATTCAAACATACTAACGCATACTCTATGTCTACATGATGTTACTATGTAGGAACTGGAGCCCTACTTGATCATCTTCCTCATCCACGTGGCTAGTATTATCTTTGAAGAAACTTTGGTGAGTCCTCAACTCTTAGGACGATATCTTTTGATCTTATATTATTAAAGAACTCACTTTCTTTTATTATATGCTTTGACTATGAGGGTGAGCTCAGAAAGTTGTATTGATCCCCGCTCAATTCTAAGTTTAGAGGTGTTGTTGGACAAGCTATGTAATGATTCTTTGAGCTTTTACTCTCTTGACTCTTGTATGTTTTAAGTTATGATAGATTCCCTTAGCCCCCTTTTTTCCTTATTTTATGTTCTCTTGTCGATGTTTACTTGCTTCCGTGACCAAGGATGTGTAATGATATGCTAAGAGGCTTGCTGGGGTCCCTTGGGGTTCCTATTTGCCGTGTCACGTCTAGGACCTAGTTCCGGATCGTGACAAAGGGATTTTATAGTTAAGGAAAATTGTAAGATAATACAAGAAAATAATCCAAACCTCATAGACAAAATTGCAAGATGTCAACTGCTTATCTTTCAAATCAATATGCTTGGCAGATTGGACATTTCCTTTCTCCCTGGTTGCTAATGGTTGCTTATAGAAGATGGTTATACACCATAATTGACTTGGATTGACTTAACTTACAATTATTTTATGAAACTAAAAGTCAAATCTTCAAAAAAAAAAATCTTTATTCTATCAAATTCAACCTTTCTCAAATTAATCAAGCATATTCATGCAATGATAGTAAATTATCAACAAAAGAAGTCCAATAAAAAAAAATGAATTGACTAAAATCTCCATTGGAAAAAACAAAGATAAAATTCCAACTTCAACTAAATTAGTCAAATCAAAAACTCGTTGAATGGTAAATTTATCAAAATTCACTCCAAATAAGATCAAAAAGTCACACACAAGCATCAAAACATACTTCAATAAGAACTAATAGTACTAATGTTAATAAAAAAACTCAGTCTGACATTGCATCTTTTGCTAAATCTTCATAGTCATCAATATCATCAATTATATGATCTATAACTAAATCTATAAAGTCATCACTATCTGTAAAAAATTATTTGAGTTTGAAATGCCTAAAAAATGTACTTCAAAAATGTTCATAATCGTAATTTCTATTTATCTCATAATTTGTACATGGTATCTAAAATCTGACTTCATATTTTCTATGAGTGGATAAAATTGAGTGGGAAATGGGTATAACCTAACTTTTAGAAGACTCATAGCGGAAAATGATTTTCGCCAGCTTTTTCGCAAAATAATGGGAATTTGCGTTGGCTCCTCGACACAGAACTATTATAGAGCAGTGTTATCACTTTCTTAATTTTTTTTCGGCCTAAGGCATTGGGATCATGGCCCCATGCCCTTTTAAACGTAAAATATCCTATACTTATCCATTTTTCAACTCTAATCACACAAAAATCCTCTCTCAAACCTCTCAACCATTTCATAAAAAATTTCCATCCAAATTCAAGTGTCTCAAGCTTAATTTCGGATCTCAAGAACTCCATTCAAGCTTCAAGTCTTCGTCAAGTCTACATCAAGGAATCCTCAAATCTAGGTATGTGGATTTCATCCATTGGGTCCTTACATCCATGGAGCCCAATCCTTCTTTTCATGAAAATTACATGTTTCCAAGTTGTATCATCTATGAGTATCTCTTATTATGGATTTTGGTAATAAATTATCTTGGGGTTTTATGAAATATTGATTGATTTTGCATCTCTATCTACTTCAAGCTTATATTTTTAACTGATTTTGTCTATTGAAACTATGCATGTTTTGGGCTATGAAACTATGATCTATTATCAGATTTGATGATGGTTTTCAAGGTATTCTACATGAGGGTTTTACTAAGTACTGGTGGGTTGATTTACATTGAGTTTTCTTGTGTTATTTCACTCTTGAATTGCATGATTTTGAACTAGCATTACACACCAACCAAGTGTTTGATAAAATGTCTTGACAAGAATTTTCATGTTATTGATGGTCTATTACATGGTTTATAAATCAAGTGACTTCATAATGATTAAGGGCTTGCATGTATGTATTGAATTCATGATGGTATCTATGATTTTACAAGTTACACAAGTTATCTCATACTTTCATGCTATAATATTTGGCTTAGCTTTGTAAGTAGACCAAACCTTGTCCGGGGGAGGTGTCAAGCCTTGGTCACCTTGTCGAGAGAGTGTCAAGCCTCGGTCACGTTGTGGAAGGGTTTCCATGCCTCATTCACCTTGTTGAGGGGATGCCATACCTTGGTCACCTTGTTGAGAGGGTGTCAAGCCTCTGTCACCTTGTCGAGGGGGTGCCAAGCATCGGTCACCTTGTCAAGGGTTGTCATGCCTCAAATTCCAAGTGGTAGCATGCTTGGTCTATGACATTTAAGGTCCCTCCCCGCATATGTATTATGTACTATACAATTTGAATGATTTACATGCATGTTTTACTTCAAGCATTAATCATGAATACCATATTGAGATTATACTTATCTATTGCATACAATTATGCATTTTGACTATATTGACTTATGTCTTAGTGCATTACATCCCCCATACTTAGTATATTCAAACATACTAACGCATACTCTATGCCTACATGATATTACCATGTAAAGATTGGAGCTCCATTTGATCATCCTCCTCCACGTGGCTAGTGAGATTCTTCCAAGACAAGCTTAGTGAGTCCTCATGTTTGGGGACACTATCTACTTTCTCTTGTTATTTATAAGGCTTCTTTATGTTGAATATTTGACATTATGAGGGTGAACTCGGAAAGTGTCTTGGCCCCCGCTCCATCCAAGTTAGAGGTGTATGTTGGATATTATGATATTATTACGCTATTAGCTTAACTCTCATTCTTTGTTTATATTCAAGACTTCCCTTAATCCCACTACCCATTTTATATATCTTTTGTTATTGTTTGCTTTTCTTTCGTGACCAAATATGTGTAATTGATATGCTAAGAGTGGGACTCTTCATGTTCCCATTCGCCATGTCTTGTCTAGGCCCTAGGGTTGGGTCATGACAAACTTGGTATCAGAGTACTAGGTTGTTAATGGTCCTTGAAATCTAACACACCATGTCGATTAGAGTCTTATTTATGGTTATGAAGCACACCACAATTATGAATGGGAGGCTATAAGGCACTTTAGGAAATATTTCCCTTCCTCATGGTCTATATCGTGCTTCAGATGTAAGATAAGGATTCCCCCCCCCCCCCCCCCCCCCCCGCGCGCCCTTTTTTTTTCTCCTTATGGTTTTCTAAATGTTTTTCATTTCGTGCCAATTCGCCAAAATCAGGATGGTTTGTCTCACGTTTTAACAATATATGACAATTGGGGACTGCTTTAGCTCCCTCCCACCCATTTTGCATGAATAATATCGAATGATTTATACTTGAACTTGATAGATACATAGTGAAATGATGTTGGGAGATGCTAAAAGAGTATAACGGTATCACATCAAACTAGAAATACTCTAAATTGCTAATACCTGTTTTTTTAGGGAAGATGCCATAGCTCTGGGAAGGACTAAAATTCGAAGTAGGTTACTTGAATGGAGTAGATGGACTACATGTTAATGAAATTGGAAAAGTGAAAAATGTCAATCTTATGAAGTTAGGAACTGATAGAATATGGCTAAATTCCGTAGCAAGCTAGCTATCCTAGGCCTACTATCTGAAGAATAATAGAAACCTTTACACTCGTGCTTTCTGCTTTCTGGGGTTTTACCATAAAATGAACAAGGATCCATTCAGGAGGGAAGCAAAACATGTAGGTTCTTTCAGTGTCTCATTATCTGTACCAGTTGCTTCTGCAATTGAGGAAAAGGAAGTTTCTAGTTTACCTAAATGCAAAGTTTTCTCCTTTTCTATGTTCTCTAGGAAGTTCTCTTCTTTTCCTGTGAAAGAAGAATGCTAATGATCCTTTAGCCGATGATATTAAAAATCAGTTGGAGGGAAATCCCTTAGATATCACCAAATTATGGCTTTAGTTGGTATGTAGAGCACCTATAACTACCAGAATCCTACATTGTGTACACAAGGGAACTAAGGCAAGCAATATGTACGTATGTACTTGAGTGCTATAATCTCGTGATAAATATACATGTAGAGAAACAATGGTGATTAGTATTTGGATTGAAAAATTCTAGTTCGACAGAGAAGCTTGAATGAGGCGTCCTTAATATCCATTTCTTTTTTTTAGGTTGAGCAATAGTGTCATTGTACTGACAGTTATTTACCATTTGACTTCCTAAATATAAGACAAAAATATATTCCTCTTGTTGGGTGGTGGGGAGTTGGGAGGTGACCATTTGTCTCTAAGTTGAAATTTGCTTCTTTTTTTTATTTTAGTTATTGAAGCCAACTTCCCATGTATCCTTTCTTTCTCTCACTTTAGTTATTTGGTATTTTGTTAGAAACATTTCCTGTGGATAAGTCACCAGTGAAGTGCTTCATGGAAGAGATGTATGCTGGTAATTCTTTAAGGAGTACGGTTGCCCTTGGGAATGAGAAAGAGCGGGAAAGAGTTTATGATACCATATTCCGCTTACCATGGCGATGTGAGCTGGTATAATACTTTATTAAGGCACTGCATTATGAAGCATTCTCAAATTATATTTTGAGTACGTCACTCTTTAATTGCGCCGAGTTTCTTGTTGTTCACTTCTTGTCTTGCATGTTGTGTTCCTCTGTTATTTATCTATGCTAGAGTGTGATAGTGCAAATAGGATTTTTTTCTTTTTTATTTCCCAATTTCTTTCAAACTATTATCATATAGAGACACTGAGGCATCGGACGTCTCCGGCGAATAGGCCGCCCTCTTGGCGATCTCTTTCTCCAGCGATAGGCCGCCCTCTTGGCGATCTCTTTCTCCAGCGATAGGCCTCTCTCTCGGCGATCTCTTTCTCCGGCGAAGTCTTTCTTCTTCTCTGGCCGAACCAGTCCTCTCTTTGACACTTCTCCGGCGATCTCTTTCTCCGGCGAAATCGAATTCCAGATCACTGTTCGGGATCTCCGTGACTCTCCGGCGACTCCCATTTCTTCTCCATCAACGGAAAACCCAGCAAACGCCAAATCCAGATAAATCCAAGATTCAAAATTGCCGCAACGATTCAAAATCTTATCGACATCTCGTCGATTTACTACGGCGACACAAGAGTTCGCGATAGTCCGACGGTCCAGGGTGTTGATCCTCCGTGGGTTCAGAACTAAACATTCATTGCTCAGCATATTCCACCGCCGTTCTCGATTTTTTTGGCTAACAGATCCGGCGTCAGCGAAGCTTTCCTGTAACGCGCTCAACAGTTGATTTTCCGGTCAGTCAGGTGATATCCTCCCTTTTCTACTTTCTTTCTTGTCTAAATCCTGTTCTGGTCAGTTTTCCCCTTCCTTTCTTGTTCAATTTCTTGTTCCAGCCAGCTTCTTTGTTTGTTTCTTTCCTGTTTTGTACAATCTTGCTTGCTGGTTCTCTTATTGTATCTACTGCCTGTTGATATCTACTGACTATTGAGTCTTGTCTGTTCAAGTTGCTAAGTAGTAATTCTTGTCTGTTTAAGTTGCTAAGTG
>JAOTQR010000092.1:10423300-10440256 GCA_025774065.1 Solanum ossicruentum
TTGGGTTGGCCTGGCCGAACCCGTGATTTAACAGGTATGAGCTAAGATTTTTGGAGTCCATTTTTTTTAGTCCAGCCTGAATAAACCTGCTGATTTGTGGGGCTTTTGCAATATGGGTTGGGCCGGCCCGTGAGCCGAATTAACAAATAATTAAAAATAATAATAAAATAGAGAATTAGAAATAATAAGAGTCCCAACTCAAAATTCATTTAAAAATTTTAATATTCAAATTATACAAATTATGTTTTTATACTATGTAATAGTAACACTAATACCATGTAATATTGTCATATTGCTATTTATTTTAATATTTTTTAATTATAGTTTAATTTAAATTTTTTTTAAAAAAATATACTTCTAAAATGTGGGCCGACCCGGAAAGGGCCGCAGCCCACATACTAATGGGCTGGGCTAGCTGTTTTATATCCCACGAAAAAAATGGGCCAGCCTGGCATGACCTGTCAAATTCCAAAGCCTGTATGGGCTAGCTCGGATGGGATGGATCAATTCGTATTGACAGCTCTAAACACACTTGTAACATGGCAGACAAACAGAACATAGTAATTACTAGGGTGCTAATTACTACCCTAGTAATTACACCAATTTTAATTACTAGGTGACTTTCCATACATATCTAAGTAATTCATCTTTTAAGACCTTTTAGGTCCTCTGGATTAGATTTTTCTAAATGGTGCATTTATCTGCCTATTGACATACAGAACTATATGCGGGTATATATGTAAAAACAACTTACTTTTTTCCTTAACAAGTGAAACGTGTAAAAAAGTGATGACAATAGGTTTTTTAAGTGAGAAGCATGAAACAAGGAACATTTTTATATGAAATAAAATGCACAATTTCAAATATGCAAAGGTTAGTTTTATAAATTAACTTAATACCGCAATGTCAAGTTTCTCATGACGTTACTAATTTTGACAATGACAATAGTAAAGCCAATAACTAAAGTTGTACATCATTAAAATTAATCCCAAGATAAGTTAAGGTGCATTTGACATTTATGATAAAGGAAAAAAGAAAAGAAAAGCTGCTAAATATTTTGTTAATCAAGTATGAAATAGGAATCTTTTTTGGCATTATATTTAATAATTAATTGCTTTAGTAATTTTACTGAGTAGAAGAGAAGCAAAAGCAAAAGCAAAAGCAAAATCTATCAGTAGTAGTCAAAGTAGGTGATTCACATATTAGAAGATTCATGATCTTAAAATTTGTTAGGGTCGTGTCTTAAATGTGAACTAAAATAAAAGTTTAAGCCACAAAATACAAATGATTGTCGAGTCCTTTGTGGATCATTGTTCTCACTGACAGTGTGAGTGGTATATGCCAGCACTCCGATAAATGGTTGTTTCTGATGTGCCATGTTATATGTGCACTAGAAGTGCTCAGAGTACTCAAGTGCAGAGTCAAATATATTGTTTGTTAAATAAAAAACCCAGCAAGTAGAAATGGTAGCGGAACCTTCTTTACTAGAACTGGTAGCAGCACTACTGTATCATTATTCTCATATGGTATCTATCTTTTGTTAGTATTCAGTTTATGCATAACTATTTACCAATCTTACCCTACTTTCTACCTCCCTAACCAGAAGAATTGCAACACAAGAAAGGATTCCCTCTTCTTTTAACATAATGCTTCGTGGCACCTCGGAAGAAGGAAGCTGAGTGCCAATTTTGGTACTGCCTATCGACCGATTTTTGATTTTATTGCTGGGTGTGTTCTTTTTTTCTCTTTTTTTGTTCCTCCTGTTTTGCTAGTTCCCATGTTCACACATCCATGTATTAGTTGCCAACTACGCATTTGTTGTTTTACTTATCACTCTGTTTAAGCTTAAAGGTTTTTGGAAATGCTCGAATTTTCTGCTACTGATTTTAGCTCCAAGGTTGGGCTTGATTAAAAAGCTTCTGTGCATTTAATCTTTAATTCCATTGGCTGTCGGCAGATTCAGTGGAACGGTTCCATATTTCAGCATTTCTTTTATTCGTCTTGGCTCAAAACCTTCTGGAGACCGATGGACCTTGGTTTGGAAGTTTTATTTGTGTAAGCCCTGCTCCTGATACTCCTTGTGCAGTGAAGTGATTAAGTTACTAAATTGTTGTCATGGGAAAATGCGTTCACTCTACCTAGCAATTGGCTCATATAAAGAATTTCTTTTTATTTCTTGCAGAATGCACTCGTTGTCTTCGTAGGTGAGATAACAATTGATATCATCAAGCATTCGTTCATAGCAAAATTTAACAACATCAAACCAATTGCATTTTCAGAATTTCTAGAAGATCTCTGTAAGCAGGTACTTCTATTTTACAGGCTGCTATTTGACTAGGCTGGTAGAGTCGAGCTATTTATGCTGGTGGGTTTTTCTGAAAGCTTGAATAGTTTGTAGTATTGTGCTGCTATATTGTACAAGTCTTCATCCTGCTAAGCTGTTGTGGCATCTAGTACTTTTTTCTGTTCTGGTGATGCTGTTTTTCACATTACTTATTTTGTCTTTCAACAGACACTGAATATTCAAACAGACAATGTAAAGAATAACCTCACGTTCGTCCCCTTGGCGCCTGCTTGTGTGGTGAGTGTTTTTTTTCTGAATTTGACCAAAGCTATCATCTCTCCCTTTTATAATTTCTGAATCAGATCATGGTCTCTTTATTTAAAAAAACTATACATAGTGAATAAGGAAACTAGGGGAATTGGAATCTGTTCACTTGGACCCTACCCTATCTATCCAGAGCTGATTTATTCCTTACTGAGCAGCCTATTTGTATGGCAGGTAATCCGTGTGATGCGTCCTGTATTTGCTGCTCATCTTCCCTATAATCCGCTACTGTGGAGACTCTTTTGGATTTTCCTTTTGTCTGTAATGACATTTGTTATGCTTGCAAGCCTTAAAGTAATGATTAGCATTGGCCTTAAAAAACATGCTAGATGGTATATAAACAGATGCCAGAGGAGAAAACTTCACAGCGACTAAGATACGACGATATCATGATGAAGCTTGCAGTCTCAGATATAAAGATCTCCTTTCTATGAGAACGCAAGGAGAGCGGGGGCAGGAAAGGTTGGGTGAGATCTGGTTGGAAATCTCTATTGCTGCTTCCAGCACTCAGCAATTATAGCTTCTAGTTTCTAACTGTGCAACAGGATGCACTCATGTGGAAGTATTCACGTTAAATGATCAGATGGCCTGTACTACCATTTTTTTTGCATAGGGAGAAGGTCCATATAATGAGGAAGTTATATTGATGATGCATGTCATATGCAATTTATTTTAAATCTTTTCTCTAAAAATTAGTAATTTCAGAAGTTGCTTTCGAAACAAATGTCTTGTTATAGAAATTTTCTGAACTTCCTTGGTAGATTCAAAAATGGTTGATTGATGTTACATAAAGGTAAACTATCTTAGTTAATCTGGAATTCAAGGAAAGAATCAAGAAAACAAAGGATGAAAAGAAGGCCAGGAAGGCAGAGGTGAATGGTAGGTCACAGAAAGCTGGAGGTGAGGGTAACGTGTTAAAGGGAGCGTCGAAAGGCCATAAGCTTGGTGGTGATTGTGGAAAACGTTAAGCTATTGTTTATGTTGTTTCATAAGAAGTAATAGAGTGATTTTACATCTTGATTGAGTGTAGCTATTCTGATCTACCTGCGTTTAAAGCCCTATGAAACAATTGTTTCTGAATTTTGGTCTTGCTTTTTAAAAAAAGTAAAAATAAAAATAAAAATATAGAACGTGTTTATTGTCAGAGCTTCCTTGTTTTTCTATTTTTGGGCAAAATGGCTTGATGTATCTTTGTACTCGTATGAGTTTGTATTATGGTTGCCTCTCTACTCAATCAGTTACTAACTTAATTTTTAAACTTGCTCTAATATTTTTATGCTTCTATTATGTGTGCAGTTCATTTGCCCTTAAATAAATGACATTTTAAATTTTTGTGACATAAAATAATAACATGTCAGAATTATATTAGTTACTATTCACTTCGTCCAATTTTATATAAAGTATTGTGACTTGACAGGAAATTAGAAAAAAAAAGACTTTAAAAAGTTTCAAAATTACCTTTACTAATAAGAAGAAATTTTATATAAAAAGATAATAGTACTTCTGAATGGAATAGAAATATTTATGACTTCTCTCTATCTTCATAAATTGTCAAATCATTTATTAATGTAAAGCAAAAGAGTCTAGTATGCTATTCCTTTCTTCTCGGGAAAAGGCATAAATTCTCTCTGAAGACGTCTTGAAAAGTCATTTACCCACTTTAACTATTTAAGTGACTTATTACACACGTATACTACGCCACAGTGAGTGTTTTTTTAACCCTTCCTACCCCAAACCCCAGATATTATGTAGAGAGTAAGACACACTCGCCCCGTTAGGATATCATGTATTAAATGAACCTAATCCATTTCCTTTTGACTCATATCCGTTCATTTCACCCATATCCATTATCCATTCAATTTCACCCAAACCCATTCATCTTCTCCTACGTACAAACAAAACCTAATCGCCGTTTGACCATAAATTGAAGTCAAAGATTTCTTTAATTTAATGGAGTTTTAATTATTTAATCGAGGTTTCACTATTATATTTAGTGAAAGTTGGAGGCTATGATCGAGTCGGGAATCGTTCTTATGGAAGATTATCAGTTATACTAGGGTTTGGTCATTGTAGCATTGTCACTATAGTTAAAAAGTCAGATTCACATCTCACTCCATTGTTTATATTAATAGTACTATTTAACCTAGGGTTTGATCAATTTAGGTTTTTATAAGTTTACAGTATATACCTAAAAAGGAATTGACTTGTTAACCTAAGATTTTTTCGTCTTTAGTTAGATTCTTGATGATACGATCTGACACTTATATTATATCTTAGTATGGCTTTTTTATTGTTGCATATATTTATCGTAGTTGAGAGTTAACTGTAATTGCAAAAATGACTTGTTACTATTGTTTTCAAGTTGTTAAAATGTCTTTTGATTTGATTACATTGCGATTTTACCATGGGGGTGTTATGAAGAATTTAAAAAGGGAAAAAAGAGAAAAACCCATATGATGGTGGAAAGTTATTGAGTTCTTAGATGTTGATATAAATATGTTGTCTTATTTGAATTGAGGGATTATGTGAAAGAATTAGGGTATGAACATGCACATGTAAAACTACCTATTACTACTGTAATGTTAGACATTAATTCAAACTATGATACTAATTTAATTTTCTAGTGTTTAAATAATGGGGATATTTTGGAGGCATTTGTGTGTCATCTGATTGCAGATCCTATTTTGGTTCCACCTTTATTGGAATTTGGAGAAGGTAAAAGTGGAGTAATTGAAGGTGAGGGGCCATCTCAAAACAGTGGGCCTAATGCTGATTCAGAACCAATCCATGAGGCCAAAGAAAATGTTTCAAACCTAGACCCTAGCACTGCTGCTTCCAACACTTCTTCTCCTCTACACTCTTTTACTGCTCCAAATATTTCTTTTTCTACTGAACCAACTCTTATACCTGACCATTCTTCTACTAATCCAACTCCTGACCATTCTTCTACTAATCCAACTCTTGAACTTGCCATCCTTGTAGTGATCCAACTGATAAACCAACCAATCAATTCTTCTTTTGAATTTGTAAATCCTTTCTCTGAAGAAAATTCTGATGTAGAATCATTAAATGGAGGATTAGATTATAAAAGTGATGTAGATAAAGAGCTAAGAACTTTTAGAGAAAAAGAGGAAAAGAAAGAGAAGGAGAAGGGGAGAAAGAGCTCCATTACCTGATCTTGTGAAGTTAGGAATAGAAAAAAGGACCAGATGCTGGGTATGATGAATCTGCAAGTGGAAACAAAAACAATGTAGAAGGTAGGCTAGCTGGTGACAAGCCTTACCATCCCTCAGATGAAGCTGCCAATTTTAAACTGATTCAGATGATTTCAGTAATGATGAAGGAGAGGTTCAGCAAAGAGTTAAAACAAGGAGGAGAAAGAAGTTGAAAAGAGTTGTATTTGATGCAACTTCTTCGAAAATAGTGTGAGAATTGGGTCTTGTATTTGAAAGTGTTAAGGAATTTAGAACTACTGTTACCAGATATGCTGTTAATGAAAATGTTGCTATTTGAAATGTACATTAAGGAAGCAAGAATGGTAAGGGTTAGGGTACAGTTAGTTATCCTTTCCTGCTGTTTGCTAGCTTTGATTCTAGGGCAAATAATTTTATTGTGAAAACATACAATCCAGTTCACAAATATGATCTTACTAATAGGAAAGTTTATAATAGCAAGTTCTTATCCAGTTACTAATGAAAAGATAAAAGAACAACCCAACATTAGAATTTTTGAGTTTCAGGAACTCATTTAGGTTTATATGTTGGAAGAACAATGTGTTGGAGAGCAAGAAACAAGGTATTACAAAAATTAATGGGTGACTATAATCTCGAGTTTGGGAGGACCTTAGACTATAGAGATGAATTATTAAGAACTAATGCAGGAAGTACATGTGTAGTCAAGCTTCATGAGAAAATATTTGAAAATGGTAAAAAAAAAATGATGCAGAGCTTCTACATATGCTTTGATGCAATAAAGAAGTCTTACATGGCTAATTGTAGGAAGTGCATTGTTTTGGATGGTTATTTTCTAAAGGGAGTATCTAAAGGTCAGTTACTGGTTACTGTTTGTAAGAATGGTAACAACCAAATGCTGCCATTAGTTTAGGCAGTGGTGGAGGTTGAAAATCAATACACTTGGAGTTGGTTTGTCAAGCTTCCAAAGGAAGATCTTTAGTTGGGAGATGGAACAGACATGACTGTCATAACTAATATGCAAAAGGTTAGTTTGATTCTTGGTTTATGACTTTTTTGATTTCTTACTTTATAAATTTTAGTTTGATTCTTGGTTTATGATTATAATTTTTAGATTATTCGTTTATAACTTTAGTTTGATGCTTTGTTTATCACTATTATGTTAGTTAGATTCTTGATTTATGAGTAAGTATATTTATTTGTGTTAGTTTGCTTATTGCTTTATAATTGTTAATTTGGTTCTTGATTTATGACCATTAAATAGATTCTTGATTTTTGACTATTTAGTTCAATTCTTTACAGGATCTTCAAAATTCCATAAGTACCCATTTGTCAAATGTTGAACATAGGATATATGCTAGACACATCCTTTCTAACTAGTCCAAGATTTAGAGAGGTGTTGAATGAAAAAATTTATTTCTGGAGATGTGCAAGGTCTAGTTTTGAGGCTGAGTTAAAGGATAACATTAGTTACATGAAAAGATTAGGGAATAAAATAGTTGATGATTTGTTGTATTATAACTCAGAAAGATGGAGCAAGGTCTACTTCAGTTTCACCATAAAATGTGACATTGTTGACAATAACATGGTTGAATGCTTCAATGCATGGATATTAGAAGTAAGGCACAAAACTATAATTACCATGCTTGAAGAAATTAGGGTAAAAATGATGAAATGAATAGGGAAGGTGAGAGAGTTTTGCAATAGTTGGATCAGTGATATTTCTCCAATGACAATGAAGGTTCTACAAGATAACATTGCTAAGTCAATGAAATACATCACTGAGTGGAATTCAAATACAGGATATGAGGTACTTCATGGAGCATACAAACACGTTGTGGATATTCATAGACAAACTTGTAGTTGCAGAGCATGGATGTTGAAAGGCATACCATGTCCTCATGTAATAGCTGCCCTTCATTATAGAAAATTTGGATCCAACTGACTACATTTTCTATTAGTATAATAGAGAAACTTACATAAAGACATCCAACTACTTTATTCAACCAGTTTTGAATATGAAAATGTGACCAGAATCCCAAAACATCTTTATTATACCACCTTATGTTAAGAAGATACCAGGAAGAACTAGCAAGGTTAGGAGGAAAGAGTAAGATGAAACTAAAAAAATTAGAAAGCAATTCAAAAGAGGGATTGAGATATCATGCAACATTTGTCACAACAAAGGTCATAATAAAAGAAAGTATCCTCTTGGTGCTCCTATGTAAGTTCATCACATGCTGCCACTAGCACTGGCCCAAGATCATCACCTGCTGTTGCTGTTGACCCAAGACTATCACATGCTGTTGCTGGCCCAAGACCATTACCTGCTGCTATTGCTAGTCCAGGACCATCACCTCCTACTGCTGCTGGCCCAAAAACATCACCTCCTGTTACTGCTAGCCCAAGAGCATCACCTCCTGTGTTGCTGGCCCAAGATCATCACCTGTTGTTACTGGTACTGGCCTAAAATCATCATCTGCTACTGGAGCACGATCAACATCTGTTGCTCCAACTAGAAGAGGAACGAATAGGTCAAAAGGTTCAACAGAAAAGGTAATACAGTTCCACTTCATGTATAAGTTCTATGTCATTTCTCTTACCTAATATTTTGTTGCTTTTTTAGGGTTGTACTGCTAGTAGAAGAAAAATAATTGGAATAGCGTTATTACACACATAAAGTGGTGCAATAATTATTAATATAAATATTTCTATTCTTAACTATAATTTATTGTATTTTATTGACAGAAATTAAGATAGTTATTTTCATTTAACTAACCTGGAATGTCTAGTGAAAGATTTATAAATGTCAAGTCTTCAACATTTTTCATTGGAGATCTTGGATATAGACCAACAAGTGGTGTAAGATGGAAAGATAAACAAGCTATGCATCAAACTTCAAAAAATGAGTGCAGGAAAGCAAATTGAGCAAAAGTTCAAGGCTGCATATTTGAGTCAAGAGAGCCCTAATGCTCAATTCGACAACATCTAATGCTATTTTGATAGTTTTTTGGCACTGCAATGTAAACACTTATTTTGTTGGTAGCTGTAACTATTTAAGACAATGAATTGGCAATTGTGACTGCATTTTAATAGTTTTGACAATGAATTGGTAGCTGCATTTTAGTTCTAGTTGTTTTATTATGGCACTGAATTGGCACTTGTTTTGACAATGAAATGGCAGCTGACTGTATTTTAATTGGTAGCTGCGCATTGATACTTGTTTTGATGGTTAGTGATTCTGTATTTATAGAAGATTGTAAACTATGACTACATAATCTAAATTTTCAAGTAAATTGTGACTATATTTTAACAGCTTTGACAATAAATTAGTAGTTGCATTTTAGTTCTGTTTGTTTTATTATGACATTGAATTGACACTTGTTTAAATAGTACCTGTGACTGGATTTTCATAGGTAAAATCAAGATGAAACCGTAAAAAACTTGCAACCAATAACTTTTCATTACACAAAGAAAAAAGATATTCATTATAAAACTTTGTCAATACAACATTAATTTGCATTCCATTACAACATTATCAATACAAGAAAAAAGACATTAAGTCCCCCTCCCCCTTCTTTTAGAATTCATAAATACAACATACAACAATAGGTGTTGATCATGGCAACTTCCTTGGATCTTCTTTCAGGGATCATATACTTTGAAATATAAAACTTATACCTAAAATGCAAATACATAAGAGAGCAATCTAAAGTTGTTTCTCCCTTTTTTTAGACTTGGTCAACTTAATTTTTCATTTATTCTCAATTACTTTCATTTTCTTCAATTCATCATTAAAATTGTCCAGCTTCGACTCTATCTTGTTCATATCTATTTTTCTTTTCACAGAGTTGATCGACCTAGTATGATTGTTGTCAAACTTTTCGAAAACTTCATCTTTTCTAGAAGCTTCAACTCTTTGCTCAAACTCACCAATCCTTCTCAACAACTAGGAATAATAAATTTTGATCTTGGATCAATGTAGTCATTCCTCCAAAGACAAAAATCGCACAATCTAGCACTCTAAAGTGAACTCAATGTATGATTCTTGAAAATGAATATATGACTCTTGAAGATCAACTTTTGAAAAAAAATTAACTTACCCCATAGTAAGGAAAAATCCAATATCTTCTATCAAGATTTCTTGGGGTCCAAGATGTCAAAAAAGGCAAAACAAATCAATACTTGCATCATAACTCTTCTAATTTAGAGTCTTTCTCTTGCATGCACAACCTATTCAAGATTATCCGAGCCATAAGAACAACTTATATTAAAAAAAATTCAATCAACTCACAATTTGAAAAAAAAAGAGAAAAAAATCTAAATGGAAAAGAGATGATTATGAAAAAGAGAGAAAGGAATAAAAAGTTACCTTTGATTCTCCTTCAATTTGGGGCTTGAATCTCTAGATTTTTGTTGAAGAATTAGGGTTCTAAAGTTTTTTGATTGAGAAATTTGGGTCGAGTGGTTGGTTTTTTCATTAGACTTAAAAAAGGATAATTTCAATTTCAAAAAAAATTAAAAAATTGGTTATAATAGAGGTACGACACGCTAACAAAGGTTGACTAAACACACTTAGGTTTGGGGTAGGAAGGGTTTAAAAAATTCACTTTGGTATAATATAGGTGGGTAATAGGTCACTTAAATAGTTAAGTGTGTAAATGACTTTTCAGGACAACATTGGGAAGGGGGGAATTTATGCCTCTTTCCAAAACAATATGCGTTAGTACTTGGAATGTACTAAGTATGCGGGGTGCAATGTAACAAGGAACATAATCCACAAATTAAACAATATGCATAACCATATACAACTGATGTGCTGCTAAAATACAACATATTGGATGCTTAAAACTTAGGATTTCGTATGTTCTCAACGCGATATTTGTGGATTTTATGTTTTTTATTTAGATTTGTAGGAATACAGGTTGGCTATGATTTGGAATAAACTTGCAGAAGAATGCTGGTTTTTGATGATTTACTAGACTCTCTATGGATCATAGAGCATTCTATGAGTCATACAGGCAGTTTCGTGACAAATTTCAGTGAAGGTTGAATTCTAGATATCAGCTCAATGAGACATGCATACGAATCGTAGAGCATTCTACCAATCGCATTGATGGATTTCGTGAAGATTTTCAGTGAAAGACAATTTGATGAAGTTAAAGCGTACAAACATGCAATACGAGTCGTAAATCAGTTTACGAGTCATAAATTAGTGTCGCAGAAGAGAAGTTCAAAATCCCAAGAGCTAATTACGAGACCCCGACTATTAGTTGTAGAAGACACTACGAGTCGTAGAGAGCTTTCGTAGAGTTTGCTGACCAATATTTTCTAATTTATTTAGGACTTAATTGTAACTACTATAAATAGTACTTTTAGGTTATTTTTCAAGAGAGGACGTCATTATTCAGTACTTTTAGGGCTTGTACTTAGAGAACTCAATACTTTAGAGAGAAGATTATGAGAAACACTTGTGGGTAAATTTGTTCTTGAAGGTTGTGACATTCTTCTTGGGTTTGCTTGATCTTAATTCAATTGTGTAAGTGTTTAATTATGTTTTCTCAATGCATAATTTCTTTATCTACACATAGCATGAGTAATTGAATCCACAACTAGGATTATGAGAACCATAAATTACTAACTAAGTAAACCCGAATAATTTACAATTCTTTGAATGAATATATGCATGCATTAATCAATTCTCTTCATTTTGCATGTTTTCTAATGGTGGCCAACATTAGAACCCGCCTAGTGTTACTGACTCAACCAAGGTAGTAATGAATAGGAAAAGAGATTGATTAACAGGATTTGATTGATATATTCTCATCTAATCAACCGAACTGGGCCAAGGGGAGATTGTACTAGGACTTATAGGTAATGGTTAGTATTGCACACTATGGAGATGGTCCAAGTCGCATAGTGAAATTCGCCTTTCACCTTTGACCAAAAGGCTTGGTGAACTTAAATTACCATCCTCCATGCTATACACTAGACAAAAATTAGGTTATCTAGTGATATTAAGTTGGGGAATCATGGGGAACATGATGCCCTAGTTGCTCTGTACTATTGATTGTCTCTCGTGATAGTTTAGTTTACTTTCTTATTGATTATTGCAAAACCTCCCCTTCGGGGAATTGAGTTGATTAACTACTTGGATTGCTTGTTGGTGAATTTTTTCTTGACTCTATGTGTTCCCTGTGGGATCAACCCTAACCTTTGTTAGGTTTTATATCTTGACAACAACTGCTTTATCCTCTAAAAAGGAGGTGTAACTTGCGCGACATCAAGATTTTGGCGCCGTTGCCGGGGAATATAGCTAGACTTAGGTTGATTCATTAAGCAATTCGAGTGTTAATCCTTATTTCCCTTTGTTTTACTTTTGTTTTGTTTTGTTTCTTTATAGGGTATACGCGTAGTGTATGCCCAACACTCAAAGTCAAGGCAATCCCTTAACTCCACTTGATCTAGAGATCTAAAGAACTACAAGAAGAATGGCCTAAAAAAATGCCAACAATGCGGCCAATGCTGCTTTGAATCGGGGTAATAATGATAATGACAGGAATGAGAACCCACCTCCTTTGGAGGGAATTCCATAACCTCGGGAGTTCAATACCAGTGCTTACCAGTGGAATCAATACAGGTTGATTCCCATGACTATGGATGTGACTAGAGCTATTGTGTTGCCACTACTACCGACAGGAGCGAAGTTCACAGTCTCTAGTGGGTTACTTTAGATGCTGTAGAATCATGGGCTATTTGCGGACTTACCATCAGAGGATCCACATAACCACTTGCACAATGTGACATTTGTTTGTAAGAGAGTGACGGGGACACATAATCTATCTATGGAAGCTATAGGACTTCGTGTCTTCCTATTGTCTCTCACAGGCAATGCTGCATTATGACTATCTGAGCTCCTGTAGAGTTTAACACTAGTTGGGAAGATTTGTAGAAGGGATTTTCGGAGAGGTACTTCCCTAGATCGAAGAAGCTCAAGTTGAAGGACCAGATCAATAACTTGGAGCGACTTCCTAGTGATTAGATAAGCACTACTTGGGAGCGGTTTACTAAATGGCTGAGGAGAGTCCCTGACCACAAGATAGTTGATCATGCTTTGGTGGAGATCTTCTACTGTGCCCTCGATGAGAACAGTTAGGCTTGTGATGACACTATCATGGGGGGCATGTTTCTAGATCAACCATTTGCAAGGATTGGTGAGCATATGGAGCAAGTGATCAAGACGAATCGTGAATGGGGATAGCGGGATAAAGCTTCCATGAAGAGTTCATGTGCTGTCAGTATGGGTTCAAAGCAAGCCAAAATTAATGAAGAGATTATGCAATAACTTGCTCAGCTTCGTACAAGCATGAGTGTGGTGATCAAGCTGAACCAAAAGAGAGTGAATCAGTGGTACACCAACCTCCACGTGCCCCCATGTACTAGGAGCCATACTATGAGGAGGACCCATGTTTTGTGAATGATCAGAGGGGGGTTTACGGACCAGTGACCAAGGGTCCAATAAGGTTTACTGGCGGTAAGGTCAAAGAAACCAAGATCAGAACTATAGCAAAGATGGAGCTTTCAGAGACAACCGAGGTGGTTACTATGATAGGAACAGGGGTCCAGATACAGATTGGGGTCACAGAGAAGGCTTCAGAAATGATCCTTATGTGCCACCACACAACTGTGATGTGGGTATAGGCAATTCCAAAATTGAGAAGATGTTTGATCGCCCGTTGAAGAAGGCTGAGACACTAGATTAGACTTTAAGGAGCATGTAATCAGATATTTCAAGCATAAATTAAAAAAGTAGAGTTTCATTCTGTGGCTATTAAATAGCTTGAGCAATAATTTGGTCAAGTGTCAAATTAGTTGAATCAGTGTTAGAAGGGTACATTGCCTACAAACACAGTGCAAAATCCTAAGGATGAGGGGTAATGTATGGTGGTTACTACTAGGGGTGGCAAGAGCACTATTGATCCTCCTGTATGAGTTGATAAGGAAGATGTTTGTGGGGAGATGGTTGCAGCTAAGGATGAGGATTGTGGCAAGGATGGGGTGAGTTAAGCAGCTGAAGTGCTATAGAAGTTTAAGCCCGTTCCTAGGCCTCCTCCTCCTTTCCCTCAAAGAATCAAAATGAGGGAGGAGGAAGGCAAGTTCAAGCACTTTCTCTCCATGCTCAAGCAACTATCTATCAACATCCCTCTCATTGAGGCTTTGGAGAAAATGCTGGGCTATACCAAATATATGAAGGACTTGGTAACCAAAAAGCGCACTGTGAGTCGGGAGCTTTCTCAAGAACTTCAACATTGCAGTATTATTACTACGAAGTCTTTAGCTTAGAAGCATGAAGATCCATGTGCTTTCACTATACCTTGCACTATAGGTGATATGGAGTTCGCAAGGGCACTATGTGATTTAGGTGCCTGTATCAATCTGATGCCCCTTGCAGTCTATATGAAGATTGGATTGGGAGCCCCTACTCCTACTAGCATGCGGTTATTAATGACGGATCGCGCGGTGAGAAGCCTATGGGGATACTTTATGATGTATTGGTTAAAGTAGAGAAATTCATATTCCCTGTAAAATTTGTGATTCTAGATTATGAGGTCGACTTCGACGTCCCAATCATCTTGGGAAGACCATTCCTAGCCACTAGGCGAGCCCAGTGGATATGGAAACTAGTCAACTAAGGTTTAAATTGAATGATGAAGAAGTTGTCCTCGACATCCGTCAGTCCATGAAGCATCCAGATGAGTTCAAGAGTGAAGTCTGGGCAATTGGTGACGTCTGAGTAACCAATTTGCCTAAGTCATGCTGCGACAATAAATCAGGCACTACTTGGGAGCCAACCTAAGTTTTTTGATATAATAGCATATTTATAGGTGTATTTTCAATTTTTGGATTCACAGGTAGTTGTTTTCTTGTGTTTTGATTGTAATTTTGGACAATGGGTTGGTTGTATATAGGGTAACAATGTATTTCATGTAGAGTATGCAGGACATGACTAAGTTAGCAAATTTGGCTAAGAAGAATCAAGTTGAGTTTTTATGACTGGGTCTACAAGTCATAAATTAGTTTATGACTCGTACCCCATCTCGTAGAGATTTGCTAAGTATAGAGGCTTCTACTAAATCATGACTTGTAAGCTGTAGAACTATTTATGACTCGTAATTAGGATTTCGTAGACCCAGGCCCAGTAAATTTTTCATATGACCCTATAAAAGTATTAAGAAAGGGTTAAAATATTTTGACCCCTATTTGACTTAAATTGACTAAAATCACCCAACGGGTCCCCACCCTTGTCTTTTCGATCAATTTTTGACCACCATGACCCATTTTTTGGTAAGAATTTTGACAACCTAGGGTTTCTTGATTATTCATCTTCTCTCTTTTCTTCAAGTTAGTCTCTACTCTTGGTAAGTTCTCGGTTTAATTTTAAACCCTCAATATGCCTTGTTTAATTGATTGAGTTGATGATTATGATTGTTATGGTGTTTAAACATGAAATCCTTGCTGAATTTGAATTGTGTTATACGAAATTGAGTTGCTTTTAGTTGAATTGTTAATTGATTCCGGAATTGGTCATTTTGGTCTTATGAATGTCACTTGTTTATGCCTATTGAATCATCCACCATGTGTGATTGAATGATATTGAATAATTCATGATGAATTGATGGTTGATGACATAGGTACATAATAGCTTGAATGAATTAAGGATAGTTGGAATGATTGGATAATTCATGCTTAATCATTTTCAATGGGATATGTATGCCTAAAATATATTGGGGGATAGGGTTGTATGATTGAAATCATGTTAGCGCTTATATTCTTGCTTTGATGATGATATGTAGTTGGTTGAAAATGTATTTTGGGGTCCGTGTGATGGATTTAGAAACTGAGGTGATTGAGATTTCTGGTCCACGAGTGTCTTTTATGACCCATAGAGCAATCTACAAGTCGTAATTGCCCTTCGTGTAGGATTCCATAAACTTGATGTTTCTGACTTTCCATCAGACAAGACCTTTCACGAGTCTTTGACCACTTTACAACTCGTAGATAGGTCTCGTAGACCCCTTCCCGAATCTAATATTTGTTGGAGTTCTTTATGACCCCATTCTATGACTCATAAGCCACTTTACGAGTCGTACCTGGTCTCATACACTTTTCTAGTGACAAAAATTAGTCTGACCAACTAGTTCACGAAGGCTCTTTATGACTCGTAGTATCCTCTATGACTCATAAAGGTGATTTCATACAACCTATTTGCAACTGAACTTAGATAACTTTTGCATACCATTTCTTGATTCTTGGGGATAACCTTGGTACGTTCATGTCTATATTTTAGGTATTATGGCCTAAAAGGTACACGTGCTGAGATTGAAGCTCCGAGGAGAAAACTCAGGGATGAGCCTTCAAATGACGAGCATTTCGGGAGCAGTCCCCTCAGTCGAGTGACTTTTTAGAGATACTTGATGCCCAGCCAGACCCAGAGGCTTCTTTACCAAAGACTAGAGCAGCCACCAGCGCTGGGCATACTCAGGCTCAGGTTTCTAGTACTTCCTAGCCTGAAGAGGGAGGCAGTTATGAGAGCAGCATACCATAGATGACTTTATCCGAAGAGGAGTCTAGTTCTGATGAGGGCTCTGTGGATAGATCAGAAGAAGAGTCCCCCGTTGCGCCCTCATCTTTTTCTGCACCAGATGCCCCTGCTAACCAGTGGTGCAGCGAGGGCATGGATGTGATCTATAGAGAGGGCATGCAATTAAAAGAGCAGGGGAAGCCTACCCATTGTATCTATGAGGGCCCAAGGTGATTTTTGATGGACTTAGCCGTGTCCCTGGTTTCCAGGACATGATGATTAGGTATTGGCTTCAGTGTCTGACAGAATCTCTTGGACAGTACTCCCCTATTTTGGTGAGATATTTCTATGCATCTTAAACAGCCACCGTCCAGCGCGGTTGTTAGAACCCGTATGTCTTTAATTGGTTCAATTTGGTAAAGTTGGGTCCAAATGTAAATCTATTCTAAAGTGTAGTATTTAAGATTTAAAATGTTACTGGGGTTATTTGTTGTGGCTTCTTTTGATTGGTTCAAGTGGAAGATATTTTGGTAGGGAATAAAAGTCAAATTGGGTTTTGGCAGGCCCAATTCATC
>JAOTQR010000092.1:10445301-10463123 GCA_025774065.1 Solanum ossicruentum
GTTTGTCAAACATGCATTTCATGATATTCATATAAATCTTTATTTTAAATTTTTATGATTAGTTTAATTAAAATATACTAATTTATAAAATATAAATTGATTTTCTTAAATATTTGTTAAGAATATATGTTTATTAGTTAATATATTTTCAAGAGACAATATATATCTTAAATATTTAATTCAATATTATTTATAAATAGTTTTACTTGTTTAATATAAACTTTAAATTTTAGAAATAATTAACTTTTATTTTTTAAAATTTAATGTAATTATACTTGTGCTACCAAATAGTATCTTTGTAATCCCATTATAATAAATAAATATATCAAATAATTATTGAATTAATAATTATTATCTTAATAATTACACTAATTTTAATTATCCGACTTTCTAAATAGACCCTTAAATGTTGTTCAAGTGGAATAATAGAAAGTGAGTATACCCTCTTTGAAATGTGTGAGACAGAAAAAAAGAAAAAGAAATAGTTTCAAACAAATTATTATGGACACATCATTTTTTTTAAAGAAAATTATAATAAAATATGTATATACATGTCAATTTTTAATTGAATATTATTCTATAAGTTACACTTTATTACTAATTATCATTATAACTTAACTTGAATTTTTTTCCTTCATTTTATTTTTTCTTTCATATTTTTCTTTCTTCATTATTAAGAAATCCAATCATCTAATTGATGGAGGAGACAAGGTTTCAGTAGTGTCAATTAAAAGTTCAATGACAAGTATTATTAGAGTTATAATTATCACCACTGCACCAAATAACTCTGTTGATCTAGAATAACTACAATCACTTTCGAAATCGCAAACTTTAGTATTGCGAACTTAGATACCCTAGGCAATGAGTCATATAAAGCTCAACCCACCCAACTTGACCCATTATGTCGATAATTTTCAAACTTATATTTCATGATTTTAAAACTTAAATAAAAAGGAAGTAACATCAAAATTTACAATTTCTTATGTAGGAGGTATCTTTGTTCATTGCAGTGTTTCAAATTAAGAGGTAAATGTTGAGACTTTTTCATTTTCTTCCTATATTTGATATCTGTATTAAGATCTCAATTTTTGAATTTGCATCTTGTAATATTTTTCATTATATGTTTTTTTCATATTGAATATTCGATCTCAAAACTGATTAATTACCCAAAACTAGAAAAACATGAAAAATATCTATATGAATATTGTTTATGGGTGAAGAAAATATGTAAAGAACGAAATATTTATTATTGTTAAATTTTCTATGGAACATCAAAACATACGTCTCTCCTTGGATGATTTTTATGTTGTATGTTGCATCAATGCAACTTCATACCTTACTTGTCCTTTTAATTTGAACTATTTTTTAAACTTTTTTTCTTTCATCAACAAAAAGTAAGTATAATAACAATATTTCAGTAATAATGGTAATTACAGTGTAACTCATATTTGTAGCATTCTATGACAATGAAAAATATTTAACAGTTCATATGAAAAAATCTTAATCTAAAGATGAACCTTTTCAAAGCTAAAATGAAGTATTGATACCACTATGAGATTCTCACATCATCATGAATTTATTTGAGCTATTGATTTATCATAAGTCATTTGGACTAATTCAAATAAATTCATCATTAAAATCTTTTTAACTCAATCGCATTAAAGGAATTTGTACAAATATACGAAGTTTGAATTAAATTGTGATCCTAAATTTAGATAAAAATTATAATAGAACGATATTAAAAGAAAATGTCAGAAAACAGCACAATAGAAGAAAAATTATAATAGAAGGATATTAAAAGAAGATGTCAGAAAACAGCACAATAGAAGAAAGATCATCCGAGAACATCGGAAAGCATTCGGGAAAAAGTTGTTGAAAACAAATAAAGATAATGAAAAAGAAAGAATAAAGAAAATGAAATAGCATAAGGAAAAAAAGGGAAAATAATAAGAAAATCATGATATTTACACGAGAAAAAATATAGAAAAATTATGATATTTACTTGGCAGCGCCAGTATACCACCGATACCAAAAAACTATTATGATGAGCCGCAAAGTAGGAGTCTGTAACAACAAATTCTAGATAAATTCAGGTATGTTTCTATGCATTTTTCCTATAAGTTAATACTCACAACTTGTGTGATGGAAATAAATTTCCGATTTCACCCAAAAAATCCTCAAAAATTTTCAGAATCACCAAGAAAATCCTCAAATATTAATTCCGATCCATTTTGTTTCAATACTATCGTTTTATCTTTTAAACGATTCTTTAATTTTAAAAGCTGTTAAAATGCGAGAGTTAAAGGAAAAGCAAACAAACTATATAAAAAAAGAAAAGAAGAATCAAAAAGCTAAGATATGCTGCATATCTAAAGTACATCATACCCAGTTGCACTTCATGGTACAATAATTACTTAATAGAAATTATTAAAGAAAACAGTACATCTACTGAAGAGTTTGAGTTTACCTGGATCTAGGAAATGTTTCTTCCTTTGGAGGTCCAGAAGAAATGATAGTCAAAAGCTGCAAGTCCCAATCTTTTTCTATGTAGGGAAATCTATTCAAAACTTTCAAATATATCTCGTACCTGTCTATCCATCCAATTAACCAGAGTTTCCCATGATAAACCTCTAGTAAACTTGTCAATTTGCTAACTATATACCTGCAAGAATCAATAGAAGCATCATCTCTTGCCAACAGTTTTAAATCTCCATAATTGACAACAACACCTGTCCCTGAACTATGCATCATCATAGTTCCAATCTCATCAAACTTCAACTTCACTAATCCTTCATCATATTCTCCCGTAACAAACCTTAAGATCTCAGTCTCTATACAAATCACACTCAATCCATATACTTGTACAGGCAGGATTCCTCCTCCTCCTCTGTTGCTCTGTACCATTTCCAAGAAACTATTCATAGCACCCTTTCCACAAGTACCAAGAATAAGTGGATTTTTTCCTCTATTATTGACAAAAACCTCCCCAATTCTCCTGCAATCGTCTTCTCCCCCAGAAAAGCCCAAGAATGGGAAACTAAAAGCGCGATCCCCTTGATTGGTTAAAGTACACAAAAACAAGGGTGGTCCTCTGAATCTGAAGAGTTGATGAACAGGCTTAAGAATAGCAAGCTTAATATCGCAACTCCTGAAACCAGCCTCCCCAAACACTCTGCTCACAACAGGGTCATCAAGGATAGAAATTATGAGATTCCGCAACTCAACCTTCACAACTGCAACTGCTGACTGATTCTGAAGCTGTTGTTGATAAAAATTGAAATTCTCTGGCTGTCGTCTCTGGTTCGCTTGTGACCTCTTTATGGCTGCCATGAGCGAATTCGAAACGGGTGGATAATCGACCCTGCTGCTGCTGGGCGATGAAGGCAACCGATCCATTGAAACCCCTAAGCAGAGCTCTAGAGCTTTGAATTGGACACGAACAGAGTATGCATTGTTCCTCGTACGAGAACATGCCTCGCGTAAACATGAAGAAGGAATCGATAGTAAGGAAGATACATAATGAAGAGATGTAGTTTGAGCATGGCCACGACGACCTGCCATGGACACAGCATCATCGAGAGTTATGGAAGCTTCATGTGTCAAGCATTGCCTAGCAGTACTAACTGGTGTTGGCATCGTTTTAAAAGAAAGAAAGAAGAGTACTCTGTTGTTGCTCTAGTAAATGTGAACACAGAGTACGGAATTCGTAACTTAGTATCAAGAAAACATAAAGTAAAAGCTACTAACAAAGAGCTGACAACAAAGTACGGAGTGGTAATATATAATAATACTCGCTCACACTGCACTACTATAAGAAAGAAAGTGAAATTGAGAAAACATGGTCGCAGAAGCTCTTAATAGAAACATCAAGTTTATGAGTTATTTAAGGGGTTTTTGGAAGGAAAGGGAGGCCCTAGGAGATGGTGGGGTAAGATGTTTGTTGATGGTGCTTGACACTGCTGGTGGCTGCTGTTGGTGGTGGGGGGACTTACCAGTGGGGGACCATTGAGTGAAAAAGGCAGGTGTAGGTGTTAACTGAGTATAGATTCTTTCGTATTACAGATCTTTGTTACCAATACTTGATGCATCATGACAGTGAGAGAGATGCTGACTCCACTTATTAAATAATGGGCCAAATAGGACTCTAAACGTCACTTTCTACTTGGAGAATGCCCTATTTCTAGTGCACCAATATAACAACACTTTCCATCCATTTCTATGTGAAACCGTATGTTCCTGTTTATTCAACCTACATTATTTTCCCCCCTCTTTCTTATGATAAATAATCTTCCACCTCCTTGAGAAATAGGTAGTCAGGCCTAATATGTTTCTTCTCTTTAGCGTCACATTAGAGTCGGACCAACTCCAATAACTCCCTCCGTTCATTTACTCTCTTCATTTAGGGAGTTTACATTTTTCAATTTTGTGATTTTTTAAAGTAAACTTATGTCAAATGTATCAAAATAATTTTTTAATTTTGTAGTCATAAATATATCATGTGAAAAACTAAAATTAAAATGTGGCGAAAAGGAATGGGTCATTCATTCAAAACATACCAAGTAAATTATTTCTAATTACAATAAGATGACATTCTTTTTGAGACAGACTAAAAAAAAGGTAGTTCATAAAATGAGATGCAAAGAGTATTAATTTATCAAATTTAAACCCTCATATTCATGGGTGATTAAATTAAGGGTGATAAAAAGATTTCAAAATTTTAAAGAAGGTGACTCAAGTTTTAAGAATTAGGTGTAAATGACAAGATTATGATTAAGAGGTAATGATATTTGACTATTTTCAAATAAATCATTGTTACAATTCTTCACTGCTGAGGTATATTCGGTAACGTTGCAACAGATGTTGAATTAGATGAAGCAGTTACTGAAATATATACTTTTTTAGTAACTGGTTCATCAATTGCTGCAACCGCTAAACCAAATATAACTATTGATGATTATGTTTTAGTAGTTGGTACACCTATTCCACCACTTCTTGCAGTAGTTTATAGTAACTTCTGAATGTACTGCATACTTGTTTCAACTGATAAAGTAGTTGCTGAATAAAATACAATAGTTGTTATATGTCTGTACTGTTTTATGATGTTTTGCTTTAAGTTATAATTTATTTACAACATGATCAATGAGAGACAAAATAGTACTAGGATTTGATTGTTATGGTCAATGGATTGAGTCCAACAATCGTTTTATTTGGCATTGAAAAGGCAAAAAAATGATAGAGACAATAGCAATGATTGTGAATCGAGAAATCATGTATGAAGTTTTGTGAATCAAATTATTATCAGTTGTGAATTAAATTATAAGTCAAAAGATATTGTCATCACTTATATGCATTTTTGGGGTGAAAAAAGAGAGTGACTCCGTTTAAAATAAAAAAAATCAAGTGAGTTTATAGATTTATTTGGAAGATGAAGGAAGAGCCATTCTATGGAAATACATGGTTGAAAGGTTTGTAGAGAACCAAAATACATCTCAAAATCAACAAATGTTGAATGATAAATGTGATGTGATGGATACACACATTCCAGATAGAGCAAATGGAGGTGAGCATAGGCCTACTCTAGAAGTTGCTAGCAACACACCAACAAATACACAATCAACACAGCCAAATCATGTTCAAGATGATGAAATAAGTTTTTATAATTGTATGACATTTAAGAATAAGCAAGATTTAGATATTGCATTGAAAATGACTTGTTTGAAGAAAGATTTTAGAGTAAAAAAGGTGATAAACTCGTATCTTGTATATTCTATCAAGTGTGTAAATGTTGAATGCAAGTGGTGGCTGAGAGCTATGAAACTTAAAGTTGTGACAAATTTTACATTAGAAAGTATGAAAAGTTCTATACATGTGGTTCTCAACATTTGATGAGCCATAATCCACATGCTACGACCAAAGTAATCAGTGTATACTATAAAGATAAATTTCCCGAGGATAAAGTCCCATTCACAAGAGATATAAGAACCTCACTTCGTATTGAATTGAGATGCAAGGTTAGTTATTGAAAACTTTGGAACGGAAGTTAGATTGCAAAAATCTTTGATAAGAGGAATACACAAGCATGGATATACAGTGTTTAATGTGTATCATTATATGCTTAGCACTGTAAATTCGGAAATCAAAATGGCATTGGAGGTCGATGAAAATAGTAACTTTAAGTTTTTTTTTTGTGGTCATGAGAGCTTGAATTCTTTGTTTTAGACATATGATAAAAGTCATAGCCATCGATGGAACACTTTTAAAAGGTAAACATGATGGAGTTTTATTGTCTGTTGTTGTATAGGATGCTGAGAAACATATTTTTTGGGGTGTATTTTGTGTTGTTGACTCAGAGTATGATGCCTCTTATCGATATTTTTTTTAGTAAATGAGTAGTTTTGTAGATGATACTCCAAAATTGTGCCTAATTTTGGATATGCATCAAAGCACTAAAAATGATTTTAGTTGTCTAACCTTCTGTTCATTATGGTTGTTGCATGTGGCACCTCGGTGAAAATATTCGAACCAATTTCACAATGGAAGAATCATCTATCACTTTTACCAGGCCGTACAAGCATACAACATAAGTGAGGTTAATGATCACTTCAATCAAACTAGAGATATAGTTCCAAGGGCTACCACACATCTTGAAAAAATTGGATTTCATAGATGGAGCATGCTTTTTTTTTTTTTGGGAAATAGGTCTATGCTATTAACTACTGCAATAGTTTCATTAAATGCTGCTAAAGTTGATGCTTCTGTTGCAGTAACGATTGCATCTGCTGCAACATCTATAATATCTTCTTGTCACGACCCAAAATAGATCACAACTAAAGAAGGATAAATAAAACAAAAACAAACTCAGACATAACATAACAAATCACCCAAAATCTGGAGTCATGAATACAAGAGAATCTAGGCAATATAGAAGTGTAAATACACATGTTTAAATGAAATACAAGACTGCTTCATAGAATTTAATACAAGTTTAAAAAAGAAATTAAAGGAAAATCCAAAGATCCACGATGACGTGAAGTCTGAGCCTCACCATTAACGTCTGAATGATAATGATAACACTCAGATAGAATGATTAACTATATTATCCTAAACCCTGTACACGATCTGTATGGAGGAAACAAGGTACGGGTGAGTATACCGAAATGTACCCAATATGTTCAACTGACTGGGTAAGAGAAATTAAAACAAACATGTAATAATGTAGAACTCTATCCCTGCATACAAAAAAGTTAGCATAAAATAAAATATATACAATAATAATGAGCTCAGATATCCTTAAGAATCCATGATGCCATATACCCAAAAGGTGAAATATAATGCAGAACTCATCAATCCAAATACTAAGGGTGTCACAACCTTGCCACATGTCCCTAGTCAAGTAATATCAGAATGTCACAACCTTGCAACCTACCCGTAGTCAAGTAATTTAGAATGCCACAACCTTGCCACCTTCCCCTGATCAAGTGATAATATGATGTCAAGTCCTTTCCATCTATTTGTGGTCAAGGTATATGAAGTATGAATGTCTTCCTTGCCTCTGGTCCTGGTCAAGGGGTGGTACCAAAGTGAGTCATAATGCCCTTGCCTTCTACTCGGGTCAAGGAATGTTACAAGCCATATATAATAGATATAAATCAACAGTGAAATCCAAATATGCATGAAAACATGGAATAGTATTACAATAGGAATACTAATGCATGAATCTCATACTAATAATATGTACTTAAGGAGTAATATCAAGTGCCACAGCTAATGCCCATACCATCATTGTGTTTTAGATCATCATAATTATATTAGTAATCAAAAGTGTCAATAATATCGGACCTTACTCATCCTAAGTATGCATGAATATCGATATTACCGGACCTGACCCATCCCAAATATGCAAGTATGACAATTTTACTCGACCTAACTCATCCCAACATACAAATATAATAATGCTACTGGACCTAATTCGTCCCAAATATATAGATATAACAATGATATAGGACCTAACTCGTCCCAGCATTACCAGTATAACAATAATACTGGACCATACTCATCCCAATTGGTCTCACAAGCTCATTTAGTCATATTCTATCTCAAGTCCTTATCATTTCATCATAATACATCCAGATCATCAATAGGATCAAAATTATACCATAGTTCGGCTCAACCGGAGTCACTTTCCACCATCATTTCAATAGATCAACTCAATTACACAATCATCCTTCTAAATCTTGCAATTATCATATGAACAAGATCAATAACTCAAATCCAGTCCCAAAAGGTTAGTCGAACCTACCTCGATGCTGAAATCGCACTCGGACAAGCTTTCAATCAACTCAAATCCTCAAAATCGAGCCTCCAATGCGATCAACCACTATAAAAAATAGTTACTACTCATCAACAGAAACATTTTGATACCTATATTGGCATAATTTAGGCTTAGGGGCAAAATAGTCAAAATTAAGGCTAAAATTAAAAAGTCTCAAATTTAAAAATTGATTTCGAAATCAAGTTCCACCAAAAAATAAAATTCATGGGAGAAAATTTTATTAAAATCAAGCTTCAATTGAATGAGAAATCAATAGTTCAAGTTTGAAAAATATAGTCTAAAAATCCCCAATTTTGGGTGTTTAATTTCATGAAATCAAAGATAAAATCAAGATAAAATTCATAGAAAATGATTAGTTTAGTGTTAGAAACACTTATCCAACAAGAATCTTCGAAAATCCTTCTTCAAAATCACCCTAGAAAACTTAGAAGTTCAAAAAAGGATTAAAAATGATGTTTTACAAGTTAAAATCTCTACAAGTATAAAAACTGCTCCGCGATCACGAGTCCATCTCGCAAACGCGGAGACCAATTAGGCCACAACTCCGTAAATGCGTGACCCATCCGTGAATGCAGAGCTCAACAGACCTACACCTCCGCAAATGCGGAGGTTTCTCCGCGAATGTAGAGAAGAAGTATACCTACACCAGATATCAGCAAGTCAACAATGCCAAGTCCAATTTCCCTACTCAGGATGGACCCCTAAACTCATCCAAACACAGAATTTCACAAACCAAATATGTATTCATGCTAGAAACAATGATCTGGATTCAAAAGTATCATCAAAAATCAATTTCATGGCCTCCTATCCACAATTACTAATGCAGTCGATAAAACTAGTTTAAAACTTCAAAATATCAAAACTGCCCTTGGCAACTCCAAAAAATTAATCTGAGACTATTTCTAGTATTAGTTTTACCAACGGGAACTAGTGAAACTATCAAAATTTTGATCTGAGCTTCTGTACTCCGAAGGTTGATCAAAGTCAAATTTTGGTCCCGAAAATGACTAAAATCATAATTTTGGACCTCAAAACTTCATTTTTACTCCAAATTTAGTTCTGCAACTTCCTGTAGTTTAGTTTCAACAAAGCTAATGAAATTGAGGGAACCCCAATCTGACCTCCGAAACTCAGAATGATACAAAAATTCATTTTTTTCAACAACTTAAGCCTTTAAAAATGCCAAAATTCATATTTTCAACCTTTAAAATTCAGGATTCTAGGTTCAACTTTCAAATAGTTCAAAATAGGCCCAAAGCAACTTATAGAAAGATAAAATAGTAATTTTCACAAAAAAAAAGCAAAAAATGACCAACCAAGTCATTACATCATTCACCACTAAAAAAATATTCATCTTCAAACATAAGGAAAAAGTGAAGTAACTGAAGCCACCAAAAAACTAGGATATTTGACCCGGATGTTAGACTCCAACTCCCTAGTAGCTTCATCAACAAAATGGTACCGCCACTGAACCTTTACAGATTGTATATCTTTGGATCTCAAAATCTTCGTACCTACTTGTCCAATATAGCTTCCTCTTCAAAGGAAAAATCTAGACCCAACTCAACAGAGTCATAAGAAATCACATGTGACTCATCTGAAATATACCAGCGAAGCATAAAAACATGAAAAATAGGATGAATAGAGGATAATTTCGGTGGTAAAACCAACTCATAGGATACCTCACCAACTCTCTTCAAAATCTCAAAAAGGGCCAATGAATTTGGGACTAAGCTTGTCCCTCTTCCTGATTCTCATTACACCCTTCATGGGTGAATATAGCCAACAGAGAACTCAAGAGGCCTAACCCTCCTATCAACATAACTCATCGGGCAACTTGACGAGATCAAAATTTTTACTTTGAATTAGTCAAACACGATCTATGGCATCCTGAAGCAAATCAACACGCAATGCCTCACCCAAACCTAAATCAAACCATCTAATGGGTGATCTACACCTCCGGCCATCCAAGGCCTCAAATGGTGCCATATGGATATTGGAATAGTAATTGTTGTTATATGCAAACTCTGCCAATGATAAGTGCTACTCTCATCAGGCCCTAAAATTAATGACTAGCCCTAAGTATTTCCTCTAACAAATGAATGGTATGCTCTGACTGACCATCAATTTGAGGGTGAAAAGTTGAACTCCAATCCACTCTAGTACCCAAACTATGTTTTAGAGCCCGCCAAAAGTGAAATGTAAACACAAACCCTCTGTCTAATACTATAGACACTGGTACACCATGCAATTTAACATTGTCCCAGATATATAAGCTAACCAAATGCTCCGCACTATAGCTAGTCTTCACTGGTAAGAAGTGTGCTGACTTGGTCAATCGATCAACGACCACCCAAACTGAACCAAACTTGCCCAAGGCCATAGGTAAACCTGTAACAAAATCCATGGTAACTCTCTCCCACTTTTACTCAGGAATGGACATCGTTTGCATTGATCCATGGGATTTTGATGCTCCTACTTCACTTGTTGACAATTCAAATAATTTGCCACTAACACGACTATTCCTCTGCTTGTGCTAAACCACCAATAACGTTGTTTAAGATCATGATATATCTTAGCCACACTCAGATGAATGGAATATCTAGTACGATGGACCTCCTCCAGTATCAATTTTACCCAACTCCCAACTTTAGGCACACAAACTCTGCCATTAACCCTCAAAACACCATCAGAATCAATAATAGCCGCATTGGCTTCACTTCTCAACACTTTGTCACGAATTATGCATAATCTGGGGTCCTCAAACTGGTAAGCACATATCTGATCAAGCAAGGAAGATATAGCCTCAAGAAGGGCCAAAATACTCTGAGGAGGAGAAATGTCCAAAAGGACCGTCTTCCTAGCAAGTGATGAAATCTCTAGAGCTAAGGGCCTCTCCCCAACCCTCAAGAATACCAAACTCCCCATACTAGTAGCCTTCCAGCTCAAAGCATCTGCCACCATATTGACCTTCCGGAGGTGATATAGAATAGAGATATCATAGTCCTTAAGCAACTCCAACCATCTATGCTACCTCATGTTTAGATTAGGCTGAGTAAAGATGTATTTGAGACTCCAGTGATCGGTAAAGATCTCAAAATGCACCCCATGAAAATGCCGACACAACTTCAACACAAACACAAACATAGCCAACTCCAAGTCATGGGTATAGTTCTTCTCATGCACCTTTAGTTGTCTGGAAGTATAGACTATCACTTTCCCCTTTTGCATCTATATACTACCCAAACCCACCCCTGAAGCATCATAATATACCACAAATTGAACTCTCTCCCCGGGTAAAGCAAGAATATATGCTGAAGTCAACAAATCTTTGAGCTTTTGGATTTTCAATTCACAATCATCTGACCATTGGAATGTTACAACCTTCTGAGTCAATCTAGTCAATGGGGCTGCTATGGATGAGAAACCCTAAACAAAATGTAGATAATACCTTGCTCAACCAAGGAAACTCTAAATCTTATTCACAGAAGTAGGCTTATCCCATTCATAAACAATTGTTAGAAGCCCTTCCAGGCACGCTCCGGGGAGGGGCTGGCTAATAAGTACAATAGACTCAAGCCAAAACTCGCACTTTGAGAACTTAGCATTCAACTTCTCTTCCCTCAATCTCTTAAGTATAGTCCCCAAGTGTTGAACCTTATGTGCCTCACTCTTGGAGTAAACCCTGACATCATCCATGAACACAATCTCAAAGATGTCTAAATAGGTTCTAAACACTCGGTTCATCAAGTCCATAAAAGCAGCTGGGGCATTAGTCAACTCTAATGACATAACCACGAACTCATAATGCCTATAATGGGTCTTGAAAGTTGTTTTCAAGATGTCGGACTCTGAACTCTCAACTGATGATAACTGAACCTCAAGTCAATCTTAGAGAATACCAGGGCTCTTGACAACTGGTCAAAAACATCATCAATGCGAGGCCAAGGATATTTGTTCTTGATGGTCACTTTGTTGAGTTAGCGATAGTCAATACATATATGCAGAGTGCCATCTTTTTCATTCACGAATAATACAAAACCACTCCAAGGGGATACACTAGGATGATTAAAGCCTTTCTTCAACAAATCTTCCAATTGTTCCTTCAAATCCTTCGATTAAGCTAGAGCCATCCAATAAGGAGCAATATATATGGGCTTAGTTCCTGGCTCTACATCAATAGCAAAGTCAATATCATGATCCAGAGGAACACTAGGCAAAATCAGTTGGAAATACATCCATAAACTCTCTAGGAACTCTGGTAGTCTCCGATTATGGGGACTCTTGAGAAATAGTTCGAACATGAGCTAGATAACACCTTTAGGATAGGAACTAACTGCTCAGTCCACATCAAATAAGGCAAATCGGGGCAAGATAAGGTCACCATTTTTGCATGACAGTCAAGAATATTATGATAAGGTGACAACCACTCCATATATAATATCACATCAAAATCTACCATATCTAGTAATATCAGATCAACAACAACATATCTACTCATAAAAGTCATAACACAACCCTAATAAACCTGATTCACCACTAAAGATTCACCTACTAGGGTGGATACACATATAGGCTCGACAAGCGACTCACACGTAATATCAATATAAGAAGCAAAATAGGCTGACACATATGAATAAGTGGAGCCTGTAACACTGAAGCTGAATAATGGCACACTAGAACTATACCTGTGATAATTGCATCAGAAGCCTCTGCCTCGACCCTATCAGGAATAAGACAACAAACTCTACGACCACCACTAGATTGTGGGCCTCTACGGACACCACCTCTCCCTATATCATGACCTCCTCTAGCACCATCCCTTATGCCCTGAGAGGTATGTCTAGCTGCTGTCTGAGGTCTTATACTCTAAGTAGGAGGCACCCGATATGGACAACGATTGGCATGGTGCCCAACATCATACAAAATATTACAAGCCTTGGGGTCTCACCCTCGAGATTACTATGATGAAGAGCCACCACATCTAGTTAAAACAAGGGAACTATTTTGATCTATCTGTGCAGGCCTAGATTTGTTAACATTGTCATATGCGAGAAGAGCTGCTTGAACTGCCTGAACTTGATGGCCTTGCCTTTGAAACCCTCAATCATGTGGCGGGTGTCCACTAAACTAACTACGCTGTCAGAATCTTCTCTTGCCACCCTGCTTCTCATGCCTAATGCGCTCTATCATACGAGCATGATCCACAATGCTCTGAAAAGTGCCTCTAGCCAATATTAAGGAAGTTGTAGCCTCCTAAATATACCTTGCCAAGCTCTTGGCAAGCCATCAAATCCTCTTGAACTCAGTAGGAATACTGGACAGAGCATATTGAGATAAGGCATGGAATCTGGCCTCATAATCAGAAACCAACATGGAGCCCTACTATGGTCGATCTAACCAATTTCTATGACTATCTTAGAGGCTATATGGCATGAGCTTCTCAAAAAATTTCTCTGTGAAGTTCCCCCAAGTCATACCTGGAGATCTAATAGGCCGGCGATATAGAACTGACCTCCACCACTCTTTGGCAAGGAGAGTGAGCTGGTATAAAATATAGGCAACTCTATGCAACTCAAGAATAACTACGTTACATAACCATTCCTGGCACTCTAACAAAAAATCATAAGCTCTATCATTAGGAGTGTTATCAAAATATGGTGAAGCAAATCGCACAAACCTCTCAAAACTCTTCTACTTTGCTGTAGACATAGCTGAGCTGGCAGAAGATGGTTGCACCATAAACAAAGGAGGTGCAATAGATAGAGAAACAACCAAACTCTGAAACTAAGTAGCCGAACTCAGTCTAGATGCCTGAAGTAGAGTAATAACATTCATAGGAGGGTATGCTGGAGTTGAAGAAGGACCCAAATGAATCATAGTCGGCTCAGGTGGAGCACTAGAAGGACCAACCGGTCTGGTAAAAATTGATATCTCAACAGTAGCTGGGGTTGGAGGAGCTCCTTCTTATCTGGCCAATAATTGCATAACTAGCTCCTGAACTAACGGTGTAAGGGATAGAGCTAAAGACTGTGGAATAGGATCAGTAGGTCTCTCTGTCACTATAGTAGGCTTTGGAGAAGTCAATCATGTCTATCTCTTGGGCGGTGCTACCCCTCTAAAAATCTTTCGGCCCCTAGCCCTATCATGAACTCTGCCTCAACCTCGAGTGGGAGTTATATCAGTTAACTTGGGCCCTACCACTGAGCAACGGGATCGAGTATTTGGTATTTCCACAGAAGAAGTAGATTAGATACTTACAAACAGGTGATATGAAGACGCACACGAATATAAGCAACGTGTGAGAAATCTACCTATTAAACACCCCAATTAACGAGACTCTACTAGACACCCTACTCTTGATTCAAGAGCGCAATAAACCCAGAGCTCTGATACCAAACTTGTCAAGACCCAAAATGGATCATAGCTAAACAAGGATAGATAAAGCAAAACAAACTTAGACATAACATTACAAATCATCCAAAATCTAGAGTCATAATTACAAGAGCATCTAAGCAATATAAATGTGTAAATACACAGGTCAAAATGAAATACAAGGCTATATCATAGAATCCAAAAAAAGTCAAAGAAAATAAAGAAAAGCCCAAGGATCTAGAATAACTCAAAGTTTGGACCACTGAGATCTGGATGATAACGATAACACTCAGAAAGAATGATCAACTATATTATCTTAAACTCTGTGCATGATCTGTATGGAGGAAACAAGGTAAGGGTGAGTATACCAAAATGTACCTAGTAGGTTCAACTGACTGGGTAAGAGAAATCAAAACAAGCATGTAATAATATAGAACCCTATCCTTATGTACAAAAAGTTAGCACAAAATACAATATATACAATAATAATAAGCTCAGATATCCTCAAGAATCCATGGTGCCATATACCCAAAAGGTGAAATATAATGCATAACTCATCAATCCAAATACTAAGGGTTTCACAACCTTACCACCTGCCCTTTGTCAAGTAATATCAGAATGTCATAACCTTGCAACCTGCTCGTGGTCAAGTAATTTAGAATGCCACAACCTGGACACCTTCCCTTGGTAAAGTGATAATATGATGTCAAGTCCTTGCCATCTATCTGTGGTCAAGGTATATGAAGTATGAATATCACCCTTTCCTCCTGCTCGGGTCAAGGGGGTGGTACCAAAGTGAATCATAATGTCCTTGCCTCCTACCCGAGCCAAGGGATGTTACAAAACATACACAATAGATGTAAGTCACGTGCAATCCAAATATGCATAGAAACATGGAATAACATTACAATAGGAATACCAATGCATGAATCTTATAATAATCATATGTACTCAAGGAGTAATATCAAGTGTTCACAGCTAATGCCTATACCATCATTATATTTTAGATCATCATAGTTATATCAATAATAAAGAGTGTCATTACTATCAGATCTTACTCATCCCAAGCATGAAAGAATATCGATATTACTGGACCTAACTCATCCCAAATATATAATTATGGCAATGTTACCAGACCTAACTCTAAACATACAAATATAACAATGCTACCGGGCCTAACAGGTCTTAATAATAAATGTTTAATAATAATATTGGACCATACTCATCCCATTTGGTCTCACAAGCCTTATTTAGTCATTCCATCTCATGTCCTCGTCATTTCATCATAATACATCTCAGATCATCAATATGATCAAAATTATACCACAGTTCGGCTCAACTAGAATCACTTTCCATCATCATTTCAACGCATCAACTCAATTACACAATTATCCTTCTTAATCTTTCAATTATCACATGAACAAGATGAATAACTAAAATTCAGTCCCAAAAGTTTAGCCGAACCTACCTCGATGCCAAAATCGTACTTGTACAAGCTTTCTATCAAAGCATTCCTTTAATCGAGCCTCCAAGTTGATTAACCACTATCAACAATAGTTACTACTTATCAAGAGCAATATTTGGATACTTATATTTGGATAATTTATGCTTAGGAAAAAATAGTCAAAATTAGGACTAAAATTTGTAAGTGTCAAATCTGGAAAATAATTTCAAAATCAAGTTCTACTAAAAAAGTAGTATTCATGGGCGAAAATTCTATTAAAATCAAGCTTAAATTTAATGTGAAATTAATACATTAAATTTGGAAAACATAGTCTAAAAATTCCCATTTTGGGTTTTTAATTTCATGAAATCAAAGACAAAATCAAATAAAAACATTCTCTGTCTAACTGTCTCTCTTACTAACATATACTAACAGTTATGACAGTTACCAAAATAGCTGGCGTGCCATCGGAAGGCCACCCTATGCCACCAAAACCGGCACAACAAATAGATAATGGGGAATCTACCCCACAGAACACTTTGATACTTCCAATTCATCTTGCGGATCCTTGCAAACTAGATGAGTAATTATTGAGAAATCATAATATCACTGATATGTCAAATTTGAGAGGAAATTTTGTGATTTCAATGGTAGGGGATAAATCTTCACTTGTTAATCTCTAAAATCATCAAAATGTTGATGCCTCTATAGTGGTATGTGTGAGTTTTGAAGATATAAATTTGAGGGTTACAGTCTCCACAATACAGGATGTTATATCATGGGAGAAAATCACCACCAATAAGGTTACAAGTATCAATGCTGGAGCCATGTCAAATATAAAGGGGAAAAAGGATCTCTAGAAAGAGGTGATTAGGCCAATTCAAGTAGAGAATCTCGTATGGAACAGTGCCACTTCTCGGTGTGTAAACCTTACCACCTCAATCATGGGAAGTGAAAAAGTGGATCACCAGAAGACTAATAATAAGGACAAAATGTAGAGTCAAGGTAACTCTTATTCCCTTAATTAATCTAACCAACCAAACCTAGTTGATGTTGCTTCTACTGAGGTAAACAATAAGAACCTAATGTTATTATCTGACTCCTCATGACAAGCGTAGTTATCATAAGGTAGATAGTACAAGAGTGAATAAGAGTTAATGTATGACCATGAATCCCAATAGGTAATCCGGTGAGGACAAGCTGATAGAGGGGCAACATCCTAAAATGCAAGCTCCTAAACTCCATGACCTTACTAAATTCACTTCCAATTTCCCAAGGAAAACTAGACAAAATTATGACCCCCACAGTAGGATCTTGTTGAAACTGATACTGAAAAAGCTAACTCTACTCTCAGTAGCTTCCCTAAAGCTAATCAATTGCCTGAACCAACTCCCTATACATCGTTCATTCTTATGCTACCAAGTTGAGAGCCAGCCAGGCCAAAAGTCCTTCTATCTTCACTACTAGACAGGGACTGCCTACAGCGATATTCATGAAGGAAGATTTCATGGTAAATTTGGTTTCTAAATGCAAATATACTTTGATTGAAAAGTTCTCTGACACCATGCCTAAAGTTGAGTTGATCAAAGGAGCTTTATCCAACAAACTCACCTAATAGGAGGCATTAAGATTGCTTATTTTAATACTAGGCGCGCGCGCACATACAGACAC